>CABEEJ010000211.1:0-48341 GCA_901482245.1 Timema douglasi
AGCGCTAGCTAGAGGTTCTAAGCGATGAATAAAAACTCCAACACCTCTATCCTACCAATTAATTAATTAATTAACAATCATCAAGAACCAACATGTCAGGGTTGGGGGCTGTAGTGGGGAGGTCAGGAGGAGGGGGGAAAGTAGGTCAGGGGTGGGGGAAGGAGGCTATTTATAGTAGCCAATCAGAGAGCGAGGAGGCGTGGTCACGTGACCAGTTCAACCAATACCGTGAGTGTGATGAGGGGACATACTAGCTACTCCCAGGTAGGCCTATTGGGAAAGTGATCATCTCCCAGGAAGAATCGCACCACACGTCTGTTTTCATTTTGGAATACTCTTTCATGTACTTTCTCACTCAAAATTCAATAAGTTACCTGTATTGGCCTTATAGCTACTTGAATCGGTAGTCAAAATGTCTCATGTCTCAAGCACACTGTGAATGTAAAAAAAGTACAAGGTACACAAACTAAATATTTCTCTAACTCTTTACGTAAAGTTTAAAATTTCTTGGTTTCGATATAGTGTAACGATAAGGTAAGTTTTCACGGTAGACCTGGTATCAATGTTTACGACCACAGCGTTTTCACGGTAGACCTGGTATCGATGTTTAAGACCACAGCGTTTTCACGGTAGACCTGGTATCGATGTTTACGACCACAACGTTTTAACGGTTAACCTGGTATCAATGTTTACGACCACAGCGTTTTCACGGTTGACCTGGTATCAATGTTTACGGCCACAGCGTTTTCACGGTAGACCTGGTATCGATGTTTACGACCACAGCGTTTTCACGGTTGACCTGGTATCGATGTTTACGGCCACAACGTTTTCACGGTAGACCTGGTATCGATAATTACGACCACAACGTTTTCACGGTTGACCTGGTATCGATGTTTACGGCCACAACGTTTTCACGGTTGACCTGGTTTCGATATTAGAAATGTTTCTGACCGAGACGATACCAGCGCTCAATTTGGTCTTGTTTTCCTTGACCAGACTAAAGAAAATGGTTACGGCCATTGAGCCGAGAATTTGTGCACCAATTTCAAAACACCATCACTTCTTATGTTAGATTTAAATGAGTATAACTTTATAGTCAATGGATTTTAAGTTTTTGTAAATTAAAATTAACAGCAATAAGATTACTTACTAGTTAGAAATACATGCTAGTAACTAGGTACTTAAAAACTGTTTAGTGATGGATAAAAGAAAGATATAACTATGTAACCCATACTCTTAAGTTAGAGGGGTTCAAATACATATACAAACAAAATTAAATGTTATATATAAAAAAAAGGAGATTCATCTAATAGAAGTGCGCAGTGTGAATAACTTCTTTTTGTGTTAAACAAATGCTGGATACACAACATGTGCCCAGCGCACGCAACTCACTCCTAGAAGCGGAAAATAATACGGTCCACCTTCACTGAATACCTAATATTACACGTAGAGAACGAAGACTTTGTAAAAAAGATTTTGGATAATAAACATTATTAAACCTAGGGATAATATGACATAACTACAATAGTAAATGATTTCAAGTCTTAAGAGCATTTAGGTTTAATTTCTGGCAAATTTTATTATAGAACAATGCATATATTTTGAAAGAATCTTAAAGTTCCTCATAGATACAATATTAGTCAAATGACCTTGACTAATCTCAACAATAACAATCGATATCATTCAAAAGAAAAAAATATTTAATAAACATTTACTCTTTTTTCTTTTTCTAATATTTTATTAGATACCATGGAAGAATTATGTGAATTTACTATCAACGCATGGCATTATTAACGTTGAGTAAGACGATCTCTAATATTATAGAAGATTTCTCCAATATAACACATTTCTGTACTCGTTTCGAAAATACAACATACTCATTAAATGTTTTAAAGTTAATTGTTTATACCAGAGAACTATAATACGCAAAAAGCTACTAAATTGTAAATTACAGGAATACTCTAGTTATCTAACCTTCCTCAGTAAATCATTACTTAGCTAATCCTGAAACACACTTAATAGTACGATAAATAAAATTAATAGTATATTTATCCCTGACAAGCGTACAAGCATACCTTTCCTTCCATTTGAACTTTGACATCATGTTCTAAAAGAACTTTCCCACATAAATATTTACTAAATTCATATTTGCAACGCCATTCTCAAGCGACCTAACTAAAGTTAAATTGATTTGCATAACTGTCAAACTTTAATCACATTTGAAAAGTGCTGACCTAACGTTATAAACAACTTTCCCACATTAATGTTTACTAAACTCATATAGTAACATAACTCGCAAGCAAAATAAATAAAGTTAAATTGACTGTTTTGCAAAAGAACAAAGATTTATACCAGAACTAAATAATTACATTAAAACAAAAAGGAATGACCGAAATGGAATTTTGAATAGTTTATAATACTTTAGAGTTTACGCCGAAAAAAGAATTTCATCTTACATTATATTAATATGTTCGGGAAGCCTCCTGCTTCGTCCTACATTGTCCAAGCCTAATCCAAGAGTAGTTTCTCACTTGACAGACGGTTCTTTATATGGAGCACACTCGTCGATCAATCGAGAAGGAAAAAGGTGGGGATCACTGAGATAAACACACAGGAAGGGGGAATGCGCGTGACACCAGAAACGTCGATTTTCTTCCGGCAAGGAGTGGCAGTTACCACCCCTTTCTAGCATGTTCTTGTTGTTGATGTTGGGTGGAATTGAGCAGGGTGGTGGTCTCTACCGGTGAAATGCGGCACTTGGCTCGGCGCTGATAGTTGTTTGCCGGGTGTTGTTACTAGACGTGTTATGAAGTCGAGGTGCCTGGCCTGGTCGGTGAGATTGGATAAGTGTATTATGATTGACTTGCCCATTTTGTTTACTTGGAGCATAAATGCTACAGCTATTTGACATAGGCCTATTTAATATTACATACATACGTCATGTTTATTTAGGTTATTTTAGGAAATATATGTTTAGCTTGATATGTTGTGAACATATTAAGACTAGTCAAAATAAGTACCAATCTAACTATGAATAAAATTAAATGGCTCATTTTCCGTCGATTTGCAGTACATGCAGTTTCACCTACCAGCTGTTAGGTATACTCTCCCCCAACCCCCATTTTTGTTTAAGAAACAAATCTTAAAATAGTTTTTTGGCATCAACCTTGGTCACAACCACTTGGTCGTAAACCCTCGATACCAAGACGTAACCAAGTCAATCGCGAAAAATCGCCTATATTATTATTATTATTATTTAGCACCGCGTCTTACTACCCGTTCGGGTTATACGCTTTAAGTACTAATTACGCTAATGGATTAGGATTTGGGAAGGTTGAATTAGAGGAAGTGAACACGCATTTGCGTGGAGGGAGAGTGGAAAACCATTTAGGAAAAACCACCCTCAGTTCACCCGACCGAGATTCGAACCTCGATCTCCCCGTCCTCAGCAGTCGAGCTAAAAACACGCCTATACACTTACCAGTAGTCATGCGGTTTAATTCTCATTATATTTGGTTTTAAAGATATTCCCTGAGGTGCACTCCCTGGGATTTATTTGTATATATAACAAGCCTAGCCATCACAATGATGTGAACTGCATCTCTAGCCTGACTAGTCTGGTTTTATGATGACGGAGTGGTCACGTTCGTGAAGTTAGTTGACCCATTCTACACTTTTAGTAATGAGTGTTTTAATGGCTGCATTCGTTTGTTTAGGATTGTTTAGCAAAACCTTTCGTTTTTTCCAAATATGCTCTAGCCTGAACGTTCAGGGAATTAATGCCTCGTCGACCTCAGAGGTCTTGGGGTTAAGTGCTCTCTTCAGAACCCGATATTCTTGAGTTCAAACCCAGCTGGGGTTGATGGATTTTTTTTGAGCGTTAAAAAATCCGTTGCTCAACTTCCTTCGGAGGGGAAGTAAAGTTGTCAGTCCCATGTCGTTTATGGCATGTAAAATAACCCTGGAAGGTATTTGAAAGTAGGTTTACCGGCAAAATTGACAAGCCCTTTCTCTTTTGCTCATAGCAATTCTTGTTTGTTGGTATAATCAGTTTGATCCGAAAGCGCACGTTAAATACCGCAAATAAATGAAAAAACAACTAATGCCTCAAGATGAGTAGGCCTAACTCACGGTGCCTTTCCACCCCCACATTTGTATGTTGTTGAGTGGTGCGATAGTTTTTTTTCATAAATTTATTCTAGACTTTTCTGCATAAACCCTTGTTTTGCACACATTGATTTTTTCACAAACGCTAATTTAACTTTTGACATTTTGCTTTCAAGTGAAGGGTTTTGCGAGGTAATTAGCAGAGCTGGAAGAATTCTAAGAGCAATTACATTGCCAGGCATAAAATTGAGTTTTCTTATTTATTGGAAAAAAATATTTCATTTGCACTTTTTGGAGAAATCCCTATTGTAATTTTCCCTGCGCAAGCTATCGACTCATTGCAATACTATGGATTAATAGCGCCTCTCTTTGGGCGTCAATTGAACTACTATGTGATCAATCACCCCGCTTTGGGCGTCGATTGAAACACTATGGATTAATTCCCTGATATAATAATGCTGTGATGATGTTTAGGTTGTCTATAGCTTCGTGATCGAGCGCCTATCATCACTGTACGGAAAATATACCGTTTAACCAGCTGTCTATAGCTCCGTGTTCGAGCACTAATTAAATCGGTATATTAATAAAATTGAAGAGAAAGAATTGTTGATGGCTGTTTATTTACACACGGTTTATTTAAATTACACCTGTTAATTACTTGTACATATTTCAATTAAATGTTTTATATAACTGCACACTTGGGATATTGATCTGATTTTTACTATACTGTGTTAGACTGACTCGTGCGTAGGCGGGATCTCGGGGTAGATGTTTGGATCCCGGAGATGCCTTAAACATACGCACAATGGTTTATATATAACATACGCCTTGCCTTTCTCTCCCCTTTTCAAGAGTGTAAAATCCAACTAACAGAAAAGAGTCCTGGCGACAGGTTTTGTCAAGGCTAGCTTCTTATTGGTATAGAGAATTTGCGTTCTTTGCCAAATAGGCCCTACTGCGAAGTTGTTCCTTTAACAGAAATTGACGCAGATATTCTTTTAACAGGAAAGATGGTATAAAAATATACCTATATTACTTTAAAGAAAAATTACCTTCATCCATGACTCATTACATAATTTAGATTAATCCAAACCAATATCATTACATCATCTTTTAATACCGATGCGCAAATATCAGAACGCCCATTTATTTTATAGCCGAAGCCAATTTTGTACAATGTTCGAGCACCTTGTGATATGGCTCTAAAGTCAATTCAGCAATATCCTAAAAGAAACCAAAGAGTGTACTTATTCCCTCTATTTGTTTAAATCTTTCTTTAACTGCTGTAATAATTTGACCCTCCAATAAATCAGAAAAACCCAGTCCATGCCTGGTATTGTATTTGCTTTTAGAATTCTTCCAGCCCTTCTTAGAGGGTATCTCTCTTATTTATACATTCTAAGGGTATTCCATTTTCAAAAAATTGTAAGACTCCAAATAGCTGGTAGTGGATTCTAATTTTTTACAAGTTTCCAGGCATAAACCACTCTAAATAACTTCTTAAGGCATTCAATTTTCAGTTATTAGTTGGTGGAGAGCCCCCATAACACACTTTGTCTTGGACAAGTTTTTAACCAAATCCTTTTTGCCCTCCCTCACCTGCCTAGCAGCCACACCCTAATAAGGGTTTGCCGTCTACTATTTTTGTCTACTCTCTACTCGTGTCTGAACACACAACTCAAGTGAAATAATGCATTTCTGATTCAGACCTTAAGGGTGATAAGGATGTAGAATAACTTAATGGCAATACCCTGATATTTTTTAGGGAGGAGGAATGGCAGCCCGTTCCCCACACATTTTACAAAACTTTTTTATTCAGGAAAACCGTGAAATATGCCAACATTTTATATAGAGTTTTATTATAGAGTTTGAGTGGCCTTCCAGGTAGAATTTAAAGAGAATATACAGTAGCCCCATGGCTTCTTTGATGCTGACTGACAGCTCACAGCTGACTGCTGACAGTCAACATTTAGGTATATACCTAAATTTTGACCGTCAGAAATGATAGCTGCTAAACACATGTTTTTGCAGATCATATGGGTTGGCGTAGGGATACATAATTTGGTCTGGTAACTTTTCAAAGCCATCAGTCAGCACCAAAGAAGTCATGGGGCTACTGTAGCCACATTTGCGTTGTGGTAGAGGGGCAAACAATTAAGGAAAAACCACCCTCAGTGCACCCGACCGGAATTACAACCTAGACCTCCTCGTATCCGGTAAAACAGGCTAATTGAGTTTTACATTTAGGCCGCCTGCCCACGGGCACAGGTATTAATACCCCTTTCATTTGAAGACTAAAAACGGAAGGTTTTTTTAAATGCAAATTACTTCATTTAATTTAAAAAATATATAGGCTCTTTGGGCACTTATCCTGGCGGGTGAGCGAGATGACGTCACAGGTGATGTTTTAACACCAAATAACTTGAGTAAAATGTGACCTTGTCAAAAGTAAATTCCATCATGGTACTATTGTTACTGCTTCTTTCACTAAAGCACAACTTGTATTATGTGTGGTTATCCTTTAAGATGTAAGAGCCGTGTTTGATTCCCCGCGAGAGCCAAAAAGATTATCACTTTCAAATAAGGTTTGTTCCCTCTCGCTCGGTTGCAAACGAACGTCAGAGCTAATTGTTCTTCACTTAAGTCCAACTAAGCCACTTTGAGCCTGCACAAGCATTACATACTCGACTAAACACTAAGCTACACTTTTAAATGATAAAATATGTTTACGGTGGATAGCATAAATGCATAACCAAACTTCAACATTTAGAGACAAAATCTACTTTGGGCTAGAGTGTTTATTTTCTTTTTTGAAAACTTAATGTGAATACAACATTTTTTATTTTCGTAAACTACTTTGAGCAATATTTAGCTCTCAAAAACTACCAAGTTCTAAAGTTTCTATTTTGTTGAATTAATTTATCACTTAGTGAAATAAAACTAACCTAAATGCATAGGAATACAAAGTTCACATCAGCCAGAATCGAATCCGGTATACTTTGATAAGTATTTCTAAGCAGATAGGCCTATTTATATCCGGAATATTGTGAAGATTGGAGAAAAAATAATGAGTTATACAATTAAGATACTAAAAAATACAATATAAATGATAAAACTGATTGTATATATGGTTCCCACTTCCCACTCGTCAAATTAAACGCTAATGCTTATACTACATCCATAGTGTTTTTATATGTAAATAAACTGGACTGAATATAATGGGCTTATTTTTTGAGAGCTATAATTTTGTTTTTGCTTCTTTGAGTAAAATATTTTCAATGTTGTGTTCAATCCATGTTACTGAGATAATTTTTCCGTTGAAGAATGACAGCATGGTGCGTGCATTTTCACAAACGTATTAAGAAATGTGGGCGCTATCTTGTTATATTTGGGTATATTTGCCTTATACATTATTAGACTACACTGTACTTTACTTTATAAATAAATTAAGGTCTTATAAAAATGGTTTGCAGATATTTTTGAAAGATAACATTTTGTTTTTGTGTTCTAGGAATATTACCTATAATTTATTTGCAAATTAATATTTAATTTCAATTACATTTGCTAAAAATATCTTAAAACACCAGATTTGAAGAAAATTTACACTATTTATGCACCATAGAGGGAACTTGTATAATTATTATATACGTGTTTAAGCTATACTACTAGTGGCCCATTTTGTGGAAATATTAGACGCTACTGATGGCGGAAAGTGAGTAAAATGTTTTTGTAGCGGCTCCGGCAAAAATATCACAACTGTATTCATTATTAGTCATAATTACCTATCGTAGTTATATCTCATACCTCCTTAAGTAATTACGTCTGCCAAGTGTTGTTTATTTCATATAATCACAGTTTTAGTAAAGTACTAACGACTTTGTTTTATTGTTCGTGTATAACCTCTGTTTCAAGTGCAAATGTCGCCAACTATGAAAAGTGTACGTGAAAGATTTGAGAAGTTCGAAGCAAGTGTGTCAATGCTACTATTCACAGCCTTTGAGTCCCGGGTTAAATAGTGGAGTGACTAACTATTGGGTCGACTCAGGAAGCTAGTGGATCAATTCTAACTGAGATTGAGAGATTTAAAGTGATTTTAGAAAGGAAATTGATCACTTGAGAAATGATTTCTCGGAGATAAACAAGAAAGTCATGCTTCAAGAGGATAAACTCGATGATCTTGACCAATACAGCCGAAGAAACTGTTTGCTCGTGCATGGAATGCCAGAAAAACCAGGCGAGGAGGTGAGGACCGAAGTTTTAAGGATGTTTGAGACACGACTTAATGTCAAGATTGAGGCTCGTGATGTTGACAGATGTCACCGAATAGGCAAACCGAAGAGAACGTCCGCAGAGGCTCTGGTGGAGGGTAGAAGGCCTATCACAATTAAATTCACAAGCCACCAAAAACGTTCGCTTGCTTTCAGCGCTAAGAAAGCCCTTAAGAGCACCTCCATTCTCATAATGGAGTCACTCACGTCCATGAGACAGCAAATCCTCAAGGCAGCGAGGGATAAATATGGAATTCGTCAATGATGGACAGAGGACAGGAGAATAGTTATCCTGGGGGATCAAGGTCGTCGAGTGTACATCAATACACTTCGTCAGATGGACAACTTAAACATTTTGTGAGCTTAAGAGCATAGGACTGTACATTAACACTTAAATTAACAATCCGACTAATAAGTGATCATCATGTTGCCGTGGCGTGCGCGTGTTTCAAACACTTTATTTCACTCTTATCTTTTTATTTTATTTTTATTTTAACTTCATATAATTATCAATAATATTGTTTATTATAATAATAATTATTATTATTATTACTTATCATGTTAAATTTAATCTCTATGTTTGTGTGCGTCTCTGCATTTCCTCGGTTTCTTGGGTGAGTTTTTGCATGCGTTTATTGAATTTTGTTTTCTTCTATTATGAGTAAGGTTCAAACGTTGGCCCCACTAACTCCAACTAGTTTACACTTCCAAGAACTCTGTTCAATGAAAACCTGAGACACGGAGCCTCCCCCCTCCTTACCCGCTGTTTGTCACCCTACAACGAGGGAATTGTTGAAGGGATTTCTTTCCTCCCACCCACGAGCCTTACAACTTTCACACGTGAATGCTTAATCTTTACCTGCTCATGTTCTTGAATTCCAGGATATCTTTTCGACTCTTAACTTTCATGCTATTCTAGTTATAGAAACATGGCTTGTACCCTCCCTTCCTAATTCACTTGTCCATTTGGACAGTTATAATCTTATTAGAAACGATCGTGAACAGAAAAGAGGTGGGGGAATGGCAACGTATGTTCGAAGTGATGTAAACTACAATGTACTTTCTTTATCTCCTGGCCCCTACAGTGCCTCCACAGAGTTTCTTATTTTAGAGATAGTTATACAAACACAAAAAATTTTGCCGGCTGTAGTTTATAAACCACCTAAAGTTGGTGATATGACAGCATTTGAAACTGAAATAATGATTCATATCGTTAGTTATGACCACGTAGTGATCATGGGGGATTTCAACATGGATCTATTCTCACACTCGCCTGATAAATATAAACTTGTTGAACTGTTGAATTCGTGTAATTTAACTATATGTACACTTGACGCAACACATCATACATCTAGTTCACATACTTGGCTCGACATTATTGCGACCTCTAATCCAGACAAAGTACTGAATCATGGACAGATGCTGCATCTGGCCTCTCACATCATGATTTAATATTTATATCTTATTCTCACAACATTCCTAAATTTCAACCCAGAATAATTAAAGCTAGAAACCTCAAAAATGTGGACAAGCATTCTCTAATTAAAGATGCCTCATCCATTTCTTGGCAAAATGTACTAGCTCTTAATAATGTTGATGAAAAAGTGAATTGTTTGAATGAAATGATACTCTTTTGTTTGACAGACAGGCTCCTATTAAAACAAAACGGGTTACTAGACCACCTGCCCCTTGGTTGGCTTAGAATATACGAGTACTAATGTCCCACCGAGATTCTGCCTTTAGACTGTTAAAACAATCAAGTAAAAATAACCCTGACATGACATCTGAATTATTTGAGAAATATAGATTACTACGTCCGCAAAGCTAAACTTCTGTATACACATAACTTATTATCACATAGCTCCTCGCCTAAAGGTTTATGGAAATACCTTAGACAATAAGGTGTTGGATACAAACGTATTGGTAACAATGAAATCCCCATATTGCCTGATCTTAATTCTCATTTTGTGAATACTCCTTATTTAATTGATCATGTTCAAAAAATAAGACTTTAACTAACTTAGCGTCTCAGTTCACAAATCATAATAAATTAAATTTTCATGTAGTATCGCTAGCAGATGTGTAAAACGTCAACTAAGCGAATCAAAACAAATGCACAAGGATATGACCAAATTACAATTACATTAAAAAAAATACTTTTTTATGTTCTAAACCCTACAAGAGATATTTTTAATCATTCTTTACAAGTAGGAATTTTTCCATCTTTGTGGAAATCTGCAATAGTGAGGCCTATCCCTTAAACTCCACTACCAACCTCTTCAGTAACAGATTATAGACCTATAAGCATACTTCCAGCGCTATCGAAAGCCTTTGAATATATCGTACACAGACAAATCTATAGCTTCATAAATCATCACAATCTGCTAGACAATTACCAATCTGGGTTTCGACCACATCACAGCACTACCACAACACTCATAAATGTAACTGATATAAGATTAGCCATGGATAGAAGACAGTTGACGCTGTTGGACTTTAGAAAAGCTTTTGACACCATTAACCACGATATTCTTCTTGCTAAATTACAAACAAACTTTAATATTTCAGGAAGTTCAGCTCAATGGATGCAGTCATACCTAACTGACCGCCAACAATGTGTCATGATAGGTGACACTCGATCAACATGGCGTTCCTCCCAAGTTGTTTGCAACATTCTCAACATTATCTATATGCCGATGATTTCCAACTTTATTTATCATCTTCTCTTTCTCATATTGATAGTGCCATGGATAATATAAATGATGACTTAAATGCAACACATAATTGGTCACTACAAAATGGTCTTAATGTAAATCCTAAAAAATCTCAATCTATTTTTATAGGGTCAAAAAAATTACTATCCACATTGAGCTTCACATCTGTACAACAAATAAATTTAAATAACAGACAAATTCCTTTTGTGCCGGTTGTTAATAACCTTGGCTTACATATAAATGAAAACCTAACATGGAATAATCATGTGAAACAAATATGTAAAAAAGTGTTCTTTGCCTTAAACTCACTTAAGCGCCTGAAAAAATTTATACCAATGAATATTAAATCCACTCCTATCCAATCCCTTATCCTCCCGCTTTTCGACTATTGTGATGTAGTTTATAATGACCTGACAGATGACCTTGCGGCAAAACTACAAAGACTCCAGAACACATGTTTTAGATTTATATTCGACCTCCGGTCACGTGATCATATTTCCCCATACTATAAGAAGTTAACTTAGCTAAGACTTAAAGAAAGACGAACTCCTCACTCGATGACAATCATAAAGAAACTATTGACTTCCAACTCCCCACAATACCTTTCTTCACGTATTCGCTCACTCAACACTAATAATAATTTCAACACTCGATCACAAGAAAACTCAATTTTATTCATTCCTCTTCATAATTCCAATCATTACTCAAATTCTTTCACAGTTTCAGCTTCTCGTTCATGGAATACCCCAACCAACGATATAAAGAAATTAGAATTGAATGGTTTCAAGCGAAAAGTCGCAAATAGGCTGCGTGTGGAAGCTCATTCTTGAGATTGAGAGGGGTGAGACGTAATCACACCTTTTTGTGTGTGTGTGTGTGTGTGTGTGCGTGTGCGCGCGCGCGAGCGTGGTACGTAATTCTTGTGTATTTTAGCTCTAGTTTTTTAAAATATTATTATTATTATTAGCACCGCGTCTTACTACCCGTTCGGGCTATGCGCACTTACGCTAATGTGTAATGGTAGGGTGATTGTGAGATGAAATGAAGGACCTACAGTTTAACGTGGAATCCGAACCCCGGTGGAGGCCTGGCATTCCTCACATTCACAAGATGTCTTGTCAGAGGTGGAGGAAGGGTTTGGTAATCAGATACATCTTTGCCGGGACCGAGGATTGAACTCCGGCCGCCAGCATACAAGTCTGACACCTTACCCCTAGACCGCCAGGTCACCCTTTTTTAAAATACTTTTTGTGTGTTTTTATATATATTATTTTGTTAAACTTCAATATTGGTTAAGTGTAAGAAAAGGCAGTAGCCTTAACTTCGCCATTAAAGTCAATTATTATTATTATTATTATTATTATTATTACTTTTGTCCAGGAAACGCCCGAATGTACTAATTGTACATTCTTTCCATGGAGACTCTTTCCATGTCCTGATGAGATGAGGTGATGGTGATAATGAGTATGAAGATGTGGAACCAGTATAAACTGTTAAACCTAACATAATCCTAATTAACTAAACCATGGTGACCTGGGATAGTTCCCTTTTCGGGAAAATTACCCGTGGTACCAGCCAGGAATCGAACCCTGGACCCTAGATTCGTAGCCTGGTGCAATAACCACTATACCACGGGGCCGGTTACCAAAGAAGTGTACATCGTTTACCAGTATTTCTCTTTTGATTATTTGATGCACCAAGCGAGATAGGCATTTTAATAAATACCAAATTTGAAACATATTCACCCGTTACGGCTTTACGAAAATTCACATTCAGATTTAGGGACAGAAGACTGAAGAGCAAAAATCACTTCTGGGATCGTGACAACATAGAAAGTATATGTTTATCAAAATTTAGAGTTTGCGTTTTCTTATATCACACCCCTATGTTTCTTATAAATGAAAAAGTCATATTACCAGAAATTGCGTCTTCAAAGGAAATAGTGTTATCATAAGACAACTATAAAGGGTGGTTGTCGCTTTGAATATGTATTATTGTGGATTCACACGTCCGGCGAACTTCGTCTGCTCTGCCTGAGAACTTCCAGCTGCACGAAAGATCAAATCAAATCTCAAATCAGTGCGCATGCGCTGTAGAGATAGACGCAAGCTGACGGTTTCTTAAGCTGGTGTGAGGATATTTGAAAAATGTCCTTTGACGGATAGCTTGTGTGTCAATGCATTGGATTGTTCCATGACACAGCATTATAATTTGAAAACATCCATCATGGCATTGATCTGAAATATGTTTATCCACTATAAAATTAAAATGTTCATAGTCGGCTGTTTTAAGTTTTCTTTACAATGCTTCATGGGTCAACATACAGCGTGTGAATTGTTGCTTAACTCAAGCAGATTCTGCGCTCTATTTTCGGTGAACGTATGAATCAATATTTACAGTAAAAGTATTCTCGCTGGCTGAACATGGCTCAGTGCTAACAAGCTTAATTCTAGCCTGAAGGCCAGGATATGCATTCCGACTAGGTGTAAAATGGTGAATTGTTTCCTTTATTGGGATAAATGCCCTCTCTATTTAAGTTAACAGCCCCCATTCGGTGTTCTTAAATTAGTGTTAGTTTCGGATATCTAAAACGGATAGAAAGACGCCAAGAAACAAGTGCACGAACGCTTACAACCTTACCTTTTACTCATCGCCGTTGTTGGAGGAGTTTACAACAAATAATTGAAACCTTGGCTCATTTCATGATTGTGCTGGTGAAAATATAAACTATAAATATGATTTGTTAGCAGATCGACTCCTTTTATAAATGCATGCTAAAGAAGTCACGCTCTGATATGATTCTTTGTTTAGAGCTTGAACGTTTAAAAAAACCCCAATGAAAAGATGTTGTTAAGAACATTAACGAGAAATGGTTGTTCTGTGTTCAATAGAGACTTGCTCATATTCAAAGTTTGTAATAGAATTGGCTGATCGTTTGTCGTTTCTCTCAAATAGTCTCTTAATGAATATATATCTGTACAAATTGTCGGGTAGAAGAAGACTTCGAATTCTTCACGGTTTTGTCGGAGAAAGAGAGAGAGACCTTACAATTTGGTTGGTTTGGTCCAACCTGCATTAAAAATATCTTAAGTGAAGTGCAAAGTTTCTACCGATTGATATGTTCTGATTCTATGACCATTATCTCCCGACATGCTTTTCCAGTAGTGAGAGAAAAGAGGGGGGAGGGGGGGCAGAGAATCTATCACGTGAAAAATATTAAAATGATGCAGAGCCATTATATGCATGAGGAAGAAGAGTGACACAAAGTACCCCACTATGAGTCATTCTCTAACACGAGTCCCAGTGCTTTGAACACTAATTGGTATGATGAAGTTGGACCTTTGATGACATGGAACTCCATTCTCAAATAATAACATACTGTGTTATTCGGGTGTACAATAGATACCTGATTGAGGGAATCACCCGTGTCGTTCTTTTTCGGGGGATTCCTTAACAGAAAAACCTTCCTTTCGGCACCGGAAATTCTTAATTTTACAAACCTTACACTAAGCAACCCCATTGTAAGTAAGCCTCTTCGTAAAGAAATGTGCAATGCACAATTTGAAAAATGTTGTTAATGAATAAAATATAAACACTGTCCATTTTTTAAATGGGCAGCTAAATTCATAACAGCTTGAATAATACCCATTGATATTGTTCCCCCTCATTGCTCAAATTAATATCAAACGTCCCTTGATCACTGCCCTTATTGTTTTACTTGCATACATACTAAATTGATTTAATGAAACTGCACAGCGCCACATTATAGTGAGAATCGGTCGATTTTCTATACCCAATGGCCAATAACCGATAGTTGCTTAGCGCCCTCCATCATTGGGTTGCCGTCTTGTGTCAACTTAGCTCTTTGAAAGCTATTTGGTTATTTATTTTTTCTGCCTGCACGTAGATGATCGATTCACAAGTCCGTATGGGCCGTGCACCATATGTTAAGTTACACTTGCATGCAGCTCTGGGCCGATGTTTGAATCCGGAGTTTCCGTACTTAACGAATCTATATAGTCTGGTATGATTTTTACTAGTCATAACAGTAGATGCACTTGTGGAAGTCCTCTCTTTTAACACTCCACAGTCCTTATAAAATACTTTTAATGCCTTTAACATCACTTATCAGCCCTTTGAAGACATAGAAACTGAGTTGACCCCGTTCCAGATACACTGCTTCTCAGAAAATTCTGAACGTTCCGGGGATCGAACCCGGGACCTTTGGATTCATAGCCAGGAACTATGACCACTTAATCACAAAGGTGGTCATAATACCTACAAACCCAATTATGTCTTAACAATAATTATTAAATTGTTTCAAGATATAATGTTAAAAAAATTCTTTGTAATTTATTTTTGGTGAACTTACTTACAAATTATATACGCTCTTTGAGTCGAGAATTAATTAAACTTGGTAAAAGTAAAATCTAAAGTGCGGCAATTTTCATCATAGCTCCAAATAAACTAATAATAGATTATACATGACTGAAGGGCTAGATAATTTGAACACTTAACGACTACAGCATGGCCGGCATAGGTCATGTTTAAGTTCTCTGGTCAGACAGAACGAGCATGAATAGCACTGAGATGGCACTGATACAAACTTGATACCACAACTTGATGTGTAAATCAACCTTAAAGCTCCATTCTCTTCTGGTTTAATATGCCGTTTGTGGGGTTTCCGGTGTTCGTATCGCGGCCGAGTGTGTCGAGTTTTTTTTCTCCCCCTGCGGATATTCTGGATGAGTGACATGACTAGTTACAATAAATAGTCTTAATATTATATTATTATTATTATTAGCACCGCGTCTTACAACCCGTTCGGGTTATACGCACTTACGCTAATGTGTAATGGTAGGGTGATTGTGAGATGAAATGAAGGACCTACAGTTTAACGTGGAATACGAACCACGGTGGAGGCCCGGCATTCCCCACATTCACATGATGTCTTGTGAGAGGTGAAGGAAGGGTTTGGTAATCAGATAAATCTTTGCCAGGACCGAGGATTGAACCCCGGCCGCCAGCATAGAAGTCTGACACCTTACCCCTAGACCGCCAGGTCACCTTAATATTATAAATCACATATTTTATAATAATTTGTAATATCTTACCTTTTGTAGGTTTCTTCTAGATGGACGTGGAGTAGCACTTGAAACAAGAACTTAAAACAAACTTCCGTTCTCGAAACTATTCTTAATCGTCGCTATCACGTTGCTTTTATTTTTTTATAGTATATCTTTCATACAAACTTTTTTATTTGTGTAAGCTGTAAATAATTTAAATTTCCCACTACCAATAATTACATGAAGCCAGTTTAAAAGAAATAGCTTTTTAAAATGATACAAAGAACTGATCTCTAGTTTAGTAGTTTTATATAATGGTTTTTAGAGAAACGGTGTGCCACGAATTACTATTGCAAGTGTTTCTCAGAAACACTTCTTTCTACAACGATACCGTACGTGACTACTTAAAGGTTGTGTCAATTAACTAATTTAATTAAGATAATAAATGTTTCTACAGGCGCTTAGCATTTGGGTATACTTTGTTGTTAAATGTCGCTCAACCATATGCGCCTACATTGGCGGTCAACATTTGGAACGGTGACCTGGTGGTCTAGGGGTAAGGTGTCAGACTTCTGTGCTGGCGGCCGGGGTTCAATCCTCGGTCCCGGCAAAGATTTATCTGATTACCAAACCTTTCCTTCACCTCTGACAAGACATCTTGTGAATGTGGGGAATGCCAGGCCTCCACCGTGGTTCGGATTCCACGTAAAACTGTAGGTCCTCCATTTCATCTCACAATCACCCTACCATTACACATTAGCGTAAGTGCGTACAACCCGAACGGGTAGTAAGACGCGGTGCTAATAATAATAATAATAATAACATTTGGAAGAATTAAACCGATTCATATTGTTACTGTATTGACACTATCCATCAAAAGTAACAACAGGTTATAGTATATCTGGATGAAAATTCTTCTCTTATAACATTGCTTTTATTTCGGACCTGTTGCTTATATTTTGAAAGTCAAGGTACCTTATTTGTTTTTAAAATAATAAGGTGCTCTTTTTCTTTCCATAAACAGTACTATAACGCTGACATACATTTATCAACATTATCATATTTCTAAATAATTTGATATTGTTGCGTTACAAAAAAAAAAGGATTGAAATCATAATATATTGTATTTAAAGTTTGTCTTAGGTAGGCCAAATACCAAAATATATTTAAAAAAAGGTTATTAATGCATTCTCCCATTAATAAAACCCAAACAATGTGCCCCCAAAATGTTGACGAATGTAATAGGTTTAATATATTTGTATTAGTAACTAGCATTTGCCCACGGCTTCGCTCATATCTTTGAAACTAAACATTAATTATAAATCCTCTTTATTCCATATCCCTTGGGAATTTCGGAAAATCCTGAAAATTGTTATTAGTGATTATAATTACCTACTTACATGCCAAATTTGAAGTATCTAATAATTATAGTTACGGAAATAAGACAACTTTAAAGCGAAAATATAAATCCTCTTTATTCCCTATCCTGTGGCAATTTCAAAAAATCCGGTCTTATTCCTTGTCTATACCATAAAACCTCTGTGCAAAATTTCAGTTTTCTAGGTCCAAGGGTTTGGGCTGGGCGTTGATGAGTCAGTCAGAGTCAGGACTTTTCTTTATATATATATATATATATATATAAAAATGTATATCAAAAATACTGAAATGTGATTGTTATCCACAGGATAATCTATGGTAGACCCACACCACAAAAAAAATATTTTTAATGGGTTTCAACCAAATTTGAAAAATAAATTCCTCCTTACCGCAATTCTTACTTTACCAAAACCTCTCTTAAGTTTACTTAGTTTATCTTACCTAACTTAATATTATCTAGGTTTACTTGACTTAGGTACACTTGAATTAATCTTTCATAGGTTTACTTAAGTGACTTAATTTGACCTCCTTTAGATTTATTTTATTTCCCTCTAATATTCTCGAATATAAAGCTGACATATGGCGTTGTATCAATCTCCAAATATCTTCTAGTGGCTTCCAATTTCCAAATATTTGCCGGAAGAGCACCATTTCAAATAGCTTCTCGATGTATCTTGTTTAAAAAAAACAGTTAAGGACCACTTAGAGAAATATAATTTTCAGAATGTCCAGATGAGATCCACTCCAAATATCGTTTAGAGACCCCTCAAAGGCCCCTTATTTTACTACCCTGCCCTCCTCACACATAGCTCCACCGCCACTGGCTTACTTAATTAATCTTACATAGGATTACTTAAATTAATTTTTCCTAGGTTAACTTCACATACACTTTTCCTTCATTTAACAATAAATGCAGACTTCGGAATTATTTTGTCACGTTAATTTGGTAAGCGATACACAATAATTTGTAAGCGTCACATCATTTTCTTTGGTAGTTGACACCAAGTTATGGTTTAATAAAACATTTATTTTTATATACTGGGAATTTAATTTTGTTGTGCGCAAATGTAGTCTCAACAAATTATCTAGTGTGGTTATGTGTTAAGTATTATTCCGGTTTATTTTATTTAATACGCTCAAAAAAAAAAAATTGTATACATTTTTTATTTCATTGGTGTTTTTAATTTGTATTTTGTATATTATATTATTTTATAGATGAAATCAATAATTTGATGGCAAGATGACGGCGTAAGTATCTTGGTTAGTATTATAAAGTTGTATTATTGGAACTAAAATCTTTATTTTCACAAACCTGAGATTTCATTTTTCTGAGCTCTTCCTATTAATTGTGTCTCCCTCGAACCCACGGATAACTGCGTATATTTCGCACTGCTCAAGACGCTACGAGTCGAGAGTATACTTTTAAATAGGGATAAACATCAAGGGGAAAACATGTCTTTATCAATAATATAACATCGAGAGAATAAAACAACGTTGGCTAAACATCGAAATTGTATACGCTATGGCTAAAAAAAAGTCACAATATATTAATTTAATTCTACTTCAATTAGTGAATCACTCATGATTTAAAGTACGACAAAAAAACAATTTGTTTTAATCTAAAGTAAGATATAGTAATAACAAAGCTATTTATTACTTAGTATTGTTGCTTTTATATAACAAAAATCAACAAACTACCATGACATATTTATAAATATACAAAAGAGTTTAGTAATATTTAACATATTCTCCTAAATCCAAATCTTGTCAATTATATTTTAAAAAAAAGCTTGGAAAGCGTCTTTCTCAAGTGCTTTGCATTATAATAGAAATATATTTAATTTCATTTATGTAACATGCACTTTGTAAACCGGCTGTTTGTATCAGAACACGACTTATAAACTAACTTAAATCTAGACTAAACACATAATTCAACCTCCGACCGTTAATTCATTCAATGAAAGTGGAAACCCAAATTTCAACAATGATAATTTTTTCGGCCATGTCATGAATTGAACCCTGGACTCCTAACTCAGTAGACAGACACGCTACTGGCTGAGCTTAAGTATCGGAATATATATATATATGTGTGTGTGTGTGTGTGTGTGTGTATATATATATATATATATATATATATATATATGAGAGAGAGTTAAGTTTTGGAATTTACCCAGAAATATTTAATTTTCATTCTTAACTCTTGAATAAAAGTTTTGTAACAATTCTATTTTATTCCGTTTTTGTAGAGTCTGAAGTTAAAAGTAACATCGACTTTGGAAGTAAATTCTTCAAATCACTTGTTCAAGGAAAACGCAAATAATAACGTATTTTATGACATCAGCAGAATTTTCCCTGTTTAATGAATACGGAAACGGAGACAAATAAGGCACATCTTGAGATCAAATTTGCGCATTTTTTTTATACCCTTCATTGGAGCAAATTTGCACCTTTAAGGGAATCCGGGCAGTATTGATGATTTCGAAACAGTTAAATGAGTGTTTTTGACAAAGGATATACATTGTATTACTTTTATTTTATACTGTGTCAATTTAAGTATTTTAAATAAAATGAATATTTACACGTGCTGAAAGCTGACAATATGTATTACGGTATAATTAATTACAATTGACTAAGTTTAGTTTGCGTTTTCAGCTAAATCAATAGACTGTAGGTATTGTTAATATATTCGCCGGAGCAGTTTAGTGAATCTTGGATCTTATATAGGTCATTATTATTATTATTATTATTATTATTATTATTATTATTATTAGCACCGCGTTTTACTACCCGTTTGGGTTATACGCACTTACGCTAATGTGTAATGGTAGGGTGATGATGAGATGAAATGGAGGACCTACAGTTTAACGTGGGATCCGAACCACGGTGGAGGCCTGGCATTCCCCACATTCACAAGATGTCTTGTCAGAGGTGAAGGAAGGGTTTGGTAATCAGATAAATCTGTGCCGGGACCGAGGATTGAACCCCGGCCGCCAGCATAGAAGTCTGACACCTTACCCCTAGACCGCCAGGTCACCTATAGGTCATTAAAATGTCGGTATTCTTCCTTCTGAAGGCTCCAGATTCTAATTTAATGTGGAAACAAGCAAAGTGTAAATTAGTCAAAATTTATTTAATTTATTAAATTACTGATGAAAATAATCTAGGTTTGTCAGTTGTATTTAACAATAAGTATAGTAATACAAATTAAACCATAAAGACAACTTTTACTGACTAAAACTTTATACAAGTATGACGACTTTATTTTGTGAGTCTGTGAGTTTTGTTCTTGACTAGACAGAGCCGAGATGTAGGCAGCTGACACCAATAAGTTGCAGTTTCAATTTCCGTCAATCAACACTGAGTGAGAAGGGGAAAGGAGGCTGGTTGAGTCAACTGAAGTACTCTGGACGGAGACATGATTAGAGCCATATATGGTCTCTGCCAACTGTTAAGTGGAGGTCAATGTTAGTTCATTAAATAATTTACCATTATTGTAAGAATGTGCTTTTCATACCCATACATTACATCCATGGCGCTACAATTTAGGAGTTTAGGTAAGTTTACGGTGCCTATGCTCTCTGTGTGTTACACATGACCGCATGGACTGAGGTACGAGGAATGGTTAATATGTTCTTATTATTTCATTATTACTTTTTTTTTTGTTTCTTTGTTCCTTACAAAACAATTTAAAGAGACTCTTAACCTATGCCGTTACCAGGGCATACCGCCGGGAGATGATTTCTTGAGGTAACTTTTTTAATTATTTTTTTCACTAATGATTTGTAAGGTCAGGTTAGGTTACTCTGTGTACGGTATTTTTTTTAATAACAGACTTGTAAGGGATTTCTGTTACCAGTTCACTGACCACGAGCCAAGCTGGGACAAGTAATAGCCCTCCCACCTCCACCAGAATTCCGCATTTCTTTGCGTTTTACTGCTAATGCGCTCATCTGTTATTGATTTGAGAGAAGCTGTGCAATACGAGTTAAATGTCCACACTGAGGAGTTGGGGGTATGCGGGTGAAGATTAAGATGAATATCTCCCGTAGTAGTAGTAATAAATTGTAGCCTCGTTACCTTTTGTTCTCGGCCCGCGCTCTATATTGTCCGTCATGACAGGTCCATTGCACGATAATGTGCGATCAATTTAGGTGCGAACGACCTCATCCGCGCGTTAATAGCTTTTAATAAATATATATTAAATACCTTATTTCCCCCTCGCTTCCCCTTCACCACCTCGCTTCCCCCTCTCCCCCTCGCTTCCCTCTCTCCCCCTCGCTTCCCCTCTCTCCCCTCTTACCCTCTCTTTCCCTCTCTTCCCTCTCCAACCTCGCTTCCCCTCTCTAACCTCGCTTCCCCTCTCTCCCCCTCNTCCCCTATCTCCCCCTCCCTTCCCCTATCTCCCCCTCCATTCCCTTCGCTTCCCCTCGCTTCCCCTATCTCAGCCTCCATTCCCTTCTCTCCCCCTCTTTCCCCTATCTCTCCATATAATTAATAGGCCTATATAATGTGTTTTTATGTGTGTCTATACAGACGTGTATAAATATAAGTATGTATTAATGCATATATATATATATATATATACATACATATATACACACACACACACACACACACACACAGGATGAGCATTTACGGTGTTAACATTTTTTAGGAAACAACGCATTTTAAAGGAAAAATATGCTCATTCTACGTAAAAAAAACAAATTAACTTTTGCTTGAAACTTTTTTGTTAAGCTTAAATTTTTAAAGCTAATGTAATAATATCCTTTCTTAGCATAGCCCATGGTCTATGCTCTCTTATGTGTATGACTAATTTTGTTTAAAAAATGCTAAACACTACTTCAGAAGCATTCATTTTGAATAAAATTAAACCATAAATAAGACTAGTTGGTAACTGTTTATTAGTGCAAGGACGCAAACGTTATTCAGGAAATTCCTTTGAAATAAAATTAAATATAACATTTGTCGCGCTTTTGTAGTAACAAAAATAGTTTGGAGAACTAATTTAAATGAGCTACTAAAGTGAACTTTAAATTGAGCGGAAGATTGTACAATGTGCATACGAGTACCAAGCCATTCAGATTGACTTTAAGTACTTGGGGTATTAAATCAACATTAAGTCGAACACACAAACAGGGGTGGACTGGTAGATTCCAAGCGGCCCAGGACTACAAATATGATGACCCTTAACAAATGTTAATATCTACCACTGAATCTTTGTTTGGGTGTAAGCTGAAGGGGTGCGGTGAAGTATTTGTATCATTATGATTAATTAATTTAATCCCGAAGATATTTCAGATACATTATCAATGCTCGGCTTATACTTTCTACTGACACGAACAAAAATACTTCCAAACACATTTATTTACGTTTGTTTATAAACAACACCAAGAAAAAACAAACTGGATGTTTTCAAACTTAATGCCATCATATATGTTCACAAAATGATGAATTCTGTACACCTCAGACTTAATAATTGGAAATGTCACACAGGCTAAAACATTATTATTATTAGCACCGCGTCTTACTACCCGTTCGGGTTATACGCACTTACGATAATGTGTAATGGTAGGGTGATTGTGAGATGAAATGGAGGACCTACAGTTTAACGTGGAATCCGAACCACGGTGGAGGCCTGGCATTCCCCACATTGACAAGATGTCTTGTCAGAGGTGAAGGAAGGGTTTGGTAATCAGATACATCTTTACCGGGACTGAGAATTGAACCCCGGCCGCCAGCATAGAAGTCTGACACCTTACCCCTAGACCGCCAGGTCACCTAGCTAAAACATTTGATCATAATTTTAGTTTAATGTAGTTGTGTCGGCCCAAACCAAACCGGCCCGCCAGGATATCACCCGGTGCCTCGGTGGTCCACTACACCCCTGCACATGAGGGATGAGACACCTGTCACGTCCACGTCATTGGACTGAACGTTTGCGTGGCAATTTCTCGCCTACCGAGGGGGTCCCCTTAACTCTGAATTTTAAATGCGAGGAGTCAGATTCCACTGCCTCCATTGTGTTTATTTTAACACGCAACTCTGAAAACGTGAAGCAGTGAATCTAAATGGAATATATACCTTAAAAATAATAAGACATTTTGGAAAAACATTTTACAGGCATAAGATTCTAGATTCAATCATGTAGAACATTACATATGAGAGAAGACTTCCACTTACCTTGGGGATATATAGAAAAGTTTTTATAAATTCCGATATTGTATCTTTCGTGACGCTATATCTTCCTATGCATAAAACTTCACCCGCGTGAGGTGTTGGCGAGTCTTTCTTTCGTTTGACGTCATCCCTGACTCTTGCTGACGTCACGTAGTGCATGGAATTGGTGCAGGGAAGGGCGGAAGGGGGTTGAAGATAGGCCACTAGTCGCCACGACGCCCCCTTCAGGAAGTTTGGCGTGTGTATGAGCGCGTGTTACGTCAAAATAGTTGAAACATTCGTAGCATGGTCGATAATATACTGGCGGCATAGTTTTATCTTTTTGGTTGAGCGTATTACAAATTATTATTATTATTATTATTATATTAGTCTCAGAAATATCCTCCATTCCACACATAAATTTATAGTTTGGTACATGACTGTTTATACCTTTTAATATGGCTTTGATTTGGTCAATAGAGGAGATTGCTTGGATATGCCACTTAAAAGGTGGCCCACTTTTACACACACATTTATAAAATAAAACGTGAAAACCTCAATGTTTAAAAATATAATTTTATAGTAACTAATTATTCCACTTGTAGGCGGATGGTTGTCATATTCAAAAAATCAAATTTCTGATAAGATGAAATTGATACTTCCTTTATCAGGTAGCCAAAATCTACTTTAAGGCTCTTAAGTTGCAGTGGAATGTG
This sequence comes from Timema douglasi, assembly GCA_901482245.1. Taxonomy (NCBI): domain Eukaryota; kingdom Metazoa; phylum Arthropoda; class Insecta; order Phasmatodea; family Timematidae; genus Timema; species Timema douglasi. The sequence goes on from CABEEJ010000211.1 coordinate 24,408, forward strand.
TTATTTTATAAAATAATATAGTTCTATTTTGTAAGAAATATAATTATGACTTAGAGCAGTCCATATGTTTCGATTTATAATTTTCATATAATTAATATAACTTTACACCCCAGTACAGTTTTATTTACTATTACCCGCCTCGGTGGCGTAGTTGGCTAACGCGCTTGTCGTGTTTAGCTCGACTGCTGAGGACGGGGAGATCGAGGTTCGAATCTCGGTCGGGTGAACTGGGGGTGGTTTTTCCTAAATGGTTTTCCACTCTTTCTCCGCGCAAATGCGGGTTCACTTCCTCTAATTCAACCTTCTCAATTCCTAACCCATTAGAGTAATTAGTACTTAAAGCGTATAACCCGAACGGGTAGTAAGACGCGGTGCTAAATATTATTATTATTTACTATTTAATTTTTCTGACCCATGCCATTCAAAAAAAAAACTCATATATACAATTATTAGGGCCTACTTACTAATTTCAGACCTACTACCATTCATATTTTCCATACAAATAATATATATTGTAAATTACACCTGAACACGGGTGATATTGTCGGTTGCATAGAGTTATCAGACACACACAGCCATTAACTTTTTGTTACTTTCATTAATCTGTCACATTCTCATTGTTCTGACAGATATAGATGTGGCGGAGGTTTGAACTTTACTAGTAATTACATTCACTATACAGTCACTCTTTGTGATGGAGTGAAGCTCTCGATTTTAGAGTCGGTTGGTGTATGCATTTCGGTCGACTTGGCAGACCCATCTGCAATAATACATTTTGGCTCAGTGATAAAAGCAACTGGAAACTTCCTCACTCATTTTCCTAGTACGCCTCTTTAGTGCTGCCTAGGCTTTAAATCTGACGGTAGAACTGTTGAGGATCCAACAAACAACTTTCGGGTTGAGTACTATTCATACAACAGCCATTCACTCAATTTGATTCATTTAACCCGGTATTAAATCGCCGCGGATGTTTTTTTTTTATGGCTCCAAGCTACATATTATCTCATACGTCCATAGAACCGACTAAGCCTATCCAGGGTAGCTCTGACTGAGAGTACTTAGCTAAAATTCCTGGGTTCGATTCTGGTTTTATTTAAACATACATTGAAACAATTTTTTGTCGTGTTTGGCGTTCATAAAAGTAGCTTCGAGTATTTAGATGCACTATCAAAGCTTGTATTTTAACTAGGGACTTGATATAGTCTACAAAAGGCTGAAATCAGAAGGAAAATATTTCTAATACAAACATCAATTTTAACCTAATTTAACTGAAATGTTGAAGAAGGTAGACCTTATAGAGAACCTCTTCGCATTTGTTTGGAGGAAGAGTGATAAACCACTTATGGAAAAAAACCTACTCCGGAACATGGATACCAACCTTTTGTAACTAGCAAATCAAACTAGAACAAGTTCAGTCTGCATGCCCATCGATGCAGGTGATAAGTTTAACTAAAGCATTTGTAAATTATTTTATATTTGTTCGTAATACATCATAGTTTATATTATTATTATTATTATTATCACCGCGTCTTACTACCCGTTCGGGTTATACGCACTTACGCTAATGTGTAATGTATGGTACGGTGATTGTGAGATGAAATGGAGGACCTACAGCTTAACGTGGAATCCTAACCACGGTGGAGGCCTAGCATTCCACACATTCACAAATTGTGATTAATACACATATTATCAGAGGTGAATAAAGGGTTTGGTAATCAGTTAAATCTCTGCCGGGACCGAGGATTGAACCCAGGACCCCAGCACAAAAGTCCGACACCTTACCTCTAGACCACCAGGTCACCCTCACAGTTAAAAGAATAATCTAATTATTAAATACGTTATTTATTGCATAGGTGTGTTTTGCTATTTTAAATGACTTTACATCAAACTAATATTGTTACGATACAATCATTACGTAATATTTAAATACAGGGTTATATAAATGTGACTAATATTATCCCAGCTAACGCTAGCTAGAGATGTGAAGAAAATCGATTTTTTTTTGATTACATCAATTTTCAAATAATATAGTTATAAACGAATAGAACCTACTTTCTCAAGTAATTTTTAAATTTTTTACTATCATGGTGCATTTTTATGAAAAATTTAAGACTCCTGTAAGTCATTGTAAGTATCAGTACAATGTGTATGTATGTATATGTATATATAAAATCAGTATATTTAGATATTAAGATATTAAGAATGCAATTGGTTGTTCCGTTGATTCTCATAAATAGTAGAACTTTTATAGGTAGAACTTTATATGTTTCAGTACTTTTTTAGTTCTTTTTCCAATTGGTTCATAGTTTCAGGTTAGGAGAATTAAAGCACCTACATTTTTAAAACTTGTAAGTGAAAACGTACTAAAGTTTTGACAATATTTTTCTATACTAAACTAATTCAAGGTGATTGCTCCGCAGTAACCATAATGAAGCTTTTAAAATACAAATCAGGTAATACTAAGTTTTGAGATGTACTACATAACATACAAACATGAACTGTGATACTTATTTATATTTTCACAGTGTCCCGCTATAAAATAATAAAAAAAAAACAGCAATAAAAATACATACTGGTGTACTTTTTCTATTTCTTTTCAAGATTTATACTTGATCACAAATTAATCTTACTAAAGATTATTTATTTTAAAGATGTATAAATAATCAAAAGATCGTTAAATTTATAATATAGTCCAATATAAATTTAAAAATAGTTCTTTATACGGTAAAAACACATTTTGATAATGTCTCTTAGTGAAGGAATGAAAAGTAAAATAGCGCTTATATTATATTCTTCCTTGCTTAGAGTAATTAGTATTATTAATCAAAATTATACTTTTATATTTCCATAAATAATACATATTCCTTTTTACTGGTGAAATATTACTTCAAATATAAATATCTGTTTTATCGCAAAGTTTTATTTTGCAATAACCTGCTATGATGCAAGGACATATGTTGTCTGGCCTCTTTTCATGATCAAATCTGAGATGTTAGCTCAGTCGGTAGTGCGTCTGTCTTATAAGCTAAAGGTTACGGGTTCTATTTCCGTTATGTCTTTAAAAAAAAATCCTGATGAAATTGGGCTTTCCTCTTTCACAGTGGTAAATAATGGCCGGGGATTGTGTTTTGTGTCCTTAGATTTAAGTTGGTCCGTATGTTGTCTGCTTTTTATTAATTTTTATAGCTGATGTATTATAATTTATTCAGCTAGAGTGATCATTTGTTTGGTGCTAGACGTCTTTCTTCCCTTTTAGGCTGTTCCAAACTTACCCCTAATCTAAAAGCATACGAGAAGAGTCAATTTTAACCAAATTAATCATCACTCTCCTTGAAGGAGGATGGAAATTCAGGAATGAAAAAAAAAACCCTTCCTTCTTGCATCCTGTTTATATTGAAACTGAGCTCTCGAGAAAGAGTCAGGCTTGCCAACTACTTACAACTATTTCGGTTACAGCCATAGTTAGAGATATAGGGCCTAATACGAGGTTTATCAAATACATTAATGCACTTTGAAATCCATATGAATTAACTCAAGTCTGTTGTTAAAATGTTAAATCTGACAACAGTGTACATCATCATAGTCAGCGACGAGATTTACACACTCATTTTAACTTCTTACCTTCTCGTGACCACTAGGAGAGAGAAAGTATTGTAATCGTAAAACAATCTAATTCAAAATTTTGATGGAAGTCGGCGTTTCATGAACTCAAAAAAGTGGTTTTCTTAATATCGTCGGTCTTTATGTATGTTCAATGATCTAGATTAGAAACCATTTTACCGGTCTGATGGAAACTTGTTATCTGGTGTTTTAATAAGGTTCACCGGAGGTACTTACACAATTATTGATCTACCCCTAAAATTGAGGGTAATTAACTCACGGGTGAAAAGCGAAAAATCGACTTTCTCAAATTAGCACTATTTAACATTACAAACAAAATTGTCTTTCCCGGGAAAATTACTAAGAGGATACTAAATACTAATAAATTTATCATTGTAAAGCAATAGAATTATTAAGGATACAACACTTTTACCTTAAATATTCTTAACAATAGTTTCCGAGCTATAAGCCCAGTTATATTTTAAAATAGAGGTCTGGGAAATAGGACCATTAAAAAAATTTACATAACAAATACACCCCAGATATTCGGGAGTTTAATGTAATAAATACGTAATTATAAGGTATATGACTAGCATAGATAAGCTCAAAACTTTTAACCAAGCTAAATGGAAAAATAGTAGTTTTCCTGTCATTTTGTGGAACAATTTTTATTATTATATTTTACAAATATATATAGTTTTTAGACAAACGTTGTTCTATACCCAAGCTTAGTCGAATGTGCAGCTGCCTGGTTATTTTAGATTCCCAAAATTAACACCCGACATTGTAATTTTTTTTATCGCATACACTTAGTCGGCCGCGTAAGTAAGGTAGGGGTTCGAATCCCACACGAGTACAATATGAATGATTTTTCTATCCTCTCTCCACACTAATTAATATTCACTTCATTTAATCACCCCCTAATCTCTAGAGTAATTAAAAAATAACATTTCATCTAGACTTTAACCAAAATTATATATAATACATTTATTTCCTCATTTAATCTAATACATTTTTAATAATTTACTGTAATTATTTTGCTTTTATTATAATGGTTACATTTTCTGATTATAAAGTTAATAAACATGATGTTGCTACACTTAAATAACATACTTGAAAGCATGGTCAAAACTTTAACTACATGATAAGCAACTAGGACAAAATATTTTAATTTGTTAAAGGTTATATTTATATATAGACAGTATTACCTGTGAATCTGAATTGTATTTCCTGTAATGTAAATGTGATACATTGGGATACAATTTCTAAAAGAAAAGACAGTTTTATATGCCAGGGAAACGTTTGTGCCATAAGAACTATGAGACAGACAGACAGATAGATAGATAGATAGATAGATCCGTCCCCTCAATCCCTAGCAGAAAAAAAAACCCACATGTTTTTGTCAGTTGCAAGTGGTGGCTTACTTGTTCCTACAGTTATATATAGAGCTCATTGGTTAAAATAAAGCAACAGCGATTTAATTTCTATTTTCACATTCGCGTATTGACTACAGCGTTTGGTAATTGTATGCTAAAGTATCGTTAAAGCTAGGATTTCAGGATTTTCGGTCTGCTATATATCAGGTGTTAATACTTCATTATATTCAAATTCTTTACAATTAAATCAATTTCTTCTATAATTCAAATCAGTGGTGGTTCATCGTGTGGAAGGATTGAAAGGACCCTTCACTTAACAATAATTCCAAAAAAGATTAAAAAAATACCAATATTTTAATTTTAATACATCACACATATACTATCGAGCCAGATTATAGGCTATATAATTGGCTCCACTAAGATGATTAGTCATTTATTTTTTTGAAATTATTGTAAAAATATATCTTATATAGTAAAAATAACAAGAACGAATAGTTTTATTTTGTAAGAAGTTACTGCAAACCATCGTTGGGCTCTTTGGCGTGCTAGTAAAGCTAATCTACTGGGATATAAAGACCATTCAATTATCAGCAGTGATAGCCCGGGATAGTAAAGTTAAAATTGGCCATAATCTTTCAGATAATACACTTAATCTAAACTTGAGCTACCCGCTTCTGTGCTTGCATGGTTTAACGCGTTACTCTCGCAGTAGACTAGTCGGCAGATTACTTAAGTTGCCTCCCCCCACCCCACCAAAATTAAAATTTAAATGTACCACCGTTTTGCACCCAACTATTACGTTTTGCACCCTTACCCAAGAGACGGTACGATTGTTTATGTTAAGGGGGGGCCAAGTTAAGAGTAGCCCCCCCCCCCACCATCAAAATGTTGGATTTTTTTCATACCATCCTAAAATTCCTGTTTTGCGTTTTGCACCCAAGTATGGCGTTTTGCACCTGAATAGTTTTTCAAGAAAAAAATATTTACAACTGAAAAAGGTGGGAGGGCCAAGTTAAGTGTAGCCCCCCCAACTAAATAATTGGGGTTTTTTAATACCAAAATAAAAGTCCTGTTTTGCAGGTCACCCAATATTAAAATGATATTCTTTTAATGCCAATATAAAGATTTTGATTTTTACCACTTTGCACCCAAGTATGGTGTTTTGCACCTTAATAGTTTTGCAAGATAATAATCAATACAAAATAAGATCAGAGTTAATTAATGGGCCAAGCTCAGTGCATGCCTTGCTTCCCCAAAAAAGGTTGTGATTTTTCCTATTATAATATTAATGTATAGTTTGCACTCAAACATAAAGTTTAGAACATTAATAGTTTAATCAGAAAAATAATTAACTATAACACAATGTTATAGTGTCATATTATATTCATGGATTTCCAAAGTTTATAAATGTCTTTAGTTTCAAACTGTTTTTCGCGCAATGTTTTACACCTTAGTAATTAACTTAATTTAAAGTAGAAATAAACATATTGTTTTAATGTTTTGTTTGGAAACAATTTTACACACTAGTTTAACTCTGATTATACACGTGTCTTATATTTGAGTTATAGTGTCACCATATTTGAAAATTATTAACTTGTTTATGACGTTTCTATTTTATATGGACAAGGCTGGTGACCTTTACAGACGGGTTTACTATGTGAAATATTAATGGTATACCCTGTTTTTCTCAATATTCAGTTACATTGAATTTAAGAAATTCTGAAAACGTTTCTTATCGCTATCTTAAAAATTCTTTCTGGGCAACTGTTGGTCCCAATGGTTATCTTGCACACGTGGTCAGTGTAAGAACAGAACTACCCTATTTGAGCTTCTTTTATGGAATGTGTTCGACCTGGAAGGGTGTGCATGGGCATCTTTAATGCTAGAAATCTACCATTTTCCTATATTACTATATAAGTATAAAGGTTTGATTAATATATATACACAATAAAGTTGTGCATTATAAAACTTATTTACATTGACATTTAGAATTTAAGACACAATTTTTCTCATTAATGGAAATTATTAATTATAAAATAACGAGGCGCTTTATATCCCGGACCATGGCTCGTTAAGTAGTAATTTCTTTCATTACATTAACCTAAAAAGAAAATCACAAATTTATTTTTCAAGGGGAATTTAAGAATATCATCTATTACTTAATGCGCATTACACATATACAACCATAGGTTTTAGACTTATGTTAAAAATGTAACTATTTCACATATAAAACCTACCCATATAAAAATATTCCTTCGTTAATGAATATATTTAATCAGACACCAAGAAAGTGAATAGGAAGGTTTATCATGCTCACTCATTCTTACTTATTTTAGGAGAGTCCAAACTTTTGAATTATAAACCATTAAACCATAGTTGTAAAATATAAGTGAATCGTAGTGGAATTGTGATAGGACGGCAGGTTTGGAAAAATACAAAAAATGCTCCTTCAATTAACATTTAAAAACCATTAGTAATTTTATATCGTAATTGAAACCATCCATTAAAAATGACATCTATGTATCATATGATTTGACGTATGTATACATGAAATAGAACTATAAGCCGTTCCACTCTTTTTTGCATTACAGGTCTAATGAGCGCAAGTTTTCAGATTGAACCACTTGAGACAGATTGACAAGTTTTATATTAGAAACTTATCAAGTTAACAAAGTGTTTACACTTTATGGTGATACATTTTAAGTCGTATTTATGTAAATAATTGTGTATTTTTGTTTATTATTATTATTTTATACTAAATCCACTTTAAATGCACTTCACAAAATCACCTGCGATGAGTAGGTTAGGGTTTGAATTCTAGCATGTCGAACTGACGAGTGTTTTCACAAATCGCTCAAAACAATTTGTTTCTTCCTCCTCTGACCATGATAATGTGTGTGCACTTTCTCAAACAATTGGTTAACTCATCCATACATTATATTGATTATAAAATAATAAGTCGCTTATAACCTTAACTTTACGTTCGATAACAACTATGATTAAAGCACCAAACAACATTTAGGTCAACTGGGAGACCTGGTGGTCTAGGGGTAAGGTGTCAGACTTCTGTGCTGGCGGCCGGGTTTCAATCCTCGGTCCCGGCAAAGATTTATCTGATTACCAAACCCTTCCTTCACCTCTGACAAGACATCTTGTGAATGTGGGGAATGCCAGGTCTCCACCGTGGTTCGGATTCCACGTTAAACTGTAGGTCCTTCATTTCATCTCACTATCACCCTACCATTACACATTAGCGTAAGTGCGTATAACCCGAACGGGTAGTAAGACGCGGTGCTAATAATAATAATAATAATAATAATAATAATAATAATAACAACATATAGGTCGACACATAAATAATGACCCAAACATTCCTAATAGCTCACAAATGGTAGACAGATTTCTTAGGTACGTTTTAAACAGTTATGTTTTGCCTTTCCAAGAGGTCATTGGTTAACATTTCAGACTGTTATCACTAGGAGGATTCATTGCTGCTAAGCTCAGCAGGAATTTACTATAGTTACACATAGTGCTACGTCTGGCGCCTGTGTTTTGGCTGTCGGCAACTTATGCTAATTTAAATAAAAAATAATTATAATGTTTTAAAGATGAGGTAATTTGCTACGAGTAACCAATATTACCTGGAACTATGAAAAAAATCATTTGATAAAACCAAATCCAGATTTTTTTTTTGAGCGGGTATAGTTTACGTTCAATTTTTAAACACCATGATTATATTAACAGACGACTTCAATGCTAGCCTGATGCTAATAAATATACATCACCCAATTTACCAATAACCCGCTAAAGTGGCCGAACTGTCTAAGGCGTCACTCTCATATTAGATTGACCTGCTGGTGATGGAGAGATCAGGGCTATAATCCCCGGTGGGTTTTATGAATGATTTCCCACTCACCTTCCACGCAAATGTGGGTTGATTCTCTAAAATGCTTCCTACCTCATCCCTATTCTATTAGAGTAATTATTATATATGCTACGTATAGCCTCGAACATGTAGTAAGACGCGGATATATTTCTTTTCCGATCATAATTCTTTGACCATAATGGAAATAGAACCTGGGAACCCAAGCTGATTTGACACACGCATTACCTACTGTGGTAATGCGTTTGATTCATACCAGTGAATTAGGCCAGGATTCGAACCCCGACCTGCTTGCTAACGGTGACAAAGTGCAATGATAGTATAACTCCTTAGAATGATCGATCACAATTGTGGATAGGATAGCTGGTCTCTCCATCCAAAAACATTTTATGGTATGGATTAAGTTTTTATTAAAGATGAAATATATATTTTTAAATTAACAGCTACCAAACCCTTCCTTCACCTCTGACAAGACATCTTGTGAATGTGAGGAATACCAGGCCTCCACCGTGGTTTGGATTCCACGTTAAACCTACCATTACACATTAGCGTAAGTGCGTATAACCCGAACGGGTAGTAAGACGTGGTGCTATTAATAATAATAATAATAATAATAAAAATAAAATTAACATCGTCTTTGCAATTACAACAATATCCAGCCTCCTGAAAGACACAAACAAGTATATTTGTTTCCATGTAAATATAAAATTGACTGAACGTTATAGATGTAGCTAATATTATCAATGTTTATGTGACTGGGATAAACGAACAGCTCTTTAGTGTTCGTCACAAATATCTAATAATGATGTGCTCTTCCATACTGGGCTTTGAGCTTTCGAACCTCCCACTCTGCAGCATAAAATGGCAACTCCGCTGGGAGAGGGGAGGAGTATTAGGACAGCTCCTAAGGGGAAACCAATGGGTTATAAAGAGGTGGTAAGTTCTCATAAAGTTCGTTCACGGTAGGAGTGTACCTCTGAAAGGCCTTTTTCCCTACCAGAAATCTATTATATAGTAGGATATTGGTAGGAAAAAAGACCTTTCAGAGGTAAACTCCTACCGTGAATGAAGTATAAGTGCCTGTGCTGTAATTTAGGAGTGGATAGACTTATAGTAACTTTTGAAATATCACACGCCACAATTCCGTGTCTTCGCTCTGTATCAATAGTTTCAAATATATTAAACATTTTTCCAGCATACAATCTGATATTTTGTGTAAATTCAAAAACATGTTAACCCAGAAAGGAAATTAAATCCTGGTCCATTGGTTTGATTTACCAAATGCTTTTTAAACTGATCCATGCAGGTTCTAGTTTCTCAATTTCTGTGCCACGTTAACTATCTCAACCTTCTAACGTGTCCAATACAACCATGTCGTACCAATCAATAAACATTGGTAAACAAATTGTTACACACCTCTATTCCCCTTCGGATGATCCATCTCCAAACTGTGGCATCAGAGCTATAGAGACTGGTCTGGGCACCAAGACGGACTCAAACCAACCCCTGGTAACGTAACTACTATACCAGCACCAAGCAAGCACAGGGTCTAGTCGTGGTCGGCCCAGCGGGCGAGACGGGTCGAGGAGCCAGTGATGACTGAAAGCACCAGCAACCCAACGTGGACGGAGACCCGAAAACAAGTTACCGAGAGCCATCATTCCCAAATTAGTGACTTGGCGATCACCTTAGGACAGAAATTATGTTAACCAATGTTCCTTCTAGAAGTGTAGAAGTTTTAGTATACATGTGTTCATGTATCTTTATTTATAGTGTTTTTAGTTTTAGTACGTACTGATAGTCAAATTTTGTTAAAAGTTTAACAGGTAGTAAGACGCGCTACTAAAATAAATGAAAGACGAAATTAAGTATAATTTTTAAATAAATATAAGGTGAAACAAATAAAGAGAATAAAATCTTTTGAAATAAATAGTCATTTAGATCTTCACAACCCCGCTCCAGGATCGCGTCGTTTGGCATGTCCCTACTAACTAAACACGTAGCCAGGTCACTGTGCGAAACCCTCAAACAATTCATACTCCGGACGTCAGAAGACCAACGGACCCCAGAATGCCCAAGACCAGAGCCTGTGGAATCCGAGAAGGTCAACACTTCAAGAATAACAAATACTCCTTCAAACGCCATTCCTACACAGATAATTCACTATTCCCCCTCCCCGAATCAGTTCCCACTCCCCCGTTAGTCTCGTTACTCCATTTCTCTCCTCTAAAGACCACCCCACTTCTCACCAAACTACCCTCGAACTCCACAACAGACTCCGAGGTCCCCTTAAACACTCCAAACGACAGTTCGCCCCAATACCACCTTCCGAAGGAGCAATTCGTTTGAATTTCATGGAGACTCTTTGAGACAAGACGAGTCCGAGTAACGTACATTCATATCCCTCCGCCCATTCTTTTTCTTCCCCTTCCCACACCCAACCACCCTACACTCATCCTCTTGTTAACCTCCCAAAACCGTAATAGCATTATTTGATCCTACTTACTAAGCATAATACCTAGTTCATAATTCTGTCAAGACCACGTGTGCTAAACTAAGAAAATAAAGGTTTGTAAATTTTCTCTAAAACATGTAAACACACTAAATCAACTTTTTTTTGTGGGTTGGGGTGAGGGGGGGGGGGTAAAATAATTTCAACAGGTGATAACCAAACTGCCGAAGCTTAAACACTAAAAATAAAAAAATACAAATACAGTTTTGGAGCGTCTTTATGGGTGTGCTTTAAATTAATAAATTGTCACACATGTATGCCAGGTATCTGGATAGTCCCTTTACCCGAAACCAGTTATGTGCCTATTTTATGATGGTTAGATTCTCTTGGTCTAATGGTGCCCATGTTGACTGCCACACATTATTCAGTTTTAGTCGACAGTCTTGGCCTTTCAATCTAATCGGACAGGTTTTAGACTGCAGCCTGCCGGAAGGAATATTCATCATATACACACAGTCATTAACAACAGTCCCAGATATTCGCTTTGGTGATGACGAGGAAATCAAATTTAGAATCCCGGTTGAGTATTTTGAGGGTGGTTTCTCTTAAAGTATTTTCCACCCACTCAAATGCGATTACACTTACTCAAAATTCAAGCATCCTCGTAACTAGTAGACATGCATATAGCCCGCATAGGTATACCCTGATTTTGGTTGGAAGAACAGTAGAGAAAATCAAAACTTATTTCTTTGCGGCCAACATTGATAATCTTTGCTTATATTATTTGAGTCATTCTATAGGTTTTGATAATATCCATCAAAAGTGACATCTGCAGATGACATGACTTTATGTATGAATATATTAAAATTGTTTTAGTAACTTTAGTAACTGACTTCTACTGTTCTTCTTACCAAAATCATACTATAGTGAGTCACGGTAACAAAAAACAGTATCATATACGTAGTTGTGTTCTGTTCCTAGTTATGTTTAAATAAAACTCTTTAAATAAGTAACTATGAAATAGCTTGGTTTATTTTTTAACTATATTCTAAACGCGTGAACACAAAAGGGGGTTAAAGGTGTAGGACTACCTTACGAAGGTTTTAAGGTTCATTATTAAGGATTATTTTAATATTGAAAAAGTAAAAGAAAAATATTCTAATAATTAAAATTAAAATTAATTATTACTCAGGTATTTAAATTTAAAACTAAATTATTTTGAAAAGTAATTAATTCTCTTAAGGATACAGTGATTTCTTAAATACCACTTTCATTTTAATCATTTTTAGGAATCCAGGTTAGGCTGTTCGGAAGGAAAACAACAGTAACTATTAGTGCTAATTTGGAACAACCAAGAACATTAATAATTAGGTGTTCTGTGTACATTCTTTGTTTGGAATCCATTCGTCGTAATTTGTAAGTGTCATTGGGTTTGGGTACTTGTATAAAATCAATTAGGTTTTTTGTATGCCTTTAAATTTTCATTCTTACTACTACAATCGTTTGATGCTATATTCCATAGTTTATGTAATTGATGGTATTTCAATAAAGACGATAATAAAAAAATGTTTGATAGCTAGGCAAATTACTCATTTTGAACTGTGGCCTCTGACCAAATTTTTAATTTTATTGAAAGTTTAGTATTGAAGGTCGTAACTAAAAAATTTCCGACACACACAGTTTTGTGACCATGACTGAATCCAGCCATAGCCTTCCTTATGGTCACCACCATATTTAGTGGCAGTGGTACTCATGTTTTCTCCTTAAATATTAGGCTATTACTTACAATTGAGTTTTAAGAAATCCTCTTTTTCCCTGTGCATTTAAATTGCTTACGTAACGTAAGTCGTTACTAATTTTGTCACAAACTTTGTGTAAGGCTTGTGCCAGGTGAGTCACTTGCACAAACTACTGGGTAAAATGTCTGCTGTGATTAACTACCTTTATCATATATGGGGCAACATCAATCATGATCAATGTACTGTAATTAGTGTATCTTACATATTATGCTCATCCCATAAAATTTGTATTGAGCTATTATTATTATTATTATTATTACGTTCAAAGAAGATTTGTCGCTGCGTGCTATTATAAATACTTTATTTACTGGATTTATTATGATTATGACAGAATTCGAAACCTCTTAGGGCTCCAAACTCTCTTCTCGCTTAGACTTTACTGTGATGCCCTTTTGGTATTTAATACAGTAGAGCGTCGGAAATCCGGAGCGTCGCAAATCCGGATCGGTGGTGAGAGCAGGTAGGCAAGGTAGTGGAAGGTGTCCAGCTGTGGTATAGTTGCCTTGTGACGTTTTAGTGTGCGAGTTAAAACGATACATATTTTTACTTTGTTAATTATGTCATCATTATCAAATAAAGAGGATAAGTTAGAAATTCTACGAAGACTGTCTAAAGGGGAAAGTGGTGCATCTCTCGCTAAAATATATGGTGTGGGAACTTAAACCATTAGTGACATTAAAGCAAAAAAAGAAAGTTTGCAACGTTTTGCTTCAAAACTAGATTCTGAAGAAGGTTCACAGAAAAGAAAAACCACACGTGTATACGTATGTATACAGTTATTGAAAGAACATTTGAAAATCCGGACAATTCAGTAATCCGGATGGGTCCCGGTCCCGATCGATCCGGATTAACGACGCTCTACTGTATATTCAATAGCAAAATTATTGCAAATTTGCCCTTGATCATGTAGACATTCATATCCCTTCTTGGGCTTCTCGTAATCCAAAATTATTTTTTTTCAATAGCTCTTATAAGGTAAGCCCTATAGGTCGTTGTATCCATAGCTCCAATTCTAAATTTGTCAAATTCGACTCTTATCATAAAAGAAAAATCTTACTCAGAGAGTTATTTAAGGAAATCCCTTATCGATAATTTATCACTAAGAGGTTCTGCCTATAATATCTAAATTTTACAATATTCTTATTTATTTTTTGCATATTGTTACTGCTTTTAACCACTCTTTAGTTGTTTATTATTGCTATTTTTTATTATTATAATTATTAATTACTTTTTTTGTAACTATTAATCATTATATAACATTATTTAACAATTTTTATTTATCTTATTTTCTCGTGTAAATATATGTATTTATATGGTACTTGCGACTTTCCGTGCTGGCCTGTTATAGGTCCCACGACTGTTGGCCAGCTCTATAATAAAGGAAATTGGAAATTAGGAAATTGAAATTATTATTATTAGCACCACTTCCTACTAACCGTTCGGGTTATACGCACCTTCGCTAATGTGTAATGGTAGGATAATTGTGAGATTATATGGAGGAGCTAGTTTTACGTAGGATCCGAACCACGATGGAGGCCTGTCATTGCACACATTCACAAGTTGTGATTATATTGAGCTATTGACGAATTTAAAAATCATGAAATGGTCTCCAATTTTGCAATCATTTTATGTATTTTTGGACATTTTATGGTAAGTTCCCCGATACTTAAATGCGTCACGTACAAGCCTTCAGTACCTATGGTCCATGAAATAGCTTTGCCATCCAAGAAACCTCCACGAAATGAAGAAAGAGTGAAAAGAGTCTACTATATGCAATGTACTTTATTTGTACATTTTTGGACTAAAACCCTAAACATAGTGCAATATATGTTCTTTAAACTTTACATTTTACTAATCAAAATCACACTTGATGTCAAGAAATTCAACCTTGACTTTTCAAGGGCGCACCATGATACCTAATGAATAAAAGATTGCATTTTGATACCGATCAATCTCACCTGTTTCATATTTATTTCTCATAACTTTGTTTTTAAACAGTTTCTGAAAACTATTTCTAAATTATTTATGATCCACACCTGTGAGCACGGGTACAAAGGTTTCATTCTCGTCTTGTTTGTGTCGAAGACCATATTTCGAATTTATGCTTTAGCCCGGGAGCACAATGTAAAAAAAATGACTCCCCGTGGCAAAGTTAATGAAGGGAAGGTACCAGTGGTGTCATTTTATCTGAAAAATTATGTAGTTCAGTAATTTTCCTGGTGACACCCTCACAGGTGTGTTACGTATGTATGTGATGACGTCATCCAAGATGACCGCCATTGATATATACACAAACGGCCTTATCTAGGTCGCTATCTAACATATTCTTTTTTTTTTAGCTTGTTGGAAAGGTACTGTTAAGAGTTAAAAAAAGGTTATTAGAAAGTATTGCAAAAAACTAATATTTTGTTTGCTACTTGAATTTAAGGCAAAAAGGTATATAAAAAATGTGTCAAAATGACTTTAATTACATTATAAAAAATATTCTCCACATTACATTACTTTAGAAATGTTTTAACAAATTCAAGTATTATATGCACAAATATATACAATAGAAAGATTATAAATTAATCTCATCAGCTTTTCACTATCTCCGTCGGTGACCTCAGGTGGATACAAATTATCACAAGTAACTTTGTAACTACACATTTATGTGCAAGGAAGATTGTTTGCTAAACATTCTCAAGGTGGTGAACATTGGTTCGTGAACATTGACCACCGTAATTCTGCAAGTGATGTTATTGATGTGTGTGCCTGATAAACCCGGCAAATAAATGCTTCCAGCTGATACACAATATCATCAGGTACTGAGTCACTGGTACTAAGCTTCTGCAAGGCAATAATTCTTCTTCACTCGCTGAAATAATTGATTTACAATATGATAACTTCCCCTGCCCAAACAAACTTCCGGTGGAGTCACAATCTGATAATGCGTGAAATCCGAGCATTGCTTAAGCTTTTAGTGCTCCGAGTGATACAAATATGTTTTGTACTGATATTGCCTCGCTTTATGTTTCCACAAAGAATGTGTGTTCCGGACGTCTTGAATAACGTCTCATTAGTAAAACTAAAATATCTGTGCCTTGTGCAAACATTAGTAGTGTATCTGCACCTATGTCTTTGGCATTAAGGGCATGTGGTAAGATTGTTGTGTCAGCTTCTCCTTGACTACCCTTTAAACAATCCAAAGAGCAATGCGTCGCAGAAACTTCAGTACGCCACTAAACAACATATTTATTTGCTGCTTTCTTGGCACGACTTAGCATTTTGTGTGCAATTCATCTTTGGTACGAGTGTGTGAATAGCTTTTTCATATTTATCTTTAAAATGTCAGTGGTGTCACATATTTTATACTGTGTTGCTACACCTCCGTGGAACCTCTTACTTTTAGTAAGATTCTTGATTGATTTGTCTAAGTACATGTTGAAAACCATATGAAGTTCATCATACTGCCAGTATTTCCTTTGAATCTTTTGAGTGAACACATCTGAAAGATCTTCACAATTCTACACTGCGATGGTTTTATCAAGAGCCTGCAATTCTCCCATTCCGTCCACAATTGAAACCCCCAGTTATTTGCTTGGTGAGCTTGAACAGATGGTAGAGAGTTTTTTTCTTCAACGGATTCCACAACAGACTTCAAGATATGAATTATTTTACTTTTATCTGAGCATTGATGCATTGTTCCATCTTGTGCAAACACTGATCTAGGCACAACCGACCTTTCATACTTCCCTAAGGTTGTGCCTAGGTCTATTTCTCGTTGAGATCGTTCGAAATCTAAAGTCGTACAAAAATGGAACGATCTGCTTCAGAGTTTGCATAAGCTCGCCAACGAAAAACTTGTTTTATCTAGAGCTGGCCTTTTTAATGTGATTATACATTGTACTTAGGAGTATTTCGTTCTTCTTATATTTGGGTTGGATTGTATGGTAAAGGAGTGTTGTTGTACTTGTCGACGAGCATATCAACTTAACGATAGTATCCGTCTGCTCTGAATATATTCCACATCTTATTCATTAATGCTCAATTGACTTACTCTACGATTATAGCCTTGAGTATGCTGAAACTGGAATAGTGGTTTGTGTTATGCAAGTTCATGAGTGCCTTAAATTCCGTATTGTAATAATTTATCCCTTGATTTGTTTGAATGTTATGGGAAAAACTATTAAGTTAGAGGATATATTTCACAGCAGCGGCGTTATCCTTTCTTCGCTTTGATTTGACATTTATGGAACACATGAACTTTAAATCCGTGTCTATAGCTGAATAGACACCTATATCCCTCTTTATTTGGATTAAGCTTGTGGTATTGTTTCTACGAGATTCACTTGAAACAGGTTATAGAGACTCATTTGATGATCTTTCTTTGAGCCAATCTGCGTTAAGCCGGTTCATAAAGCCCACTTTCTATTTCCAGTTTTGGCATTATGATATGAATGAGGCGTGGATGTGTTTGATGTCATAATTTATGCTATGATTCTTGCTTCGCTTAGTTCTTACAGTGTTGTGTTCGTTCGATTTGGAAACGTTAAGTAGTCTAGGGCATTCCACCAATTCTTTGATGTCGACCGAGTAAGAGTAATTGATCCTTTTTCTTTTCTCAATACTTATAATGCCTATCATTGTGAAATTATAATAATTGCTCAATAATATACTTTTTCTGATTACCTTTACCCGACTTGAACCTTCCGAACGGCATCTGGCTTTGCAGTTGGGCCTGCACGCATATACTGTTATCAATTTATACTCGATGTAGTATGAATACCACTTTAAAAAAAAGTACCTTGTTGATTCCCTGTATCTTTTTGAAAATGAGTTTTTTCAAGGTCGTGGTCTTAGACACAGATGAAGTTTGTTTTTAATGTCGTTTTTTAAACTTGTTTTTGTCGAGTCTGTGATGGACTTAACAAAATTTTCTCGCACATATTGTTGAAATTCGTTCGCTCATTGTGCATTTGTTTGTTTTTTTCAAGTGATATCGCTCAAATATGTAATAAGCTAAGTTATTTTCTACTTTTCCATTAGATAAATTGTGAATAAGATTAATTCCGTTAAAGTTTTATTCTGTAATAGTTTGATACCCTATACTTAACCAAGTTGATATTTTATTAGTTTCACCAGATTAAAATCAACAAAAATATGACGAATGGTTATACTTGGAACTGTGACTATGCATGCTCTTCTCCACAAAGTTATATCCTAAAGGTTTCATCGTGATGGGAGTAATAAAAGTATTACGAATGGGTTGTCATTGATAGCTAGAACCATAAAGATGTATCCTCTTTCTCACTTGGTTGATATATATGTTTCATCAAACCAGGGTATAACTTTCACCTTGGATGGTTCCTAGTTTAACCTGGGTTTATATATTATGAGATACACTGGGAATGATTGTGTGGGTCAGACTTGAGAAAGATACACTAAAGTTAGTCAGAATATGTCCAGACTTGAGATGGCTGGATATGAGTTGGTCAGACATCAATATATATTCATTACTACTTGCTTTGCAACCCGCATGACATTACTCTCCAATGTTTTAATTCCTTATAGTTAAGACTAAGGCGTACAATACATTGAATTCCTTCAACTTAAAGATTATAGGCTTGAAGGCACGGAGGTAAAGACTTGCAAGAGGGGAAGACCGAGGGAGTTCATTTTCAAAGTCTTATAAGAATCTGGCTGGAACAAGACCACGTCATAAATATCTGTGAGGTGTGAATGGTATAATCAGGAGGACGGCATGCATGTCTGAACCTGTTCCACGGCATGGGATGGCTTCCTTCTCCGAGGTGTGGTAGAAAATATTCATAGTTAAAAGGTAGGTTCATTATACATCTTAAAAATGGTGAGAAGTGTTAGATATTAAGAATTAGCATTGTAAGTGAATGAGAATTTTTCGTTATGGACTCGAGTTTTAGAACGCTGGCTAGCTGTCCAATAAGAATGGGGATGAGCCCTCTAAGATAAGGAGTTAAGGATAACACGTTTAGAAAGTATACCTAAAAAGGATGAGGTGGTGTATCCATTCTGCATCAGCATTTGCTTTAAGTTTCATCATAACCGAATCATGATGGTGTGTGAGGACTTAACAAATATTATTTTTAATGAATAAATGGTTTAAACAGAAGTTCCACCATGTTAGACATGACATCATAGCGAACCCTTTATGCTAGAGAAACGTACCTTGGGTGAGTCCACCATGGAATAACTGGAAGTGATTTGTTGTTTTAAAGCTGATTTCTACCCACGATGAACTATAGCATTTGGTGTACCCTCATCCTTTTACCAAAATAATATATTTTTGAAGCTGGATGTGTGGTTTTAATAAAATGTCCTAGGTTAAGTTGATGAAATATTTATTAAATAATTATTAAAGTTAAAGGATTACTTAAGGTAGACTCGTGAATAAACAGTCCCCTATATCCATTATATTCATGGCATAGTGTATCTGGCTCAGAATCTTACGGTAGAGTGTTCAAATCATCCATGATCCCTCTCTTTTTTTCTTTCAATCTGTATCAAATAAAATACCATGTGGTGTGGTGTGGTGTGAGATGCTTTCTAAATGTGCTTCTCCACTATTTTGATATCTTATAAATATCGCCATTGTGAAAACAGTTATGTTATTACTTTGAAAGGGTCCAGTCATTGATAGCTTGGTCCATGATTATAAGCTCTACTCCCCCAAGTTGATATAAGATAAGTTTCACCATAGTAAAATCAACCAAGGTGTGACTCATACTATGAATGATTATGTTCATTGTTACATGGTGTGATGATGAATCTTCTTTCCTACTAAGTTAATACCGTATAAGATTCACCGAAATATAATCAATCATGGTATAATTAATGTTCCCAATCATTAATAGTGAACTGTGGTGTTACCCTTCTCTCCATTGATGTAATTAACCATGGTTATGGCTCCTACTTTGAAAGGTTGCAGTCATTGATGGTTTGAAATATGGTGATAACCTCTACTCTACCAAGTTGATATATTATAAGATTCACCATAGTGAAATTAATCATGGTATGAGGAATGTTTCTAGTCATTGAGCCATTATGATTTATCCTCTTTCTCAGCAGGTTGATAATTTTTAATAGGTTTTACCATGGTGAAATCAGTAGAGGTATGAGCCGTGTGAAGAAAAGTTAGTCATAAATACTTAGATTTGTGATGGCGCATCCTCTTTTTCATTAAGTTTTTATCTTCTAAGTTTCACCGTGGTAGGATCAATCAAGGTATGATGGATCGTTCCAGTCGTTGATAGTTAGAACTTCTTTTTAGCACCACGTCTTACTAGCCTTTCGGGTTATACGCTTATATACTAATTACTCTAAGGGTTTTAGGAATTAGGAAGGTTACATTTATAGGAAGTGTAGTCGCATTTGCGTGGGGGAAAGTTAAAAACCTACCCTAAGTACACCCGGGCGAGATTATAATCTTAATTTCCCCATAATCGGCAGTCTAGTCCACTGCGAGAGTAGCACGTTAGACCACGTGACCACTGATGCGGTTGTTATAAATGTTGATATTTTTCAAGTTTCATTATTGAACGAATCGATCAAGGTTTTTTATTACCTTAAATCACCCTGGTCATTGATACACGGACCTACTATGTTACTCTATGAATTATCTCAAGTTTTACAATTACTGAATCCAAGGAATGTGCACTCTTTGACAATAGCTTTTAAATTTCACCTTTGCGTAAAAAAATTGACGGTTATTACCTGGAATAATTCTTCGTTCCCACTACGTTGATATTTTTTAGGTTTCACCGTGACCGAATCACAAAGGTATGGCTTATGGTTATAGTCATTGGCACTTCAGAACCATGATGATGTGTCCTCTTTTCCACCTAGTTGTTATCTTATTGATTTCAACATAGTAATATCAACCAGGGTAATACTCTTACCTTGAATGGTTCCTCGTTTACACTGGCTTAATATATTACAAGCCACTCTTGTGTGGGATAGTCTTGTGAATTATTTTCAAACTTGAGAGGGTCATACTAGAGCTAGTTAGACTAATGAAGGTCAGACTTGAGATGGATGAACGTAAGGTGACCAGACTTGTCAGGGTTTGACTTGAAATGAACATTGAGAGGATAGACTTGAGATGGCCGGACATCAGAGGAATAGACTTGTGATGGTCATGCAATTCTACTTGCAGCTTTGTATGTGTGGAAATAAACGTAATCGACATATTATACAAGAGTGACGCTTATTTTTTAGAAGTTTGGTTTTTTTTCTTTTTAAACCCAAATACCATTGCTGACATGACAGGTTTAAATCGTCCCCAAATAATACCAACCATGTTCAAAAGATAACTATGGAAAATTGAGCTTTTATATTTGGGGAGAAACCCATTAGTCTGTAGATTTTTTTTCTTCCCATATTGTTTTTTAGGAAAGAAGATGAGGTCACCCAATGAAGTGCTTAATGTAGAGAGGTTAATACGCGTGTAGGAGCTGTCAGACAGGATCGTACTGTTTCACGAAATCAACTTTCCAAGAGTTTTTCTCAGATTGAGAGGGGGAGGATTGAGAGAATGTACAATGTAGGGTTGTGTGGGAATAAGGCCCATGAATAAATAGTCGGTTAGGACCGTGCCAGGCGCTTTGTTTTTCGAAAACCACTTTTTTGACAGAAGGGTGAGAGAGGAAGGGTGTCATAAAATACAATGGCATACTTAAAGCTGACATCTATTTGTGACTATGACGTTGAAAGGTTTTATAGTTTTTTCCCGTGAGGGGTGGTGGAGCACATTTTATCTTTTACGTTTTGGTATGCCTCCCTCTTTTTATACTGATTTTTGACATGTCTATTGTTAGAATAGATTTAAATCTTTTAATAGGGTCTTACGAGGGGATTTCTGTACTTCAATGTGCTTCTTTCCGTATCTTAGAACAACCGATTTTCATCTTATTAAGGATGGCATAAGTATTTTTTGAAATGTCAATTTACGCTTGATATTTTTCATACATTAATAACTTTTAACATGAATACAGCAGAATATTGTTTATCTTTCGCTTTTAAAACAGGGAAGAGCTCTTAATGTCTGCAACATGAATGTTGTACTGCGACGCGAGTACAACACCCAAAATCTCCTGCTATCTGGCGGTAGCTAAGCTAACCTATTACAAAGCGTTAGAGCCAGGACCAGATTAATGGTTGAGGCCGCCCTAGGCTAATATGCTTGTAGCCCCACTCCCCCCTTTCCATCCTATCCACCAACTCTAAACATAATGCTAAAAGTAGATGACCTAATAGAATATATAATGTCTAAACTTTGTTATTACATGTTTTAATTTAACATTGATTATGTTATTAATTAATAAATATGCGTGCATGCTTGAAATAATCTAAGAATTGATGTTAAATTATATCATTTAATAAATTAATAACGCAAACCCGCCGTTTAGTAGGTTGTTGTATTTATATTGACACACATGATGAGGTAACCATACAAATGTACTTAAATTTAACACTGAATTGTTTTCATTTCTAATTATCAATGAAAATGTTGGCAGCGACAGGCACGTTGCTAGTCCGGCGGCCCGTGAATAACTAAATTTTCTTAGTCTTTACATTAGAAATTCAAGTATCTTTACGTTAAAATAAGAATCATTTATAATATTTTATAATATTAGTTCGGGTTTCATTTTTACTTTATGAAACAAATCATATTTTATATTATAATATTAATTACAGTTTTTCTTCATTCAACCTGTTGCCTTCATTCAAATTGTGGCCCAAAATGCGCCCCCTCTTTCACCCCCAATTTCTTGCTCTAGGCTTAAGCCTAATCGGTCTAATGGTTAATCAGGCCCTGGTTAGAGCTCAAGTCAAACCATCTTTTAAACATATTTTTCTTTAAGAAATCCTATTAATTCACAACATGGACAATCATGATAAAACTACTAATGGATTTTTTGTCTTTCACTATCAATTTATTTTTAAATATTCATTGTGTGGTAAATAAAATAAAACAATTTGTTAATAATATTTTCACTTTTTTTCCTGCTTTCAAAAAACAATTTATTCAAGTTTATTATTTGTTTTTAAAATTATAAATAGAGCTAGAGTTATAATATATTTTTTAATCTATTCAAATTACTAAACATTTAAAGTTGGTTTATAATTAATTTCTCTTGAATGACATGGTCTAATTTCTATGCTTTTGTCTTATATTTAGTCTAGTAGTTAAGATGGTGGTCTAAGAATGCTGCTATTAGACGATCTATTATTTGAATAGTTCAAAGAGCTTATTTTATAGGTATGGAATGTGTTTTATATTTTATGTAACAAAAAAAGTACTTTTTTTTACTATCCTGAATTAATACATCCATAATTTTCTCGTACTTGTATTAGGCATCAGATAAAATCAATATGTTTGGTTGGTAACTAATTTTATTTTTCTATCCTCTTTTAACATTATTCTCACATCAATCACTATTGTGGAAGTGGTAAGATACTAAACTAGTATACAAAAGATTCTAGGTTTAACTCGACTTCATTCATTTATCATTTTAGTTTTTAAGAGTAAACTGTTTTCCGTTCTCCGCTGAATCTTTTGAAATCAAGGAGGAATTTTATTTACAACTATCGTCTGGAGATTTCCCCTTAACATCTTGGTTCTTTCTGAAGTACTGAAAAAACATGAGTGGTGAGGGGATGACAAGCTAATGGTTTGTCCACATTCCTATCTTCTCAGAAGACTAATGAAGGCAAGTGCAGACAGGCTTGACAGGTTTACTGACGAGGGTTTACAGCTGGGGGGAGGGGGAGAATCTGTTTGCAAGGAGAATGAGCGATGACAGC
>CABEEJ010000211.1:48808-61133 GCA_901482245.1 Timema douglasi
GGGGAGATCGAGGTTCGAATCTCGGTCGGGTGAACTGGGGGTGGTTTTTCCTAAATGGTTTTCCACTCTCCCTCTACGCAAATGCGGGTTCACTTCCTCTAATTCAACCTTCCCAATTCCTAATCCATTAGAGTAATTAGTACTTAAAGCGTATAACCCGAACGGGTAGTAAGACGCGGTGCTAAAAACAATATATTAGCGCTAGTTAGGCTACACGCCGCTAGGGTGATTAACGGCTGTGAAGTTGCTAGCATTGATAATCTATGGTAATTAGTGGTCGCGAGGCTGTTAGCTCCGATACTTCTTGTTAATTAGTTGACGTGAGGGTGGTAGCACTGGCCGTAGCCATGGTAACCATGGTATAAACAACTGTATTGTAATTGTTAGTTCATGGGCGCTCCCATATTGATGAGCCAGAACCATCTATATTTACTACCATAGTGGAACCAAGCAAGTTAAGCTTGTTACCTTTCAGGGCAAATGAATGGTTCGTTATTTATTTTTTAAATATTATAGCTGCAATAATCACACTAGGCGGGTTTTAATTTAGTGTATTCTTTGGTTACTTTATATAATGATTTATGAACAATATACCCTTCACTTACATACAATTAAGTACGGTATGGATTATTCACTTGCATGCCTGGTTTCAAGCATATCTACCTATTGTATGCTGCCGCCTACTTTTAAAATGTACAAGTAGCTGCAAAAATATGTGTATATGATTCAGTAGATAACTTCAATCTTCACCATAAGAGAGAAATAAATAATAATAGCTTAATTTTCAATATAAATAAAGATGTTAAAAGTGATCAAATACCATAAATTTAAATTAAGGAGAAAATGAGCACATATACACATTTGAAATTAGTTATTGTACTAGGACTGGTCCTAAGTACAACATTCATACAATATAACTCTAGTTTTATTCGAATTTGCGGGAAAGGCTTCCTAAGCATGACTACTGATGACTAGGTACCTCTCCTTCATACCCTTTGACTCTTATATTTCAGCCTCTAGACAGTCACCATTCATTCATTGCTCGGTTGGTAGATCTGCGAATGTTTATAACTGCACTGAGTTTATATTTTATCTTTCATATTACATATATATCTGCAATAAACTGACTGAGCATTTTCCAGGATGTTAAGACCAGTGATGTAATTAATGAATTCGTACCAAAGAAGTCAAACAAGTTATTTACAACACTATAGATTTACTTTTACTATTTGTATTGATAAAACAAAAATTTGCTTTTGTATATTTACTTAACTATTTGGCTTGGTATATTGTTTGTAGTGCCAGGCTAGCAGCGTTGGCTGGAAAGTTAAAAAGTATTCATAAAAGCAAATTATATTTAACTTGATACCTTTTATCATTTAATAAAACACAAAATAACCTAGATATATTATAAATAATGTGATTTAGTTTAGTGTAGTTCTATATTAATAAAAGATTATTTAAAAAATTGGTAGTTGGTCTTAACTAGGAACTCCTCCTTATGTATATACTCCACTCTATAGTTTAAAAATGTATATAATCGTAAATAATGGAATAAATGGAGCCAATGGACATTCACATGATTATAACGTTGCAGCAACTAGCCATAATTGTAGAAACTTAGAATCTTGTTTGACTAAATCTGGATTTTTTCAACTTATTGATATGGATTATATTGATAAGTATTACACATCACCTTGAATGCAATCTTTCTGAGGTCTTGGTTACTTTCGGTGTGATTGAGGTGTGCATGAAGTTACAAACTTATTCCCTGTTGTCTGCAGATCCAGTTGTATTGAGCAAATGGATGTCTTGATACTCCTCAAGGCTTGAGCGGTAAAAGTTTAATCATACACTAACGTGAAAATATTAACAGGAATTACAAAATTAAATATTTAATTGATTGAAGATATGTTTTTAGTAAATATAATGAGGTTCAAAAGCATTGTTGTACAATTAACTAATACAATTTGATCAATGAAATAATTTTATAATGAGCTATGTTTTGCTGGCTGCCCAGAACAGTTAGAAATAGCGGTGAATATTTCAAAGCATGCATTTCACATTATTTTCTCAACACTCAACAGTGTGTCATGAGTGATTGGTAATATCTTCATTTCACCCCGCTGATAGGCTGATTCAGTTGTATTCCATCTAGTTGGCACAAACATGCTGAGCTACATTTCCTACCTTAGCTTACACATTCTAGCCACATTCCAGGCTATACGGAATGTAAAAGCAAATACATGATTTTTATGTTCTAGGTAGAGTACCTTGCACTATTAATGTAGCTAAGAAAGCAAAAACTATTAAAACTAATTTGGAACTCTGCGTAAGGTTATTAATACCAACATGTTCGTTAAACATCCCGTCAACAGGATAGATCCATTGATATAAATTCAATATGATCTGTGAAATATAGATTCATGTAACTCAATATTATTCCCTTAACAAATATAAATACCTCATATTACTTTATGGCCTGTAAGATTCATTGTTTATGCATGGCTAACATATCCCATATGTCCCAAGAGTATTTGAATCAACAAAACCATTAATAAGATTTTATTAATTGCTATTGAACTAACATCTAAACTAATCCCACATAAAAAAAAAATTTATTTATGAAATTCATATGAATATGAATATAATAATAATCATCAAGCTTCATGACATTAACACTATTAACGTTTAGGGCCAGTGAATGAGTTCATACAAATATTCATTACTATAATGTATTGAATACATTCTGTATTAGAATTTGTTTTTGACTTGAATTCTACCTAATGGATAATTTTGGCTCAATCAAAATTGCTAAAACTGAAAAGTGGCGTGTCGTGAAGTGTTGCCAGGGTAAGTAGCATTATAGTTTAAACTGTACCTGTGAATTGTTCACACCCCTCAGTAGAACACTTATTGGTCAGGTATTGAGAGGAATACGGATTCCCATATGAGGCATACAGACCAGAGCATATGTATGATTGGTCAAATAGGGCCCAAGTTGACTAGAACATATCACAGGTACAGTTTTAACAAGGTCTGCTTCCCTTGCAACACTCCCTGACAAGCCGCTGCAACTGAAAGCTTAAAGTGTAACTAAATTGTTTAACTTATTTGCTGTAATATATTAATTGAGTTAGTTAATGCTGTGTTATAACAAAACTACAACATCCTGTTTCAACAATCTAGTCATAACTACTTCATGGCCATCTTAATAACATACTGCCACAAAAATGTCTCACAATTTTCAAAAAATACTTGAAAGTGCCAAACATATATTAACATAAAAAAAAAGAAAAAAGAGACACTTCATTACTATTGAATCACATCTTTTTTTTTTAGAGAAAGCAAAACTAAAATTGACCATAAACTAAATAAGATCAAATAAAACCACTGTAAGGGCTAATAAACCTGTAAAACTGCCCTTTTAATTAAAATTATTGTCTTATGTTTTAAAATATACTTAAAATAAAAAACTTGGTTCATAACTTAATTTTACCATCAAGTTCAAACAATCAATTTTTGTGACTTTTTTTTTTTTACATTTAATATAAATAATACAATTCTTGTGGGATAAACAAAGTATGCTCTTCATTCTGACTTCCCGAGGATTGGTTTTATTTTGTCATTTGTATTGCATACACACATTTTATTGAGTCAATAATAATGGCATATATGATGTTTGTATTTTTGTTGATTCTGGTGGCTTTGGTGCAAACAAATCTTATTTAAGTTTTTCATATTTTCAGGTTGCGATAAAAATTATAGACAAGATGAAGTTAGATGAAGATAATTTAAAGAAGATATTTCGAGAAATCCAAATAATGACTAAACTTCAACATCCTCACATAATAAGACTGTATCAGGTTGGTAAAGTATTTAAAGTTTTTATTAATCTAAAAGTGCTCTATTTTAATTACACAAAAAAAACTATACTTTATGGTGATTTGTCAGATGTAACAATTTGGTATATGTATGCTGAGATAGATAAAACAGAAACTTATAAAATCAAAGTACATGCACTAGTAGAAGAGACACAGTGTTTGGTTACACAATTTTCTCAACAATTTATCTTGAATAAAATTTAATATTAAACATAATCACTGATTTGGTCAGACTATATCCTATTCTGGGGATTTTTTTAATGAACAAGTTTATTTGTGTCAAAGTTAAGCATAAACAATGTTGTTAAGCAATTAGACGTACCTTACAGCAAATTGCGAGTGGAATTCACCTCTTAATATTATAATATAGGAAATTAACACAATTTTTGAGAGTTGCTTTCTTCTAAGATTCAACTAATGACTAAACACATCTTAGATTCATAGTGCATGAGGTGTGACCTCTTTGAGTGAACATCTCCTTAGAGTATCCATCGGCCTCTGGTTAGGCAATGGCAATGGCAATTGAATCCATACCACCAACAATAGCAGTTATTTTTCCTTCTCAAAAATACACAATATCCTTACTTCCAAGAACTTGTAGCAAGTTTTTCTTCCTGTTGATTAGCCTTCCTACCGCCTCCTGGGGCACACAACCTCTAGAATAATTCACCTTTTATCATCTAAAGTTAGCAAAATATATATCTAATTAACACACACACACATAAAATGAAGTCGAGTACGTGATTAAGTAGTGTGTATAATTATGGGGCAGCGATTTTCAGTAGAGCAAAAGTATGTATGCTCTGTGATGGATATGTACATACACACACCAAACACAGAATGCTTATGTCCAGTGCATTATAAAAATAACCTTATTACCACTGCCATACTAATAATGTAGGGTTGGAGTTTCTACACCCCAAAACCCCCATCCCCTTAAAGTGATATTAACTATGTACTTTTTTGTATTATTTATAATCTAGGCTAAAAGCGAATTAATTTTTAACACCCATAACCCTGATTATGTTTTAAAAAAACAAACAATTTATTTAAGTGAGTTTTACTAATAAATAATTCTTGGCCATCTCATGTTGGGGGACCTAACGACAAGCTATAGCAGGAAAATAGAACCATATGAAGAGTTGGGATTTTTGTATTTTCATGTCATAAAAAGTAAAAATTACTATGAATTATCAAGAAATATGCACTCATATTCTTTTGGTATAATGATGAAGATACTCTAGTGTTGATTGTAAAATTGTCCATGCATTATTATATTTTTCTACAAACTATAGAGGCTGTTGCCTAACATTTAAACTGAATACCATCTGATAAGAAACACAAATATATAAGGGGTTATTAGAAACTGCGCTTTCCCAGCTAGTTGAACATATATTATTATGTTATTACAAAAACAAAAATGATTGGCTTATAATGCTTTTATCAGGGTAGGATTTTGGTGATTGTAGGCACTAGGCACTTATTAAAAATAAGCTAAAAATAAGGTAAATATTTATTCTATTTTAATACTTTGATCTGTCAATTAAATTGACTCAAGTTTCAACTATAATAAATTATGAACCATACCATTGGACAGAATTATTAATACTTTTGTATTTCTAGTTTTTAGAACAGCTTCTAGATAACGTGTAGTTATTGACTTGAAGCTATTAGAGTTGGTTAAACATATCTTGTTTTTTGCTAGTCACTAAACAAATGAATAAAGTGAAATGTATGTGTAGTAGTAGTAAATAGAGAATATGTATGTCTCAATTTTTTTGTTTTTTCAAAGGGGCATTTTATATAATGACTCATCACTTATATTTTAATATTTGGATTTATAATTTACTGTGTTAAAAGAGATTGGTTTAGCATAAAATGTTTTATGGATAGAAGCTGTTATATTACAGCGCGAATTGTCAAATTACATTACAGTCTAACTTGGTACAAAACGAGTTCTAATCTCTCCGATACATGCCGTGTCCATAACATTACAAAAGACAGTCACAGATAACAAGTACTTGGGATCACACCTCTGATGCACAACTTGTTCTTGGATAGAGAGTGTAGTTCCTCACATAGCCGCAGGGCGCTATCATCACATCTCCCCTCTAAAGATCGAGACGGTCTACGGGTTTCCTGGACCGTTGGCTTCTTCGAGCGGGAGTGGACGACTTGGGAGAAGAATCATCAAGTTGAGGTACTTCATGTGCCACCTCTGAAGGCGTTGGGTGAACTGGTAGACTTGACTCTCTTCTTGGGGATGGTGAACTGTTATTTGGCAACTCCTCCGGCTCTTGCTGGACCCGAGGACCATTTCCATGAAGGGGCTGGAGAGACTTTCGATTCCTTCTAAATTGTCCGTCCTCTGTTTGGATTATATACGACCGAGGTGTATCGTGTTTCTTCACTATGGTACCTTCCTGGTTCCGGTCGGTGATATAGACTTTTGTTCCAGGGTTCAAATTTGTGAGAGGCCTAACCCCGTGGTGACGATCATAGTTATCTTGTTGTTTCAACAGTCTGTGTTCTTCTCTGTGGAACAGCTGGTCCAAATTAACCGGCGAGGGAATGAGGTTACTCGGCAATGTTGGTATAAACCCCCTAAGTTTTCTCCCCATCAAGAGCTCAGCAGGGCTATAGCCAGATTCTAGAGGTGTGGAGCGCAGCATAAGTAGGGCTCTGTATGGGTCCTCGCTCTTTTCAATATGATTTTTAAAATTTTTTACTTCAGACTCTATAAAGCCGTTGCTTTGTGAGTACTTTGGGCTGGATGTAACAAGCTTAAAATTATAATCTTTAGCAAACTGGAAAAACTTTTCATTTATTATATTGTTATGGATCCATTGTGAGCCACAATCAGCTCTAATAATTTCAGGTACTCCATGCCTGGCTAGAATAGATTTAAGATGATTTATGACACAACTAGTAGTAAGGTGCCCCAGCAAAGCCATTTCTGGGTATCTGGAGTAGTAGTCAGCGACAAGGAGATACCAGTTACCCTTCAACTTCAAAAGATCCATTCCAATTGTTTGCCAAGGCCGCTCAGGAAACATAGTAGGTAATAAAGGTTCTGATCGATTTATCCTAAATTTGGCACACTTGGCACAGTTCTCAACAAGCTCTCTCAGTTGTGTGGACAATCTTGGCCACCAAACGCTTTGTTTAGCAAGTGCTCTACATTTGGTAATCCCCTGATGACCTTCATGTAGTTTATTTATTATTTCCTTCCGCATGCAATTAGGAATTATTAATCTATTACCTTTTAGTAGAAGGCCATTTTGTAGAGATATTTCATTTCGATGTTGCCAATATGGTAAGCACGTTTCCGGTATTTGTGACTTTAGAGGCCATCCGTCTTGGCAAAACTGCATTAGGTGGATACTAGCCTCGTCCTTACGTAGATTCCGAACAATTTCTGCCAATTTAGCATCAGACGCAGGAAGACCACAGACAACCTCTTGGACATATGCCATCACTTCTTCAGCTAGTTCATCTTCCCCAACAAGTAGTGGCTGCGGATTGCGGGAAAGAGCATCAGCAATTAGTAAGTTTTTACCAGCTACATGAACAATCTCAAATGAATACCTCATCAATCGAAGCCTAATTCTTTGTAGCCTAGGGGATATAGAATCTAGGTCTTTGGTGGTGAAAATAGGAACTAAAGGTTTATGATCAGTCTCTATTGTTATATGAATACCTGTAATAAAATCGGAAAAGCGTTCACATGCCCAAGCGAGAGCCAGTCCCTCTTTCTCAATTTGCGCCCACTTTCTCTCAGCTTCACTAAGAGTTCGAGAAGCGTAACTAACAGGTCTTAGAGATCCATCATCTTGGCGTTGTATTAAAACTGCACCAAGGCCATAGGATGATGCGTCCGCTGACAAAATAGTGTCATTACTGCACTTATATAAAGCAAGACTAGGTGGCTTTACTATGGCTTTCTTTATGTTTTCAAAAGCCTGAGCCTGTGGACAATCCCATAACCAGTCAACGTTTGAGCGGAGAAGCTCATTAAGAGGTTGCGATAAGGCAGACAGATTTGGGACGAACTTGGCCAGAAATGTTACAAGACCCAAAAATCCTTTTAGCTCAGTTACATTAGTGGGAGGTTTCAGTTTGAGAATAGAATCAACTTTTTTTGGATCTGGAGAAACCCCCTTCGCAGATACAATATGGCCAAGAAAGTTAATTGTAGTTTGCCGAAACGAACACTTTTCCTCATTTAGAGTCCAACCTGCTTCTTGCAGCCTATAAAGGACCTTATACAGCCGTGAGTCATGTTCCTCAATAGTTGCCCCATATACTATAATATCGTCAAAATGGCAGACCACTCCTTCCAATCCTTCTAAATGCGCACTGACCTTCTTCTGGAAAACTTCAGGAGCAGGGGATATCCCAAAGGGTAACCGAAGAAACCGATACCTTCCATATGGTGTGATAAACGTGGTTAGAGCTCTGGAAGACTCTGTGAGAGGAACCTGCCAGAATCCTGAGTTGGCATCTAATTTTGAGAATATCTTAGCCCCTTCTAGTTGACCTAGGGAATAATCAACTGACGGCATAGGGAAACGTTCTCGTTCTACGTGTTGATTTAATTTCGTCAGGTTGACACACAACCTTGGGGATCCATTGGCTTTTGGAACTATAACCATGGGAGCACACCAATCTGATGGCTTGTCGACTTTTTCTATGACTTCATTCCGAACCATCCTATCTAGTTCTTTTTTAAGAACCTTTTTTAAAGGTAAAGGAACACGTCGGGGAACACTAATAGCATGTGGTACAGCCCCTTCTCTAAGTTTTATGTGGTACGGTTCTCTAATTTTTCCTAGTCCCGTAAAAAGCTTGGGGAACACATTTTTTGGAACAAAATTAGCCTTTCCTACTCCAGAAATCCTCTTTATAAGACCTAATTTCTCACTAGTATGATGGCTTAGAAGAATTCTATCTGCTCCTTGGACTACATAGAATGTCTCAAAAATATTTTTGTTTTTGT
Source organism: Timema douglasi (assembly GCA_901482245.1). Taxonomy (NCBI): domain Eukaryota; kingdom Metazoa; phylum Arthropoda; class Insecta; order Phasmatodea; family Timematidae; genus Timema; species Timema douglasi. The sequence goes on from CABEEJ010000211.1 coordinate 57,692, forward strand.
ATTGGAGTTTCCCTTGAATCCTGCCAATGGTTATAAGCTGAGCGCCCCCTGGACCGGATAGGATCTTATTGGATGGCAAAAGCTCTATATATTGAAAAGACTTCTCGTATGTACGTTTTCCAATAATATTCACATCTGCACCTGTATCAATTTTAGCAGAAAGGTCTTTCCCACAGAATTTGGTGTTTACCAACCATTTATCATGCACATAATTAGTCTCTGTAGAGGCAAGGCCGACAAATTCCCCATCTCCATCTAACTCGTCCTCCGTATCAACCGCATCAACTGATCTAAATCTTCTACATTTTGCATAATGCCCTTTATATCGACACTGATGACAGATAGCGCTCCTAGCAGGACATTTGGTTCTAGGGTGTTCAGTATTACTCCCACACCAAAAACATGATTTCCTAGTTGGAATTTTATCTTCGTTAGAAAAAGTGTTCCTATTATAACCAAAAAAATTTCCACTCTTTTTTCTTGGTTTATTTGTAGCATTAACCTTGTCAGCTGTAACTTGACTAGCTCCTGTTAAAGTCTCCTGCTGTTTTTTCACTTGCTCAGATTGTATAGCAGAATTAACAGCCGTTTCTAGAGTTAATTTGGCATCTAATTGTAGTTTAAACGAGAGATTTTTATCTATAATACCAACTACGACTCTATCTCTAATGGCTTCGTCATAAAAAGTGACAGGAAAGTTACAATCTTGAGCAACAGTATGAAGATCTGTAACATAATCACTTACTGACTCACCCTCAAGTTGGAATCTAGTATGGAACCGTGCTCGTTCAAAGATTATGTTTTTGGTGGGAATAAAATGGCTGTCAAACTTCTGAAGGACTGTATCAAACTTCTTTTGATCGGCTGATGATAGCTTGAATGATAGAAATATAGTTTCGGCCTGAGAGCCCATCAAATAAATCAAAGAATTTACCTGATCTTCTTCTGCCTCCTTTATCATACCTGAAGCACGTCTAAAACGCATAAACCGATCTTTCCATGATTTCCATTCCAATGTTGATTTGAAATCGAAAGGGTCTGGAGCCGGTATTTGATACACAGGAGCCGACATAATGGAACTGGGTTCTTTCCACTTCACCTTAGTAATACTTAAATACCACACAATATCCCGCCGTTGCCACCATGTTATATTACAGTCTAACTTGGTACAAAACGAGTTCTAATCTCTCTGATACATGTCGTGTCCATAACATTACAAAAGACAGTCACAGATAACAAGTCCTTGGGATCACACCTCTGATGCACAACTTGTTCTTGGATAGAGAGTGTAGTTCCTCACATAGCCGCAGGGCGCTATCATCACAGAAGCAAAAAACTAATCTGATGGTGTAAAATTAGAAGTTTATTTCGGTAATGTATAAATGTTCCACAGCAGTTCAGCAGTACCATTTGTCGATCAGAAGATTTCAGTGGTGGAGTTCATAGGCCTAGGAGATGAAGTAACCACGTCCTCGTAAAGCTGCAGCTATTTTTTCAGCATCTTACAATCACTTTACATATTCTTTGTAGCCTGACATTATGATACTAAGAGATGATTGGAAATAAATTACAATAAAATCTGCGATTTACTGGCCGATATCTCAAAATGTGAATATTATAATCTAACATTGATTCCTGTAGCAAAAGATTTTGTAAAAAAAATCTTAATAGCTTATAAATTATATTAATGACAGTCATTTGGGAAAATATTCTGAAAAATATGAAATTAAGATATGCACAGTAGTGATTATATTGTATTAGTAGTAAGTCTAAAGTTAAAACATTTAAAAATATTATAAAAAAAAACTAGTTTTGTTTAAGGCCTAGAATGAGTACACACACACACACACACACACACACACACACACACACACATACACATAGATATATATTAATAGATACAAGTAGTATATCCTAAATATTATTACTTTTGTATTATACTTTGGAGGTTTCACCATAACCACATCATTTAATCAGATTGTTTGCAAGCCACTTGTTTGGACAAAATAACTTATGTGATATCCTTCAAATAAAATTAATATTGGTTTTTGTTTAGCAGTTTGATTCAATGTGGGGGTGTGGTTGCGACAAACCACACAAAAAAAACCTGTAGGAGCACCCTTGAATTAACAAGAGAGCAAAGGGAAAATCATAACGATATATCTGGGGACGTCAGAACTTACCTCGGCTGTTGAACTTGCTGTCACGTGACTCCTTTGTTGAATATAAATTTATTTTTGGTAGGGTTGGGTGGTTGGATATGGATGGCTGGGGACGAGAGAAAGGTATGGCCCTCTAACATGCAGACATTAATGTTCAATACTTGTGAGAGACAGACAGAGTTAAACATGATTAGTTGTGCGGTTTAGCGGAAGATGGTTTTCCTTAGGTACTAATAACTGAACTGTCATCTGGTCCGAGAGTTGACACCTCACATATAAGCTAATACAGGTGGCAATTCAGAACAACAAGAAAACTCACACACACACACACACACACACACAAAGAATGTCATTGATTAGACACATATGCGAAAGAAAAAACACTGATTACTACACCATCCAAGTGGCTGAGCTCCCTCTAAAAATCAAGCATTTCAATGTAAAGTTTGTTGTTAACTGAACTATCTACACAAGCGATTGAATAAACACTGCCACATGAAAGAAAGAAGGGGGAGGGGCGGGCGTGATGCCAATTGTAATGATATTGATTTGGATTAATCTAAATTATGTAAAAAGTCATGGATAAAGGCAATTTTTCTTTAAAGTAATATAGGTAGAGTATCCTTTTAAGATTCATCCATGAACAAACACGCGTTTCTCAGAATGAGGTGAAAAGGACTTCACCCCTAAAATATATTTTTTTATACCTTATTTCCTGGTAAAAGAGTAACTGCGTCTCAATTCCTGTTAAAGGGAACAAGTTCATAGTATTTGGCAGAACACGCCATTTCTTTATACCAATAAGAAGCTAGCCCTCACAAAATGTGTCGCCAGGACTTTGTCTATTGGTTAGTTTTTACTTTGTTGACCAAGGGAGAAAATGCAAGGGGTATGTCATATATAGACCATAGTGCGTATGTTTATAATATAGCAATAGCAATCGACGACGACGACGACGAGGAGAACGATCTCCGGGACCTCGCTCACGCACGAGTCAGTCACAGTCCAACACATTATAATATAAGTCACTTCAATATCACAAGTGTGCAGTGATAAGAAACATTTAACTGAAATATGTGCAAATAATTTACTGGTGTAATATAAATAAACCGTGTGTGAAATAACAGCCAACAACATTTCTCTTTCTTTAATAATATTAATACCGATTTAATTAGTGCTCGAACACGGGGCTATAGACAGCTGATTGAACGGTATCTTTTCCGAACAGTGATGATAGGCGCTCGATAACGGAGCTTTATACAACCTATATAAACATCACA
>CABEEJ010000211.1:75325-86009 GCA_901482245.1 Timema douglasi
GGGGGGGGGGGGGATTCTTTGATTCTTTTTTGATCAATATCCTGACACTGCGATCATGCTGGGTTATAGAAGACATAGGAACGGGATGTCCATCATATTGAGCATCAAATGTTTGGCCAATTATTGCATTGGATGGCTTACCTCTTTATTATAAGTCACTCATTTAGGAAAGAGGGTTAAGTTATACAACATATTCCTAGGTACGGTAATGGGAGAGTTGATTTTGTTGGTGAAGGATTCTAGGCCCAAATCTCTGCTGGGTGCATTATTAAATGAGTGTGGATTCACATGTGATTTTACTGACCCCTCTCCTTGTTAACATGTGTACATATCTTTTAATGTAACCCTCCAGTCCTGACTCTTAGATTATTTTGCTAAACACACTCTTGTTAAATGTAGCTTAAGAATAAAAAAATGTGGATTCAAATTTTATATCATGCATTCAACTGTGTCATTCACCTTGCCAAACAAATTATGTCCTAGAAAAATATTAATGGAAAGTGAGTAAGAAGGTTTTTTATGTTCTGCTCAACGGGTACAAAAATAGCACATTAGTGATTCCATTAGCCCAATGCATAAGGACATGTTTTTGCAGGCTACTGTCCCATTGGTGTGTGCATATCCAAGTGCTGTTTTATCCCCTTGGCACTGTTCTTGCTGGAGAATATAAAGTAATCTTAATGAATCGGAAGACCTAGATGTTATGCTTCATCGGGAATATCATTGTGTGTGCGAGAGGGAAATCGAGAGAGTGGGTATAGCATGCTATGATTAATATTGTTCAGTATAATGGCTACAAAAGAACATAATATTGAGAAGATAGAGATCTTGATGAGTGATATAACGTCACACCACTTGGCTAACAATGGGGCAGGAACTTTTTCTTTATTTAGCATCTAATTACCAAACCCTTCCTTCACCTCTGACAAGACATCTTGTGAATATGGGGAATGCCAGGCCTCCACCGTGGTTCGGATTCCACGTTAAACTGTAGGTCCTCCATTTCATCTCACAATCACCCTACCATTACACATTAGCGTAAGTGTGTATAATAACCTGAATGGGTAGTAAGACGTGGTTCTAATAATAATAACAATAACAATAACAATAATAATTTATTTAGCACCACGTTTTACTACCTGTAAGTGCTACGTGCTTAGGACCTACAAACTAATTAAGCTAATGTGTTAGAGGTGAGAAATGTTGAATTTAGAGGAAGTGCACCCACATTTGTGTTGAGGGATAGTGTCAAAGCATTTAGAAAAAACACTTCAGCACACGAGACTGGTATTTGAACCCTGATCTCCCTGTCATCAGTGGTCTAGTCTATTGCAAGAGTGAAACCTTAGGCCATTTGGCCACTACTTAGTTAAAGGTGGGGGATGAAGGTGGTGCATTGGTGGGAAACAATGACACATGAAACAGAAGCAACCCCTAGATACTTATATTCAACCCTTAGAAACTGATATCTATTAAGCTATCTAAAGTAAAATTAACGCACTAGTGATAGATAAAATAAGCTTTTAAATGCTCTAATATCATATGTTGCCAACCTCACTGGGCATATCATGGCAATAAAAACTATCACTCTTTGTTGTAGAAAACTGAAACTCATTAAGTTGGTATAGGAACCCCTCCAAATAATAATAATAATAATAATAATAATAATAATAATAATAACAATAATAACAACTTAAAATTTAACAATTTTTTACTATGATTCCAGGGGATAGGGATATTTGGAGGAAGGTGGGGTGGGGATTACAAGTAGGAAAAAAAAACCACTATAAGGGGGTATATAATTTAAATTAGCCAGGAATGTAGAAGTATCACTCCAAATAGCCAAGTAAGTAATAACAGATTATATTTATAAAAGGACCTGAGGAAATTAGGGGCTTCGAAATTTCAAAAATCTAAAGAACTCTAAACAACCACAAAGGCTTGAAAATTTTGGAATTTCAAAACGAAGGATTAGGTGATAGATAGGGGTGTGTTCCTTCAAAATTTCCAATGTTAATATAAAAAATACTTTCTGGTATTAGAAAATTGAAACTTGGCATTTAAATATAAATACCTTCCTTGACAGCTGAATGGCGTCTGAACCTATGGAATTTTAAAATTGAGTCCTGGGGAATGGAAGAGCTTGAATTGAATTGAATTGAATTATACAACTATTGTATAACACTATATTTTGGTGGGGTAGAAAAAAAATGGACAGACACATAAAAATCAGATCAGATAACCTGGTAAGTCTTAATATTTCAAAATAGGAATGTGGGAACTGAAAAAAAAGGGGATCTTGATTGGGATTGGGATAACCTCTACAAAACAATTAGAAAATCTACTTTTCAGTATGTAGAAATTTCAAATTTGCCAAGTTGATCAAAGGTTTACCCTGCATACTCTTTATCAATTCCAAACATTCCAACTTTAAATAGTGGGCAGGGAAATAGATATGCCTCAAAATTTCCTAAATTGATAAAATAAATTCCTTCTTGATATGGTACAAATTTCAAATTTTCTAAAGGCAAACAAAAAACAAATACACTAAAGGAATTAAAAAACTAAAGATTTTTCTAGTAGGGATCGATAAGCATTGCTATTACATTTCTAAAAATCAAAGAATAAATTAATGCTTATCTTTAGGAGTACTTAACATAACAAATAAAATAAACAGGTGCTGTTTGGGGATTGTTTTGGTGGTCTTTAAGCTTCTGAACTGACATTTCAATAAGAAATACAGCGATGTGAGGGTCATCATGTTTCTGTTACAGTCTATTATTTCATTAATGCTCCCTGGTGAACTGTAATGTGTTTTTTTTTCAGCATGTTTCTATAACAGTATTTATTACTCTTGTTTTACATATATCAGGATTTTGTTTATTTGTACACTCAGTTTGTAGGCAAGTTAATATTTTCTTTCGAAGATTAAAAAAAAAAATTCTAATAAAGGGAAAATGGCCCCAAATGGCTATTTTAAATTAAATATTAAAAAGAGGATGTAAGGGCAAGGCCTACACACTGAACATAACTGTATACCCGTAAGGTTCACAATTAAAAACTTAACAAAACATATAGTCATGAAATTTTCACTCCCCTTCTTCACCACTATGTACCTTGAAAATTTTATAATTATGTTGTTTGTTATGTTTTTAATTGTGAACTTTGAGGCTTACATACAGTTTTATCGTAAGTGTGAAGCCTTGCTTGGCCTACTATCCCCTTTCCAATTTTGTTTTTGTAAATTAATAAATTACCATACTTTGCTTTAGTGCCAGAGTTAGCTCAAGATTTCACAAGGAGAAACTATCCAAATGTTGAGATTGATGTTTGAATGTCCTCATTTGATATACTTTTAATACGGCTTGTGTGTGTGAATACCAGGTCAAACGTTTTTTTTTAAAATATATATTTCCTTACCTATGAGTTTCTTTAATGAATATATCATATATACATATAACCTCTTATTCTCTCCTCATTACCAATTGAAAAAAAGAGAGACTAAGATGAACATAGAGTATTTATTCTGACAGTTAAACATTAAATATAAAGCACTTTATTTCCATAATCAGGACAATAAAGTAAAATACAAAATGTTATAATAACAAAGACTACAATAAGAGATAAATTGATTGTTAAAGGTTGAATAGACGAAAATGATGTAAATGTGTAATCAGTTTAATAACAGAGATTGAGCAATATACTAAAGTTAACAATGATATGGGATAGAAAGTGGACTACAAATATTTTGTAAACATAGTTGGCATATTTACATGAATTGAAAGTCAAATTAAAAGTATAAAAAGTATAAATAAATATAGTTAATAGGAAATACATATAAGTGTTTATTAATTAAAATACACTTAAAATTAGTTTAAATAGAATTAGAAACTTTAAACTCATTTAATTAAATGAAAGAATAAATACTAAAATTGCAAAATGAAACGAGTTAAATTAAGTGAGGTGAAAATAAGCAGACTATTTAAATTCAATTACGAATAACGTAAAAAAACGAAAAATAGTGAAACATAATTAAAGTAAAGATTAACAAATAAATTAAGAATTATGCAGGAGGAAAAATAAAATGAAAATGTAAAAGCTAAAATTGAGGATCAAAGTAGGGGATAAGTTGCATAAACATTAAAGAAGTTAAGAGGGGGGTGGACTAATTAAAAAGTAAATATGACCTTATAATCTTCAATAGTTTAATTAATTCACTCAGCATACAATGCTTTTGCAGATATGTTGATGACATTCTCGTTGTTTTCGATAATGAATGCGATATCCCCGCAATTACCAACATCATCAACAACATCCACCCCAAACTGCCCTTTACTATCGAAAAAGAGAATAATAGCAGTATTAATTATCTAGACCTCAATATCACAAAAAGCTGTCATAACAAACTTATATACAAAATCTTCAGAAAACCTACTCACACGGATGCAATAATACCTCACAATTCAATCCACCCCATCTCTCATAAACTTGCCGCATTCAACAGTTTAATTCATCGCTTACTTCACATCCCTCTTAATAAAACTAACTATAAAATTGAACTCAACATCATCAAACAAATTGCTACCAACAATGGATATTCCCATTCCACTATCTACAAGATTTTACAAAACCAAAAAAAGAAACTCCATTCGGATAACTTCTTCACTACCCTCACCAATAATAACGTAAACCCCACTGAAAAGAAGAAATGGCTCAAATTCAACTACATCAGTCCGGAAACACATCACATTACCAATATCATCAAAAAATACAATCCTAATATTGCTTTTACAACCAATAATAATATCAAGAAAAACCTCAACAATAGTAATCTCAACAGAACTGACATCTATAAGAAGAACGGAATCTATCAACTCACTTGCGAATGCAACAGCATTTACATTGGAAAAACTGGAAGAAACTTCAGAACACGTTACAAAGAACACATTTCTGATTTCAAATACAATAGAAACAAATCGAAGTTTGCCGAACATCTTAAATACTCTAACCACCAACCAAGACCCATTGAACAATGTCTCAAACCCCTTTATTTCGCTCACAAAGGACCCATATTAAACACCGCTGAGAATTTTTTCATTCATGCAGCTACTCTTCAGAAAAAACCCATTCTTAATTAACAACTCCAATCATCCAACCAAATTTTAGTTAACACATTAAAACGGTTACCTAAGCATAATAAATTATCTAACCTCCTCTTAACTTCTTTGATGTTTATGCAACTTATCCCCTACTTTAATCCTCAATTTTAGCTTTTACATTTTCATTTTATTTTTCCTCCTGCATAATTCTTAATTTAATTATTAATCTTTACTTTAATTATGTCTCACTATTTTTTTGGTTTTTTTTACGTTATTCGTAATTGAATTTAAATAGTCTGCTTATTTTCACCTCACTTAATTTAACTCGTTTCATTTTGCAATTTTAGTATTTATTCTTTCATTTAATTAAATGAGTTTAAAGTTTCTAATTCTATTTAAACTAATTTTAAGTGTATTTTAATTAATAAACACTTATATGTATTTCCTATTAACTATATTTATTTATACTTTTTATACTTTTAATTTGACTTGCAATTCATGTAAATATGCCAACTATGTTTACAAAATATTTGTAGTCCACTTTCTATCCCATATTATTGTTTACTTTAGTATATTGCTCAATCTCTGTTATTAAACTGATTACACATTTACATCATTTTCGTCTATTCAACCTTTAACATTCAATTTATCTCTTATTGTAGTCTTTGTTATTATAACATACTCTAAACTCCTTACGAAAGATTATTTTTAGAATGTTTTCTAAAATGTTAAAATACAAAAGTTATATGTTTGCCTTCTTGAACCTTGTATGACTGTAAGTTTGAAAAGTTATGTTTCGTTACTCCTACTATTAATAATGTTGATAGTAAAAATTCACAGGATGTATTTTGTTAAATTGCTGTAGCTGATAATTTCACTACTAATATGTTAGGTACTTTTATACATGATTATGTTTCCATGCTTGATTGGTTGAAAAGGTTGACTTCAGACTCAATAAGCTCTAGTTCACTCTCGGAGTTTCAGAAACTTGAATTTGTTTCACCAAAGCTTAGAGTTTAATGTTAAAAATAATTTGGGTTGAGTATGAACTAGCTTCTATACTGATATAAAACTATGTGAAGAAAGTACAGGTTTAACACAAATATCAATTAAAATAAAATTTCAATTATTAAAGAAAAACCAAACAAAATCCATTTGTGAGAAATATCATCTCTATTTCATTGAGCTAAAACTAAGAATGTTTGGTTAAGACCATCATGACCATGCTGGCTCTTAAAATTAAGACAGTGTTTCTGTTACACTGACCTTTTCTATCACCAAGTCCCACTGCATGCCTCGCTTGCTAACCTCGTTCGGTCTTTGGAACCACCATCATCCAGATTGATCACATTATATTAAACACCACCACCACCAAACCCCTGTTCACATGTATTTTCTAGGATCAAAATAAAACAGTTAAATTTTATAAAAGAAAATAACATGAGAATGGACTCAAGGTGGATTTTGATAATGTTCAATATTTATTCTAAAGTTGAAAATAATTGGAATAATTTACATCTCCAGAGCCTATCACACCCCATAGATAACATCAAACTTAAGTAGGTAATACAGCTTGAACCAGCTTTAACTTAGAGGTGTGGTTTCCTATATATTACATTGTAAAAACTATGAATTGAGACCAGTGAAATTGTTAAACCATCTTTTTAAAAATACGATAAAATTGAAAATCAATAATTTTAAAGTAAAAAATAAAAACATTTGACCTGTCCCAATCTTACTATTATCAAATGAATACTGTAGAAAGCTACACTTTGATCCATTTTCTGTTTCGAGTTTAATCTTGTATTCAATTTTTCTGTTAAATGGTCTTAGACGGGCTCTTAACGATCTTTAAATGAGATGAACCAAGCTGTGAACTACTTTGTCCTAAGGAACCCAGCCTTTTATAGCCGATACATGAACTTTATATATTACCAAATATAGCCCAACAACGGGTAGATGAATATCAGGAACCAATAAATGGAAAACTCTAGTATTGGCAAGAAAGAGAGAGAGAGAGAAATAAAAACTGGTTCATATGACATAGCATGGATGGTACTCCAGCCATTTTTCTTCGCCAATATAGTTGAATGTAACAATATGTGGTGGAGTATAATTTTGGCTGAGTGTGTTCCTGGACTTGCTTCTTGTGTAATAAGAGTATTTATTACCTGTAGAGTGTTTTTGATAACACTTCAAATTTGCCCTCCCTTCTCCTTATTTGGGAGAAGATTTCTCACAGGTATTGATGGATAAGAAGGGAATAGAGAAGTCCAGCATGCACAGTACAAATGCACACTAACCTTAGTGTTAATATTTCAAAACCCCTTGCCAGCTCATGGCCCTGAACAAATTTATTGCCTTTTTCTTAAGGCAATATAAGGGCTAAGAAATTTCTGAAAAAATTTAATGAATCCTGGTGTTGTAGGTGCACCTTGCCCTAAAGAGAATAATCACCTCCTGGAGGATTATAAGGAAACGAGAAGCCCAATAATCGGTCTAACCCATTCAAGGTCCACAAGTAACTTCTCATCCTATGTTTTACTGTGTATGCAAATGTCTCCAAGAAAATTCATAACATACTTATATTTTAAATTGTGCAATATCTGATAAAAAAAAATAACATTGTTGATGTCTTTATGTACTTAACAGTATTTAATGTGATTTTTAGTAATAATTTCAACACAAAGAAGCAATAATTTCAATAATGGCTTGTGTTTATTAATTTGATACATTGTATTAATTTATATTCTTATATTTATGATCAATCATTAGAAAATAAATTATAATATTATTTCTTATCAACATGTTCATTATTTTCTTACTTATTCACATATTTTTCCACCAACTGGACAGCAACCTCCTCACTACAGACACCACCCCTTTGCCCTTATTATTGCATTGGGTTTGAGGGATGATGAAAGGGTTTTTTCAAGGTCTTACCATTAAGTCTAAACAATATATTCTTGATTTTATGGAGTTATTACTCAACTGGTGGTGAGCCAATGTCTAACTCATCATAGACATGCCTTCACGCAAGCACACTCGGCAAGTTTTGTTTTGTGCTAAGCACTATTGATTACAAACGAACACATGGGTCTTTAAATGCATTAGTAATTGATTGTATGTAGATTCAGGGGATCCAAGATTTGATAGACATTGGGTCTGAGGAAGAGGAATCTGACCCTGACTCTCATATGTCAGGTTGGGTTATTAATCACAGCCTCGGGGAGACTTGAAGCAAAGACAGATCGACCAAACATTAGTGGAGCCTGATAAATAGACTGCTGAAGTCTGAATGTAATAGGTTGGGGGCAGAGATCTCTGTCATTGGAAACATTGACCAGTTAGAGACTATTTTAGGGCTATGACTTAATACTTTATGTATTGTTATGTAACTGCTTCTTTTTCTTGTGACAACACCATATGTGAAAGGATTAGTACTGTGTGGTGCATGTATAGGCATTGATCTGAATATCACAAGCAGGCCAAGATTGAAATGGCAGAAGCTACCATTGGCTCAACTATGGAGGTGGGGGTGGGGGTGGGGGTGCTATGAGACATGGACAAATTGAACTATCTACATTATTGCTTCATTGGTCTATGGTAATATACTGCAGTATAGTTTAATATTAGAGGGGTGAAAAAAAACTAATTTCAGATCTAGGACGTATAGTGTAGTGCAGTGCAGTGCTTTGTTGGGAAGTGAAGAGGCTAGTTCATGTTGGTGCGTTAACTAAGATGTCTTCACAGGGGCCTCCCCGGTGTCTGTGAATATGCAACGTGTGAATCTGTCGCACCAAGAATGGAAAGATCTGACACCGGAGAGGCCAATCCTGGTATGCAGTAGCTTCCAAGGAAGAAGATGCTAGTTGGCCACTGATTTGACCTGTACATATAGGATACTAATAAGGTATGATAGATGTGACTTTCCTCAGTGCAAATCATAGAGGTATGCTAGCATAACTTTGTATGTGTTTTGCTAACATTATCATCTTGTAAATACGACTTGGATTGGACGTACCAGGGAGAGCAACCAAAATAACTGCTATAGTTTTCAAGTTTTATCATGAGCTCATTTTAATGGATGTAATATTTGCACATAGGTGTTTTGTGGGTGGGGGTAGGGGGGTGGGAGATAGAATCTTTCTTAAATGAAGCAGGTTGTAAATCTGAATGTTAAACCTCTCCTTATCCCTCTATCTTATACATTTTGGGTAACTGACTATAATGACCACTCATATGTCCACTCCTATCCGTACACAGAAAAAATATCGAACTGATTTATCTTTAGGGTGACTTCAGCTTGTTCTTAAAACAGCACATGTGTTTGGTATGTTAACCACTATAGCTGTAGGTTTAAACCTTAATAGTATTGGTGATTACATAAATATTATTTTTGCGATCAAATTGGTGTACATAATTGATTTTATTTAAAAATAAGCTGTAATAATTTTTAAATATTAATTTTTAAATGAAATATATATTTCTATTTTGCTCGTTAGTTGAGTTAAATATATGCATTTTAAACCCCAAAAAATAAAAACAGCCTATCCATAATTTTGGCTGGCTCCTTTATACTATAGTAACCGCCTAAATATTTTAAAATTTATACTAAGTTCATTATAAAATTGATGTTTAAAGCTGGTTTAAATTTTTTTAATATATAACAGGCATTATTTGGTAATATTTTTCACTTAGCTCTTAAGATAAAAGTATATCTTAGCTGTATGTACTGAGGGTGGTTTATCATAAATGGTTTCCCACTCTTCTACCATGGAAATGTGAATACATTTTCTCTAAGTCCTATCTTGCTCATCCCTACCCCATTAGTGTAAATATGCGGTAGCCTAAATTGGTAAGAGACACACTGCATACAAGATTAAGTACTTTTAACATCTAACATATGAGTCTTTGTCAAAAATATTGTCAATGGTGAATTGATTTCAGTATTCATAATTAAGTTATATACAATTAAATAAAATTGCTTGCTGATGATGAGAAAATTGGGGTTCGAATCTTGGTCGAGTCTACTGAGTGTGGTTTTTCTTAGATAGTTTCCCACTTTCCTTCCGCGTAAATTTGGGTAGATTACTTCTAAATTGCTTCCTTCCGCATCTCTACACCATTAGAATAGTTATAATTATATGTATACAACATGAACAGGTAGTAAGATCTGGTTATTTTTTTAGGAAAAAACACTAACTATTTTCTTTAAATAATCCTTTCAGAGTTAATTTATTTTGCTAATCTTTTATCCAAATATCTCAATGGATGTTGCCTATTGGGTATCCATGCACAAATTAACTCTTAATACCTGGATACACATGATAATTTTAATACACCATTGAGTAAGTTGAGGGATTGACAGAGTGAAAAACTCTCCATTTTAAAATTGATGTTAGTTTGGATTTTGTTTTCTTCAATTTTAGCCTATTTATTTATTTACTTCTACTCAACCAAATTTAGAAGCGCAAAGCCTGGGTGCAGATTGTTTATAGAGCTACAGGCATACAGCAGAAGCTCCTTCTACCCCATATATATATATGCGTGTGCGTGTGCGTGTGCGTGTGCGTGTGCGTGGG
>CABEEJ010000211.1:86122-215354 GCA_901482245.1 Timema douglasi
AGGAGGAGACCAGACGTTTAAGTTCAACCCTTACAACAATATGAAGAGTAATATATGAATATTGGCCCCCACTTATTTTCTCAATGATACAGAGCTGCCAACTATGTCTGACCTCACATTCACATTTCTCTTCCTCCTCTTTCATGCTTTACTTTAGGGGTGGATTATAAGAAAATCAAAATTAGTGTGGAAACAAACCCCATCTTCTAGCCTCCACTCCCTCCACCCCACTAATCTAAGTTCAACTGGTTTAAATAAAATCGGCTCTTTGGTCAAAGTCGGGATTGATAACAACAATGGTAACTCTACTAGATTTTATTCAATTAATACCTTAGATATTTCTAAAAACCTATTTTTTATGTCTGTTTATGAGTTTTACTTGCTGAAAGCAATTAAACATAACTAATTTCGCATTATATTTGAGCCTTCTGTTAAATTAGAATCATAATGATGGGTTTCACAGATTATGTTAAACTTATGATTTGAGTGGTCTCTGAATTCACAGGCTCTTCCCACCTCCCTCTCCTAATACTGTACAGTTCTTTCATTCCCACTTCCCATTGAACTCAAAGTAAACTAGCTCTGCGATATTTATTTATACCGTTTTGACTCGGTTCATGTTTTACTCTATATCTGTTTTAAATTTCTTATCTTGCAAATTAACTATGCAAAAATATGATTTTCTTGATATTTTGATTATCTTTTTAGGTCTTTATGTGTTTACAACTGGCTTTTTTTTCCAAATTTAAAAATAGATTTCTTCATGTATGCTAAATTGCCTGGAGAAATATAATTTTTTTTAATATTCATTTTCTTTAATTCTTTTTTATTTTACATGTTATCTTTAGAATCATTTATTGCTGGAATTACATAAACTTGAATAAAATTACATTTTAATAGGTGACCAGGGGGTCATGGATGGTCCACACCCACCGTGTGAACTACTAGTGCTTTTCAGAAGATTTGGGTATATTGCTGATTAAACGGATTGAAAATGCACCCTGAATTTGCGAGATTTTGATTATGAACAATAAAACAAAATTTTCCTACAGGTTGGGGCTTGGAAAATTCCCATAGCTATCCCTAGCTTGTCGTAAGAGGCGACTTAGAGGGGACGCTTCTATGCAGGATGTACCTCGTATGGGGCAAGCATTCCTCTATCTTTACCTTTCTCATTGCTTTCACAACCTTTTCTTCTTCCCACTTCTTTCCTTTTCTTTCGCTTTCCCATGCTGTTTACTTCTTTTTCCTTTCCTTTCTTTCCTTTCCCTGCCATTCACTCCTGTGCAGAAGCTTTTTGGCCCATCTGTTAACGACATTAGCAACATATGTGGCTTCCCTCAGACAATTATTGGATACCATTGCACTTGAGCTCCGTCATGGAGGTGCGCCGGTAACAATATCTAAGTAGAAGGAACCTGATTCAGAAAATATCTGGTTACCCTACTTTGAGAAAATATTTATTATGTTCATGAAGATTCCAGACTTAACATTTGCACTTTCCTGCATTCACTTGCTCCGATGACTTTATTTCTGCCATGTGATGCCTCATGTAAAAGTTATGTCTAGCGTTGTGTGGGACTTTCTGTCGGGAGTGTCTACAGAGCCTTATGTGGTAGCAATAACCTGATCACCCTGGGCTTACGGTCCAAGTACTTTGCAGATTATCCCAAAATGGCATAGCCAAATCCATTGACAAAGCTGGCATTTTATTGTCTGCTGGCACCATTCTGCCAAACCCTGCTGGCCACTTACTGCTCAGCCCTTCACAGCATTGTAACATTGAAAAAAGGTGTAAACAGGTAAGGCTGTCCAACCTAATCTAGAAGGAAATCTAGGAAATGGTGAGGCCCCATTCCTGTTTCCAGGTAATGTTTGAAGCAGAGTATGATGAGAACCTCAAACTTGTCAGCCCATTTATCCTCGAAAGATTAGAAAATGGCATGATGGAACGCTCATGATTCAAACCACAACTGACATTCAGACTTCCAATGTAATGGCAATAACAAGATTACCGTTGAGCAGCTCTGCTATAGGTAAAGGTGGAATCACACAGGGTCCTCGATGCTTGCAAGGGTATGGTCACTTGTTTTGAGCTTTATTTCCATGACAGTTCAGAAAATCTATTAGGGTCTTGCATCTCAACATGTCACCAAATAGTTCAGAATTTCAATAAATAAGAATGAATATGAAAAAAAGACAAGATTCATATTTTCTCACCTTTGCGACTCCTACCCCTCTAAAGGAGGTCCGAACATTTCTACACGCCTGTTTGTATGTCTCCAACCCTCAGCGCTGCTTCAATACCAGGAGTTTACGATGCTGTGGTAAACCAACTTTTACAAATTGTGGACAGGTGGTTAAGGATACACCTCGCGAGTCTCCTAAGTTAGGCATTAACGGTAAGGGTCCGTTTCAGCCCTCTCCAAAATGAAAGGTAGAGAAAAAGTCCTGGAGATTCAAACCAAAAAGAAATTCCGATAAGCCCAGGCTTGCAATGGATATATATTACTGCAAGCTCTGGTATTTCAGACCTCATATAGCCAAAGTCAGCTAGAATATTAAATGTACTAACTGCCATTGCACAGTCAATGTAGCAAATTCATCCTCATGACCTTAACCACTGGTCTCTATTCGAGACAATATTCAACATTGCGATTCAACCCTGTTAGCCCCGCAATTGTCACAGGAGGGGACTCCTCAGAGGTTGTCTCCACCACCACCACCACCACCACCACCACTGCCCGTGAGTTCTCCACAGCCTCCCACCACACCCTCCAGTCCTCCTTGGGAAACCCCTCCAGATTCTTCCCGGAAGGACTGCGCCGGGCCACTCCTGGGGAACCAAACTATTTTTGGCCATGGTTGAACTGCTCACTCTTGCCTCTGGGACTCAGGTTGAATTGGGGGGCAGAACAGGAGCAGCCACACAGGTGAGTCCCCGCTGGTGCTTTAAGAAAGCCCAGTGAGGGACCGTCAAAACTAATATAAATAAAAAGGCGTTGAAGACTATATCCAAGCCTACCTGCAAGTACATAACGCCCCAGTCTATGCTGGAGAGGCGAAAGGCTCTCTAAAGCTTGATTCACACATTCACTGAAACTAGAAAGCAGAATCTGCTTGAGTGACGCAGCATTTCACACACTGTATGTTGATCCATGATGCATTGCAACGAAAATTTAAAACAGCTGATTATCAACATATTTTATTTTCTAGTAGATAGACATATATTTTAGATCAGGGGTTCTCAACCGGTGGGGTAGGGGGGATTCTAGGGCTCTAGAGGGGATTAAGACCACAGACTAAAACTTTTTGAAAAAACATTTTTTCTTCAAACTTCAATATTTCAGACTTTGCATAATCTAAATGACATCACACTTTATTGTATAACATAGATTAAATAAAAAGTAAAGCAAAACTTTTACCTTTTATCTGTGTAAGTATTCCATTTATAGTTATTGTTTGTTCATCTTTTCTTGCTCTATAGACTGTTCCTTCCCACGTCCTCCCTTGGTCCAATGTGGCAACTTGTAAAGAATAGTGGTACTTGTATGGACTTCTGCTTTCTTAATCTGGTGGGACCAACAGCTCTTTTGTTGTGAGCTGTACTTTAGAGTTGAGATAATTGCACATGCTTTTGTAGTTTAGTTGTAGTGGAAAACTTTACCGCAAGTGGTTGTGTTGAGCCTTGTTCTTAGTTTATAGACAATTTGTTTAGCTTTGCACACTGGACTTGCTGAATGGTGTTCAGCAGGATATTCTTGAACAGCAGTGCCTTCAAATTAAGACCTTGTGCACTTTGCAGCTACAAGGAACATATTCATAATTTGGACTGCAGGTATTCAATCGGCAAGTTGCCTCATCTCCGCTCCTCATACAGTCCATTTTATTACACAAAGGGTGCAGGCAGCAATCACACATCTCATTATCGGTGTATTATTGGCGCATTCACTTTAGTTTAACTTTTTATTGTTTTTTATCCACAGATTTAGGATCCCAACATGAGTGTCAAAAAAAGATGCTACGATTATTCATATATTAAGTATTGATTCATATCCATCATTATCAATAAAGAGAAACAACATCAATGTGTTATTTGTAGCAAAGATGTGTAAAATGTTTCTATGAAACCAACCAATTGAAGCAACATTTGCAAAATGTTAATCCTCGACACAAGGACAAAAGTTTTTTTTCTTAACATCATGGAAATGCTCTAAAAAAAGATGAAGCTGGATTCAACAGGGCCATACCAGAAATGAACCACAAGGTTACTCAAGCTTCTTATGTTGTAGCACTGGAGATGGTAAAGCAGAAAAAACCCACAAATTGGGGAGACTTAGATCAAACCTCGAACTCTCAAAATGGTGGAAATTGTGTTGGAAAATGTATTGGAGATAAAACTTGCTGCCGTTTCATTATCAAACAGTACGGTTCAAAGGAGAATCAGCCAAATGGCCATTGACATCAAGGATCAAGTTGTGCAGGAGATAGTCTGCAGCATTTGGCCTATTCTCAATTAAACTTGATGAATCACCTAATGTGCCATCATGTTCCCAGTTCTTGGTGTTTGCAAGATATGTCCACGTTGGTTCATTTAAAGAGGACTTTGTCTTTTTTTCTCCTCTTGAAACAACTACCAGGGCCTCATATATTTTGGAAAAGGTTTCATCTTTTTTGGGATAATGTCTGTGGGTGCTGTATAGATGGAGCACCAGCCATGTTGGGGACAAAATCTGGATTTCAAGATAGTGTGGAAAAGCGAGCTCCAAAAATGAAAGGCATTCATTGTATGATCCATAGTTAGGCACTGGCCTCAAAAACACTTCCAGCCCCACTACTGACGGTTTTTGAACAAATAATTAGAATTGTAAATTTTGTCAAAAGAGGAGTTCTCAATTTGCGTCCTTTCAAGCAGTTATGTATTGACATGGTTGCAGGCCATCATTTGTTTCTTTTCCACACAATGTTCGATGGCTCTCAAGAGGAAATGTATCTGAGCGAGTATTTGAGATTAGAGATGAGCTTAGATTACTTTTTGGAGCTCAGGTTAAGATGGAATTTCTCGTCTGGTTGAATGATGAGGAAACGATCATGCACCTTGCCTATTTGGTTGACATTTTTGAGCAGCTGAATAAACTGAATCTTAAGATGCAAGGAAGAAATAAAAACATAAAATGCTTTGATTACTTGAATGCTTTCATGAGTAAGCTGGAAAATTGGAATATAAAGGTTAAGATAGTTTTTCAAACATGGCATAATTTTCTGTCATCAGTTCTTGTGATGGTGGTGATGAGCAAGTGCCACCAGAATTTGCTAAAATTGAAATTTTGCAGCATTTGATACCACTGTAAAATTAATTCTTTCTATATTTTCCTGAACTCAGTGATGAGAAGCTGGATTTAGTGCAAAATCCGTTAAAATTGTCAGTTGAAAAAGTTTCTGATGATTACCAAGATGAATTTCTGGGGCTGAAGACTAATTTGAGAGTAAGAGATATGTTCGTTGAAAAATCAACCACAAAATTTTGGCCTTTGATTCGCAATCCTTACCCAAAAGTGCCAGAAAGAGCTATCCATACATTGCTTCCAATTGTGTCAACATATCTTTGTGAGTCAGAATTTTCAACTCTCTTGCAAGTGAAAACAATGCAACGAAGTCAATTAGAGTTTGAAAGTGATCTACGTTGTGCCCTTTTAAACACTCTTGCATGTATCCAAGAATTGACCAAGAAAAAATAATTACAATCTTCTCATTGACTGTAATCGCCATATGAACTTGTGGCTCATTGAAGGAATCTGTTAATAAATTAGTTATGTAAACAAAAAAAACTTTATTCGAGTTTTTAAATACACCAACATTTTCTATTGCTATTCAATTTGTAATGCTCCACAGTAAACATAATCAAAGTAATATGTATTTATGTACTAATATAGGGAAAAAAAGTTTTCAACTTTTGAGTTAGGTAATCTTGGAGGGGGGAATGACGTTCTGACATGTGGTGAGAAGGGTGCATGTCAACAAAAAGGTTGAGAACCACGGTTTTAGATAATTCTTTTGATGGATGTTTTCAAATTATAGCACTGTGTCATGGCACAATCCAATACATCGATGCATACACTACATTAACGGGTTATTTCAAATACCCACACAAAGGCCAATAAAGCTGTCTGCTAGCTTCTAGCTGTAGAGCGCATGCTTACTGATTTAAGATGATTAGTTCTAAAATTTGATTTGTTCTCCTGTGTCAAATATCTCATTCAGAGCGGACAATATAGAGAGGAGTAGAGATGGGCAAAAAAGTGATTTTATGAAATCAGTGAATACAATGACTGTGATTTTAAAATATCGGTGATTTATACCAGTGATTTTTCACTGTGAATGGCATTCACAGTGTCTTGATGGACCGATATTTTTTCACTTTCCAACCACGGTCAAAGCTAGTATTTAGCTGTAGTCCGAGTACACGAGTACAATTGAGTATGGAGTATTTATGAGTATTGAGTACTGGGTATTTATTATTTACTTGAATAGTCCCATGAGTACCGGTTGGAAGGAAACTAATTACTCAGGTGTTTGGTGGCTTGCAATGGAATTTGATACTTAAAGGCCTAACATAAACTCTTCCTGTTGGCACTGACATTGATGATCGACATACAGCTACCTAATCTTTCAAGGTTTCATCTGGGTTTCATGTTGCCTGACTAATGTACAGTCAATACAAAAGTATGTGTTTTAAGATGTTTCATACATTTGATAAAAAGAGAAAGCAAAAAATGTTATTTAATATTTTATAATGAAATGTTATGTAATTTGGGCAAAATTAGTGGTCCAACAAACATTATTAAGCTTAATGGATTGGAAGCTAAAGAGTGTTAAACACTACTGAGTCATTTAAATCAGGTTGCTTTTAAGTTGTTCATAAATTTATGTGTGCCCGATAATCCTGAAACTAAAAGGTATGTGGATCTGATAGCTTTGTTAAATGCATGTTGTGGGCCTAATGAATCAGTAGCAGACTGGGCCGCTAGAGTTCAGCATCTGGCTTCCAGTTGCACGTTTGGAACATACCTAGATTTTGCGCTTCTTGACAAATTTGTGATGGGTATACAAGACAAGAAAGTTTGCTTATTTAGTTAGGACCCCTCATAGTTAACCACTATCATATCTAGGGAGATCGCTCACCAGGCGATTTCGGCAAAAACATTTTTTGAAGATATAGATGTTAAAAGGGAACCAGAAAATTTCAAAATGGCTGCTAGTCAACAGGGCATGAATAATCGTCCTCCCAAATAGAATTTTGATTCCTTTTCTCCTTGTGCTGTTTGCGGCAACACGAATCACTCAACACCGCAGTGCATGTTTGGCATTTATCTTTGTGCCATTTGTAAATGTAGGGGTCACTTAAAAAGAATTTGTCCTTTAAAATTCAAGCCGGTCACCTCTAACTTTATGGAAGTAGAGGAAGAGGAGGGAGGACAGGAAACATTTAATTTTTTTAATCTCAATCTCTCTGATGCTGAGAGGCTACCATTAAGTATTGAGGTTACACTAAATGGTGTTCAAATGATTGGACAAATAGAAACTAGGGCTATCTGCAGTGCTATGTCAGAAAGGTTATACATTAAACATTTTCAGGATGTATGAATTGTAAAGAAAAATTATATGGTTAAATTCTACACTGAAGACCTGCAAATAATTACATTAGGCAGATGTTCACTTCCAGTTGCTTTTAAGGGACAGATAAAACAGATAGATTTCCATGGGGGCCTCTTATCTTAGGGAAACTCTTCATAAATGTTTCTGGTTTCAAGTTCAGTCAAGTGAACCATTTAATGATGCCAAGTGTTGACCTCAAATATAAAATGATTCAGATGTACCCAGAGGGGTTTACTGACAAATTAGGCACCTTTAATAAGGCAAAAATGTCCCTCAAGTTGAAGCCAGGGGCAGAACCAAAGTTTTTCAATTCCAGAAATATTCCATTGGCTTTAAAACCTAGAGTAGAGCTAGAACTTAAAGAGTCTTCAAGATGCAGGTGTTATATCCCCATTTAAGTATAGTAAATGGGGAACACCAATAGTGCCTTTGGATAAACCTGATGGCCCTGTCAGATTATGTGGTGACTAAAAAGTACCACTTAACCCATATTTAGAAGTAGACAGGCATCCCCTACCTCATGTAAATGATATATTTTACTCATTGCAAGGGTCTACTACTTTTACCAAAATTGACCTCAAAAATGCCTTTCAACAGATGAAATTAACGGAGGACTCCAAACAACTAGTTACTATTAGTACCCATAAAGGTCCATTTTGTTATAACAGATGTATTTTTGGTATTTCTCCAGCCCCTCAAGAGTTTCAGCATAGCATGGAAACTGCTGTAGCAGGCATTGAAGGAATAGTGGTTTGGCAAGATGACATTGTGGTAGGGGGCCATACAATAGAGGAACATAATGAAAGATTGAATATGGTACTGTCTAGGGTCAGGGAATGTGGATTGACTGCTAATATAACCAAGTGTGTGTTTCAACAACCAGAAATAAAAATTTTAGACCACATAGTTAAGAAATATGTATTGAAATTAGACCAAAATCTGGTCAAACCAGTACTAGAAGCTGAAACACCAAAATCAGTCAGTGAATTAAAGTCGTTTCTAGTTTTGGTAGAATATTACAGGAGATTCTTGAAGTGGGCTTCTGTCATCTTGAATCCTTTGTATGAACTGCTTAAAAAAAGGGTTCCATGGATGGTGGACCTGGGAATGTAATCATGCATTTAAACAAATTAAAAGTGCACTCACCTAAGCCCCTGTTTTGGATCACTATAATCCGGATCTAGAGCTGATACTGTCTACTGATGCAAGTCCTAGGGGCATCTCAGCAGTACTTAGCCAAAATACCAAGGAAGGGGTTAAACACCCTGTCACATTTGCATATAGAGTATTGACACAAATAGAGAAGAACTACCCCCAGATCCACAAGGATGCCTTGGCCCTGGTTTATGGAGTACTTTAAGTTTTCACAGTATCTTTATATGAGACATTTTTTTTTGGAGACAGACCATAAATCACTCACTACAATCTTTAGCCCTCGAGCTCGAGCTGGAGCTCGATGTCGTATGTATACAAGAGCCCTATACCTTTAGAGGAAAAGTTTCGCATATGCCGGTGGTCACTAGAATAGTCATGAGCGGTGTGATACCAATGAGTGCCATTGTTATCTTTAATAGGGATATTACCGTGACTAAGATAACACAGTTAAGTAACCAATGGGATAACTTGTGTGGAACTGGGAACTGGTGCTGGCAGGGTTGTGATGGAAAAGCTGTACTTTCAGTTTAGGCATCCAATAGAGCCGTACCTGGACCAGATGGAGGTAATGTGTAGGATGTATGCAGATGAGCCACTTATTATTATTGCTGATGCCAATGCCAAGTCTCCCATGTGGCATAGTCGGGTAGTGATCAGAGGAGAAATGATGCAGGAAGACCATACAGGAGAGGGCGAGCCCTTGAAGAGTTTATCTATGGGCACGGACTGGAAGTTGTAAACCAGCCAGGAAATCCCCCTACATATAAAGGGAGGGCTGGGGTGGCTACGAACATCGCTGTTACCCTATGCAACGCTGTCTCTGTGGCCATGGTGGAGGGATGGAGGGTGGTCAATAATGTGACGATTAGCGACCACAATCTGATCGTATTCGGCATTGCCATGGGGAGGGTGGTAGAAGTAAATGAGGGAAGGACAAGTAAAAGATACGACATGAGAAGAGCTGATTGGGTAAAGCTGAGGAGGGAACTGGTGCTGCCCGACCAAGTCGAAAATGGAGACAATGTCAACATCAAGGCCAAGGAGTTGACGTCGGCCCTGCAGGATGCAATGAGGAAATCCATCCCGGTCATGAAAGGAGATACCAGGGTCGGGAATAGACCGTGGAATGACAGACTGCAGGGACTACGTACAAGGGTAAGAAGAACTCGCAGGAGGTATCATAGGTGCAGGAATCCATTTGTCCGGGAGATGCTGCTGGAAATATATAGAGAAAGAAAGAAGGAGTTTGAGGAAGGCCTGAAAGAAGAGAAAAGAAAAAGCTGGGAGGAATATGTTAAAGTGGAGCTCCAGCAAGGACCTTGGGGGCCTATTCGACCACCCAGGAGGTTCACATACTCACCATTTTAAGGGAAGACAGGAAGGGGGAAATATTGGAATATTCAGTGATAGTACCTTAACTTTAATACCTTGGGCAGTGCTGTGGTATCTGTAATCTATGACATGGTAAAATATATGTTGGTCATCATTGTTGTGTTTGTGAGCATTGAACTAGGAAGTTGTGTTTAAATGTAACGATTCATTGATGTCATGTAAAATAAAAAGTATAGAAGACAATGCTAAAAGAATCTATAAAGTTAAACTAATTCAGCAACATTACACTTTCTTAAATGTTGTTTTTAAACTCTCAGAAGTATTACTTTTTTTTTTTTTTACAAAGAAACACATACATAAATAACACATAAAACATACAGAAATATATACAATATGAAACAATTAATATAATTTTTTTGTATGTATCATTTATTTAATTTGGAAATTGAAAAAGTTTTTTTGGATATGAGTTTGAAAATGAAGTTAATCTATTTTAAAGATTAATAATATTATCTCATTTTTTAATATTGTGAGCTGTGGCAAATTAAATAAATATATGTGCTGCACTTAAATGAATCCCTAAATTATAAATAAATTGTGAAATTTTACATTTTTCTTATATAAATAACTTATAGTTTGTTTAAATTGATTTTAATTAGTGGTTTTTACTTAAAAAAACTTTATTAAAATAAGAACTAGTAAATATAAGTTTAAAAATAACTGTAACTTAATTGATCACCTGAAAGACCTTTAAGATGCTGCTTAAAGAACCAGAACTGATATATATATATATATATATATATATATTTATTTCGGTTAGACTCCCTGAATGAAATATCTATTTTATGTAAAGAAAAAAAATAACAGGTTCACCATTGTAATTTCCTTTTCCTAAAAGAACACAAACATTCTTTCACCACTTACGAGAGAAGAAAACACTTAATGAGTTGAAATATGCATAACCAATATCTTAAGCATTCACATATATTAAGAATAGTTTGTAAATGTTTTTATAACTTCAAAAAAACTTTGTACTATAAATAATGAAAATAAAGCAAATTATGTATATCTGATTATGCTGATGCCAGAGCCTTGTAATGTCAGATATTCAATATATAACTCATTTTGTTGCTCATTAACTTGAGGATGTATCTTTGGTGGTATAGATAATTTTAAATCTCTTTTAGACACATTTTTCTACATAAACGTTTTATCTTGAATTGAAATAAACATATATGTTGGGTTTGATGCTAATTTTTTACATTCACTCTCTGTTTTATAGATTACCTTGTTGAAAATGGTCGTATGAATGAGAAGGAAGCCCGCCGAATATTTCAACAAATTGTGGCAGCCGTACACTATTGTCATACAAGACAAATAGTACACAGAGATTTAAAGGCTGAAAACCTTCTTCTAGATTTGGACAAAGATATTAAATTGGCAGGTATGTGTTGTTTTATTATATTACTCATTTACTTTTTGTGTTTGTTTTCTGACCTCACAAATATTAAACATATGACTTTTACTAAAACAACTTTGGCTTAAAGGTGGATACCTACAATTAAAATATCTAAGCTAACATGCATGACCTTCATTAGTTTGTTCAAATATCTTAAAAATCTTCTACCTTCAACCTGAAAACTACTTATTTGATGTAACAAATATACGAATTTAACAAAATTACATTTAAATGCATTTGATATGAGAACATATGGGAATATTTGACTAAGTTTTGAATGTTTAGTAATAATTGCTTTTAACACACAGGACACACTAAAATTATTTTTACAAACATTATACTTCTATACCTATGCAGTTATTTAAGAGTTGATTGTTTGGACATATTAAATATTACATAATTTCAATATCACATTTAAAAAAATCCAATGATCCAATCCAATTTTAAATTAAAACAGTATAATTATATAGTAAAGTTCTTAATATTGCAACCATTTCCCCATAATGTTTCCATATTTCTTGTAACGGGGCTGCCATGCATCTGGAAAACGGAAACATACCTGGGAATTTCATGTTTAAAGGTAAAGCTAGGGTATGTATTCCATAAAGTGTATTAGATTTTATACTATACCCAATTCACATTGGTTGACAGTTTCACTTGAAACCTTTTTCTACATTATATATTACTGAAGTAGTAATTATTGCTTAATTTATACCGTGATAGTTATATTAACGGCGCATAATACAGGCAGGTCGCTGTTATGCTATAGAAGTGCACATTACTACCAAGCATATCATATATTATGTATCATTGATCACAAATTAAGTGAAATAGGTGTTTACATAACATATTGTGCATGCCTTGATCCAGATTGTAGATAATTTATAGGCAGTATATATTATAACGTAGATAAATTATGTGGCTACTAAATCATTCTTTTCTTCTTCCCTAGCCAGTTATGTTTTAGTCAATCAAACACAATTCTTCAAATGTGCAAAGTTTTTGAGTATCAACCATGTCAGCCTTATAGACGTAGGCCCTAATTGTTTACAAATTATAATACAATAGCTTTTGGACTACTTATTTCATAGTTGTAATTCAGCATTTAGCATTTATATGATTGTGTAGTTATATTTTACAATTATTATGGGTCACAAATCTTATGTTTTGAGTTGGGATAGGATTAACATTTCTTTAAAAAAAAGTATAGCTAGGCTTAGATAATTTTTAATTTTATGAGGTAGATACTGTTTTAATATTAGTTTATTTTGCACTAAGTACTAAATAAAACCATATAATATTTTTTATGAAATCTACTAAAGACACCAAATAACAGACATTTTCCTAAGTACTTTGTGAATAAAGATAAACTTATTGAACATGAATAGGTTTAGTAAGTTTGTGAAGTGTATTTTTCTATTGATTTTATTTTAATTGTATTTGATTGTATTTTAAAAGTGTTATATTTATTTTACTCTGAAATAACATAAAATTTAGGACTTTAGACTTTTATGATTATTTGCCATGGCTTATTTCATTGATATAACTTCCTATATAAACTAGCTTTTAAGTCCTTCATTAGTTTTATAGAAATAAAGAGTAATTTTATTTACTGGAAAAATCAGTGTATTGAAACCTTTTCTTCTATAGTGTTTTTACTTAAATTCATTAATTGAGAATTAATAACAACTTTTTTTTTATTAATAGCCTTTTTAACACTTTCACTGCTGACAAAAAATACATGGTCCATACCAGAAATGCTGCCCATTTCTAGCATAATTTGTGATTTTTCTGATAAAGTAAAAAATGATATAATAATGATACTTATATCCTTTTAAATATTAGAGTATGCTCTTTATTTTGAAATATAGATTAATGATATATGAAAGCAACAAATAATAGTAATTAAAAAAATTAATATATTTGTTTTAGTAAAAAATAAAAATTGAACCAATATAATTTTTTTGTAATTCACATGATGTAATTAATAAAGTTTGTCGATAAAGGCTAAAGTAAATTTTAAACATTACTAAAACTTCAAAGTAATAAACACAACATTTTATTTACCAATAATTTATTTTAATTAAACACAAATCACCCTACACACATTGAACTGATATCGTGTATCTTGCCTACCAGCTTTTCCCATTTATTTATTCCCTTTTCTGAACACACATGTATAAATAAAAGGTGTAAAAATAAATAAAATTTAATAAAACCATAGGAAAAGCCAGTTTTTAAAGAATGAATAAAGAAGATAAAAACATTTTAAATAAGTAAATGAATACTTCCACAGAATACATGAAAAAAGCTGAGAATTGTTTAGAAAATTTCATGTAAAAGCTGAGTATACGAAAATATGATATTTATGAAAAATAATAACCTACTTAAAAAGTGTGAATAAATAAAAATAAATAATGATGTTAAAACAAATATTGCTTGTATAAAAAATGTAAAACTCAAACAAAACAATACCATCACAGATAAGAACACGAACTAATCTCAAGTGTCCTTATAACCAGAATCGATGAAAGCTGTAAATATAGATGGTTGCTATCAAAATAATGAATTCCTATGCGATCTGGTGACATTTTGATACTAATTATCCATAGACAACCTCCAAACAATGCTATAAACATAAACATCCAAATACATTTAAAACACATGACAAAATGGAATCCGTTTTAATACATCTCCCGCGTTCCTCACCGGTCCACAAAGATGTTTAAATACAACCATAGCACGAAGAGTGTTAATATAGAGAAAGCAATTTTGAATTTGCTACCTGTTTAATATCGATTTAATCACATAATATAAACATATTTTTTTGTTTGAGTAGCATTATTGGTAAATTCTAGAAAAAAAGGTGCCTTTTGGAATTAAAACTTTCGATAAATTTAACTATGCTTATTCCAGTTTAGAAATAATAATTAGGTTTCATAATGTTAATTTGATATTGGAAATACTCATGCTCACAAACTTTTAGATGATTTACACAAACACCTATAAAAACATGTGTAATGGAGGACACATCACATCTAAACAAGGAGAACATTCTGGAGACTTAGATACATTTGAATAAGAACAGCAGTAGTATTGTAATGAAGGTGTAGTATTAAACAATTATACATATTTGCAATCAAATTTATAACTATTATTTATGTAAAATTAGGTACATTAACTAGTAATAGCTAAAGATATTGATTGATTTTAGAACATTGTGTTTTAATTTTATGGAACATGTGCTGGCCCTGTTTGTTTATAGTTGGAAGGTTTAGCACTTGAACAATATCACTTATATCTATGACTGAAATATCCTCTTTTTCAGGGGAAACAAACTTTTCCCCGACAGATTTTTTCAAGAAAGAAATGTTGAATTCTTCATGTGGGTCCACAGCCTGTATAACAGCAATGTAATGGCGTATAACTTTTTTCCCCTTAACTTCCACTAACACAAAGTCATTTACATCCTAATCCTTTTCTATTGTTGGCTTTTCGGCCCCAGATTCTGAGTATATACCGTCAATAACAAATTTGGTTGACTTTTGACCTGTAAAAAATTGCTAAGGAAAATGCTTTTTGAGCTTGACTTTGACTATCAGATTTTACAGTCTTACCAATTATTTCCACTTAATTTTAAGATTAGCTAAGTGTGTCCACTAACCCTCTAGATATAAAGAATATATTAGAAAGGATACAAACAAGCTTAATGGTGCTCAGTCCATAATGTATACACTTCTCTGTTGGTTGACACTGCATGCAGGAAAGACGACGTACTTATAATTCATCTGATCCCTTGTTCCAAATAACATAATGTTTGTGCGTCATTCCCTTAAAAGCTGGAATTGTTTTTGGAGTTGGAAGATGTTCATCTATTTTCTAGAGTTGACTTTCATCCATTTTCGTTATGTGGATACCTTTCTCTGAAGCATTTCATACAAGACTTGAAAATTGGGGATGTCGGTGCCTGTAGCAACAAGTCTGTCTGCCGTTCTCTTCAAACAGCCTCCAATCTCATCTGGAGCACCCTTGCCATGTCCAGCTTCCGAGTAGTGCCAACGAATGGTTTTAGACACACCAATACAGATGGTAGATAGTTCCCAATCAGATGAAACATTATACACTTTCTTTATTGAGTTTTTGGTCCATCACTTACAAAATGAACAGTTTTTAAATCAGTTACTTAAGTCTTCAGTTTTTCAATTACAGGCAGTAAGTGAGCACAAATGGCAGTGAAATCGTGCTGCAAGTTCTCTGTGAGTGTCCCAAAAGTGTTGCCCAACGAGTAAGCTTTTAACAAGTTTTCTTAGAGTTGTATCCTCTGTAATATTTTTATTTTTTGATCCATGCAGCTGCTCTCTATATCTGGCCATTCTTTTCTCCGTTATTTTCATTTTATTTTGTAACTCTTTTATAATTGTCTTTAATTGTTTCTTATTCTTTCGTCTTCATTTTTGTCCACTATCCTTCAGTTTGTTGTCTTTACTGATGATACCACCTTCCTTGATCCATTTTTACATCAAGCAGCACACCAACCAGGCTAGGTGGGGGTAAATTAGCTTCAAAATTTTCAACCAACTGATATTGTGATTTTACATTGGCTCGAATTTTTCTAGTTCTGACTCTCCACCTTTTCCTTAGTATCCTTCTTTCACAATGAGTCCTGTTGGTACTTGCTGTTTTTTTATTTTTCCTTCTTTCACGCACTTCTTATATCTTTCACTTTCTTTCCTTTTCATTTCCTCATAGAGCTTTTAATTAGATTTGTATGTATGTTTATATATATATATATATATATATATTTTATTTTTCAGAAACTTATTATACATTTTATTCCAAATTTGGAGCATAAAACTCTGTTCGAGCATTTTGATGATGGTTTATTTATTTGATGTAGGCCTTGTGACAAAGAAATCGTGTTTAAGCTCAGTAACTAAACATATAGGTTTATGACTCATATGAATAACATAGCGATGTCTATATTTAGTAGTTTTACAATTTAAAGGCCACATTCATATTACTTTAAAAATAAAACTTTTTGTATAGGCCTAAATGCTTCTTTTATACAAAAGAAAAATAATGTATTTGCTTTTGGAAATACTTTTAAAAATCAAAATATGGTATATTAAAAGTTGCAAATACATGTAAACCTATAGTTTAGTTAGCCTATTAATAGAAAGTTCTTCAATTAATTCTGGTTTACATTTATTCTGCAAGCACAACTTTAATATAATTAGAAAACGTGTATCCATAATTATTTTACTTGTATACTCCATTATGTCTATTTTTTAATGGAGGACATAGTTTTAGATTTATAATTGTGTAAAATTTTATATTTTGTGATTAGGTTAACTAACTGCTTTGGAATTCCAAACAATGTGGCATTTTAATATGAAGCATTCATAATTATTACCTTTTTAAATAATGAACGTAAAATACACAAAGTATATGACCAACCAAATAAATCTTACAAACAATGTAAATTAATCCTTATAAATCATAACTATCAGCCTAAAAAACACATGAGGTATCCACATAATGGCTTCCTCACTTATTTTCTATTGAGTATGGAAACCAGCGCTGCTACCGGGTTGTATTATTTAAATAAATTTTAATTTTGAACAGAGGATACACAAAAAACTCTGTCAAATTTTGTTTGATTAGTACCACATATTATAATTATTTTTAAATTCAGAAATATAGCTACATAAATCAGAATTGTTATAGTATATAATACATTATCATCCTTATAATTTTATTTATTATTTAAATCATAGCAAATGTAACGGGAAACAAAAAGAACTAGCTTGTGACATGTAACGGAGGGATACATGTATCCTGCCGTTCAGTGTAAAAAACACAATAAATATAACTTTTTTCTAATAAAGCATAAAGAATATTAGCAAATCAGTTGCCTAGTACAAAAAACACCATATTTTAGAAGTTTATTTTGTCACAATACCCTTGTGAGATGAAAAGCTCTCTTTTTTCTAGAATGGCCCTATTATTTCCCATGCATTTGCTATCAGACACCTAATAAGTATTTATTGTTAAAATAGTATGACAGAATTAGATCGTTAAATGAGAGTCACAAAATTATTGTGCCAAATTGTTGTTTTATAAACCAAAATTCATTTCATTTGTATTCAATAAAGGACTAGCAGTAAAAACCTATTAAGACCAAATAAGAAGCCAGGTGATTTTAAAATAGATGTATGAGCTGGTTAAAGGTTTATCCAAAGACCAAGGTATCAAAGGGAAAAATAGGCAAGGGGAATTCAGCAAGCCAATTAAATTTCCTTTAAACACACTATTGATAATTGTTTTGGCACTACCATAATACTATTCATGATGATGGTAGATAACCTAAGAGAGGTGGTGATCTCTAAGCACATAATATGATTTACAGATGTCTGCATAATTTACCAAAACAATAAGAAGGGAAAGGGATATGATTTAACTACAAGGATAGCTATAGTAAGAACACTGTAGAAGAGCCTTTTATAAAATACAAAAATAGTTTTTGTGGTCAATATTGATAATATTTGACTGTACTCTTAGAACTTCTTTATAGGTATTGATAAGAGTAACATAACAGCTGCAGATTACTTGATAGAAAACAATATATTACTATTATTATTAGCACCGCGTCTTACTACCCGTCCGGGTTATACGCACTTACGCTAATGTGTAATGGTAGGGTGATTGTGAAGATGAAATGAAGGACCTACAGTTTAACGTGGAATCCGAACCATGGTGGAGGCCTGGCTAATACAATATAGAATATATGAAGTTAGTTTTAGTATTTTTTTTATAACTTTCAGATAGTGTTTTTAGACGGTGTTTCCGTTAAATGTAGGTTGTACCAATGAATAAATACAGATAACATTAAAATAATTGTTTGGGAAATCAAAATTTGCAGGATAAGTAGTAAGCATACTATACTGGAGGTTGTGTTCAATATGCCAGGTGCAAAACTAAATATTATGAAGGAACATATATATGTAAATGGAAAGGATTTTTATGAAATCTAAAAATTGTGTAGGGTAAGAGATGGTAAAAATATATTAAGGCACTAAGCTTAGTCACAAAAAATCTAGCATATGTTGCGTTCTAAAGGAAAAGGCATATTTATAACTAGATTAATAATTAATTATGAGAATTACTTCTCTTTTTAAAAGAAAGAATGCCCACATTATACAAATTACAAATACCGGAAGTGTGTAGTACATCCATTTGCATATGTTATTTGCAGAGTTT
Source organism: Timema douglasi (assembly GCA_901482245.1). Classification (NCBI taxonomy): domain Eukaryota; kingdom Metazoa; phylum Arthropoda; class Insecta; order Phasmatodea; family Timematidae; genus Timema; species Timema douglasi. The sequence goes on from CABEEJ010000211.1 coordinate 104,985, forward strand.
CACATAAAAAGTAAATCCATAGCTGGCATCATTGTGTGCACACGAGAAAAGTAACTGGATTACTGTGTATTATAATTTATTGTTTAAATAGTATAAATGTATTTAACAGTTAATGAAAAAGTATTGGAGAGTATTATTTTTGTTGGTACAGAAATTACAAAAATAATAGATTTTCAGTAAAAGATGTCCCAATTATTTCACACTATTGAACATTGAGCCACTGATTAAATAATCTGTTTTATAACTCAATTTGAAGAATCGGTAGTGTTTTAAACATAATGGAGCAGTGATTTTTCTTACATGATTAGAGTCATATAATATAAATGAAGCCATTACATAGTTTACAACGTTGTCTCAACTTGTGGCAGCATCAATTATTAATTTTTTGAGAATGAAGTCATTCATATATAAATTTTCAATCAAGAGCATTGTTGAGAGATTATCTTAAGATGGTCAAAGATCTGAATATATGTGCTCTTGCTAGAAATGTTGGTATTTTTTTAGGTTCCAACAATGTGGGAAAATAATATCTCATTCGGCATACAATGATCATTTTTAAACAAAGTAAAGCCAAATACAGTTTGTAATATGTTCTTAAATATAACTGAAGATACTTAACATATTGACTTCATTTGGGGATTTTATGTACACTCTGTTCAGCCTTACCTTTACATATCAACTTTTATAGCCTAAAATATATGGCATAGTGTAATCCATCAAATAAAGACTGTTATCTTTGTGTAAATGAAATGTACATTCTAGAAAAATTTCTTTATCACAAATTTTAGAATCTCTTTTATCTAAGGACAACACAATGTGCTGACACAAATAATTTAGAAGCCAGGTAAAGGAGAAATGTAAAACTTTTATTCAGCACTACGCAGGATTAAGTTAGTATCTCCTCACTTGGTAGCAACCATTTAAAAAAATACATATATTTGTAAATTAAACTTTTAGTATTGTTTTATCATTTTCTACTAAAGATACACATATCAATGTTATACATATTGTACTTTACAGATTTTGGGTTCAGTAACCACTTTCAACCTGGCCAGAAAATGTCTACTTGGTGTGGCAGCCCACCTTATGCTGCTCCTGAACTGTTTGAAGGGAGGGAATATGATGGACCAAAGACTGATATTTGGGTATGCCATTTATAATAGTTAACATAGTAACATATATTAATTTTTTATATATTTATCAGCCTATTATTATGAAGTTTTTAATTTATATATATATATATATATATATATACACATCCATTATGTGTCATTTTTTAGGTGGAGCTGTACTTACAAATGTAATGTATGTTTCCCCTGCACTTTGTCATTATTTTAAAACCTAAATAGTATTCTTTGATTCAGAAATTTATACATTATGTGTTTATTATAACCTTATGGCAACATTATATTTGCTCATAGTTTTATTTAGCCTTTACTCTAGACCAGAAGTTGCCAAAGTCATTGATATCGTTAGATCTCTCCCTGGGATGATGTTACTATACTTGGATATTCTGAAGCACTTACCTCGGGTCGTGCCCATGCCTTGACTGAAGTTTGTCATCTTCGTCCCTCTAGTTCCGGTTTCACCTCGTTGATACTTTGGTCTTCTCAGATGGCAACGTCCATCTTCTGCCTCCAGATTCACATTACTCTTTAATCTTCATATTAATATTTATTATGTACATCACACCTATCCCTTACAGTTTAATTTCCCCCAGTCCTACAAATTTAACACGGTCACAAAAAAAATATATTTAAACTTAACCAACCTAAATAAATCTCTTCCCCACAGATAATACATTAGAGTAAGAGACGACATTTGTAAGTTTACAAATCTTGTCATCTAGGAGGCCTAACCACACTTGGTAATCGCCTCAACACTAAAGGAGCGCTAGCTCTTTAAATTCCAAAATATCTAGGAACACTGAGCAAAGATGGGCTTGAACTGGGTGAAGGTTTGTTTTCTCCCCCTTGAAAACTTTACCTAATTCATGGATAGTTTTCATCAGAGCACTTTTCCCTTGCAAAAATTCAGGTCTCCGGTTCTTATATCCTAACAACTTCACAGGCACGCCCGTTTTCGAGTAAACAGTCCCTCACATGGTCAGCATGTACATATCTCACTTTAGGGCCCACTATAGCTAGATAGGTTATCGGATTATTTTTCTTGATGATTGTTCCTGAAATCTAAGACTCATTTTATCCTCGAACCATTCTAACCAGTACCTCCTGAAAAGCTTTGTAATCACACGCACCTCCAGCTATTGTTCCCTTCCTTTCTGACACACCGGTAGAAAGATGTTGTTTCAACATTGATACTCTAGTTCTGGGTATAAACCCTAAAAAGATTTCTCTGGTGATTTTTCCTATTAATGAATGAGGAGTGTTTCTATAGGAGAATAGAAAATTATTCACTCTGTTGTGTTGTTCTTTTCTTTCCTCCTGCTGCATCAATGATCGTTATAATGCTTTATTTTTTACTATCTTTATTATGCTTTCAGACTGTCCATTTGATGCAGGTTGATAGAGTGGTAAACCTACATGCACCACACCATTTCCTCTAAGGCACACTTCCATTTACTCAGACACCAACCAAGGACCCCCATCAGAGACCAATTTATCCTAAATGCTATAAGCTGCTAAACATGTCAGCAGCTTGGCTATAGCTTAACTTGATGTCCCCCCAGACATTGGAAAAACTTTTGTCCATTTAGATTGAGCATCCTCCACCAACACAAAATATTACATACCTTTGTAGTTTGAAAAATCCAGAAGTACCCTTTGCCAACATCTCAGAGGCCAACTTTATTGTTGCAACTGCGCCCTAGGGACACCATCACTAGTTATTTGACAAATGGATCAGCTCAAACACATTGATTACACTTCAGCATATATTACTGACCACCATACATATCGTCTGCAGAACCTTCCTCTTACATATCCATAGATGATCCTCACGCAACAAACATTGACATAATTAATGAACAATATGCTGTTGGAACCACTATCCTATTTCCCCACAACAGACATCCATCTTCTAGAGAAGTTTCATATCTCTTTTAAAAAAAGATGCTAATTCTCTTTATACCTTATCTGACTAAACATGAAAAATCCAGCCTTGAATTTTACTCAGGCACACATCTTTCCTTGTTTCTCTGCTTATTTCCCTTTTGGAAATAGAAAGTTTGTCTCTTGATGAGAATGTTAATCTTACTTCTTCCATTTCCCTTTTATTGATCTGTTAAACATAAGCTCACATCTGGATCAACACACTCTGAGCTAGTTTTTATGTTTCAATTGATAGCTGGCCTATAAGAAGACAATAAAAGCACCCACCATTAGAATTTGCGTTGCCACCATTTCTATAATAGGCTTCCTGGGAGATGACAGATACAATAATGGTTTATGGTCTGTCACTAATGTAAACTTGTGACCAAACACACATTTGTGATACCTCTTAGCAGCATAAATCGATGCCAAAGCCTCCTTTTCAATTTGGGGATAATTTTTCTTGACCCTCAACAAACTTTTCTATTTAAAGTACATCGGACAAGTGGAATTGTCCAGATATACATGAGTCATCACACTCCCAATGTCCCTACTAGAAGTATCACAATTTAGCCTTTTAGGAAATGATTGATCAAGTGGCACCACTGTGTCACTTTCCACCAGCAGTATCTTACTTTTTTCAAACACTTGTTTCGCTTCTAGGTCCCATTTTCTTTGTGTCCACGACTCCAACAACCTATATAAACGACTTAGTTACAGACAACAAATTCAAAAGAAACTTTCTATAAAATTGCAAACGCCCTAAATAAACCTTTAACAGAGTGATGCCTAAGGCTTTGCTGCATCTAAGATGTCCTGCACCCTCTCTTTAGTTGGGTGATGCCCTCTGCATCAATTCTATGATCCAAATATACGATTTTATCAGCCAAGAAAACCAATTTTTCCATATGTATCCTCACTCCATAATCACTTAAACTTTGTGATATTTCACGAGTTAGTTTAAAGGCTTCTTTTACTGAACCTGCCACAACAATCATGTCATCATTATAACAAAATGTTTACTCAACACCTCGTAAGATTTGTTCCATAGTTGATTGAAACAGAGAACAAACACTTTTGACTCAAGGACTCAAACCTACAAAATCCAAAATAAACCCACATGCATGTTTACCTTAAGAAGTGGTTGAGAGGCTTCAATGGCTTGTAATTAGTGATACCCCTTCGAAAAATCAATTTTAGGAAATATCTTCCCACCTGCTAACTTCTCAAAAATTATTTCCAATGTGGTTAAAGAATAGTGCTCATCCTCTTCAAATTTGTTCAATGTAACCTTAAAATCACCACATAGTTTCACTCTCCCCTTCTCTTTGGGTACACAAACTAAAGGGGTCGCCCGTCAAATAAGAGTGGATATATGTCTTCATAGCTTTTTCCCCTGGGTAACTCTGGCATTACCAGTTTTTAGGAGTCCATATGTTTTAGCTCCTACTTTAGTCAATCAAAGTGGAACTCTCCTCAGATTTATTAACAAAAAAGCCAGATATAATCTTTCCAGATAGTTTAATAGCGGCTCCACTCCTTCAAAAAGCTCATTTTTAAATGAAGATGTAACATCGAAGGATTTATACCACCTATACATCCCCCCCCCACACACACACACACACACACACAAAAGCACATACCATGCGGCCGAATATGTAAAGTATAATTAATACTCTGAAAATAGGTTAGTTTAATAAACACTCTGCTCCTAGAGTTGAATTATGTAAGCATCAATATATCCTCATCACCACTGTAATATCTTGCCCTGGAAGGATGTTATTGTGTTTGGATATTCTTAAGCACCTACCTCGAGGTGCTGCCATGCCTTGACTGACTCTCGTCATCTTTGCCCCTATTGTTCCAGTTTTACCTTGTTGATACCATGGTCTTCTTAGATGGCTACTTCCATCTGCCACCAGATTCGCTTCATTCTTCAATCTTCATATTATATACAATTTACACCACAGTTTGGGAGCTACATTCAAACTTCAAATTGTTTCACAAGCTAAAGATTAAAAATTGGCCATGTAACATGTATAGAGGCTTTGTCATCCCACTTTAGTTCAATCGGGCGTGGGCTTTGAAACATGGATTCGTATTTGTATTGGAAATTATATAAAAATATTATTACAAAATGTACTTTTTACTGCTCAAAAATGTAAGGTTTGCTTGTTTAAAAAAATAGTAGTCAAATATATTTTTAAAACAAAGTATGTAGCTTACTTAGAAAATTACATTCACTTTCATCCACAACTTTTTTTTTATTTTGGTAGGTGACTTTTTACTCCCACTCTAAGCAGTTATCAAAATGTTAATCTGTGAGTTTGTTTCTTTATTTGTTTTTTTACCACCATCAGATAATACTTAGCAAAGTGTCTTACTACCCGTTCGGGTTACACGCTATTGATCATCAGATGAAAATGATGACTCACATAGGTTGGAGGTCAACACAAACTAGAACTAGTAATTTTTCTTCCAAATATAACACATTTGCTAAGCTTGTGGAAACACTTTCCATTGATAAGTTACTTTAGAGGAAGCACAAAATAAATTTACTGAGGGAGCTTCAAAAAATATCACCATGTGGCGACCCCTACTCTAGAATGTTAAAAAATGCCTGTGTGGGCCACCATTCTCTGTGCATGTGAAGATTATCAAATAGTCGATTAAGTATCAGAGGTTTTGTTCAACTTCTTTTAACTAGATTTTAATGTAATATTAGATATAGTAAATTAAAAGTATCATAACAAGAAATCCTCCTTTTATTACACCACCTCTTTTGTAGTAGTTATATCAATGAATACTATTACAAATATAAGATCCCTTGAATTTGAACTGCATCTTACTACCTATTTGGAGTGTATGCAATAATAATCATGTTAAATTGTTAATGTGTCATAGTGTTAATCTCACTAACTATTAAACAAAGCCAGTAAAAATAGTTAATTTTGTATAGTTTAGTAATCTTACCAAAAATTTGGTGAGATTAGGCTTTATTTTATAATTGAAATGATGTGTCCTTAAAGTATAGGTCTTAGAGCATTATTAATACAATTAGCCTACACAGTTTGTGTTTTTGTGGCCTTTTTCAGAGTATGGGAGTGGTTTTATATGTATTAGTGTGTGGGGCTCTGCCATTTGATGGCTCAACCCTGCAAAACCTTCGCACAAGAGTTATCAAGGGCAAATTTCGCATTCCATTCTTCATGTCTGCAGGTAAGGATACACAGTATCACATTAATGATTTAAAATCATCTCCAAATAAACATATTATTTAAATTTTCTAAGCTCTTTTTCTAAAAAAAAATCTTAAAGTGGTGTCACCTGTGGTATTATTTTTTAATTACCAACTCATGATATGGTATATTAGGAATATATAATTGAATTCAGGGGGCGTAATAGTAAAATTGCACAATGTGAGGCCAATGAAATGTTCTTGGAATACTTACATTCTCGTTAAAATTAAGTCAGCCTAACCATTATTAAGACCCAAGCTACTATTAAAAACTTTACTTAATACCCCGACTACAATTAAAGTCACAGGCTGCTATCACGTCTCTGGATAATATAAGTTCAAATACAGTATATAGATACAAAAATATATTTCTCTTATTTGGTTTAGTTTGATGAACAATAACTAATTTTTAGCATAACTGGTGTTGACTTAAGGCGAACCTTGTATGTTATAAATTTCTCATTGGTCAAATTGATTTCCAAATGTGAACATTTGATAAAATGACCTTCGCTAAGAACCTCTGCACCTCTTAAAACATTTAAATATATGTGCATATGTTATAAATACATCAGTCGTGGTCAGAGATTTTTCAGAGGCAGTATCAATGTGACTCCTCAGTTCAAACACAGCCACATAAGAAATAATTATGTACTTTAACCACTTTTATATAATTTGATTAAAATACAGTTACATTATAAGATATATATACTTGCCACTTTTATACAATTCGCTCTTGAAAACTTTCCTCATCTCTAATGAGCAGAGTATGAATGGGGGCGGCATGAATCATGTTTGCAGGCAAGCCATGGCTCCAAGCCACAATTTAATTATCACAGACAATTTACAAAACTCTTGAGATAATTTATTTGGTGCCAGGTGACCTATACTACTTTTACCAAATGGTAGGTCTGGCCAAGGAGAATGTAAATATTGACTTATCTCATTTTGATAATTTTTTTACTCATACCTTTTTCCCTGGCACCAAAGATTTATCAGCTTAAACTGAAAACAAAAACTGATTGGGAGGAGTGGGCTTTTATTCCATCTGATTTTTCATTCCTTGTTTTGAAAGCTCTTATATAAATTTTTATTCAATCGATCAAATGTATTCATAAATTAAATTATAGTAACTACTTTTTTGTAAAGCTACTAATTGATTACAAGTTTAACTGTGTTCATAAATTAAAATATAATAATTACTTGATTTGTAAAGCTACTAATTTATTAAAAGTTTAACTTTGGCATATAAATATAAATTAATAAAAACTGATTATGCAAATAATATTTAGCTTAACATAGGCCCTACTTGTTACCTGCATCAGTGTGCATGTGGATTAAACGTCAAGCTCGCTTGGTCTATTTTCCTGTAAACATAAAGGTTGGAGCTTGAATCCCGGCTGAGTTTTCTCCGGGTAATGCTTTTTTTTTGCGCAGTTTGGGCTGTTTTTGATTATTAACATTTCACTTTTTTAAATGTAATATTTATATTAATTTATAAGAGAGTAACAAATGTATAAATCATTTTACTATATTTATTTTGTGTATAGCCCAAACGGGTATCAAAGATGCAATGATAACAAAATAAATTATACTTGCTTTTTTGCTAATAATAAAATGGGAGTAGGAGTGATGAAGACAAACTGTATAAGCTGTTGCCTAAAGTTGGGGTCGAGAACATGTGGCTCCTAGCCTGACAAACTGTAGATCTATTCATGAAATGCTTTTCCTTATATTTATAAATATTTTTTGCATACAGTACATAAAAGAGTAAACATTAATATTTTAATTCTTGAATACTGCCATTTTCAAAGAATATCTTCTGCAAAAGCAACAGAATCACATAAGTTAATGAGCCATCTATTCCATGCACTGTGTGTATTGAGGAGAGAATCAGCTTACCATAGCACAATGGAAGTTTAAGGTTTGTGAAGGGAGTAGAGGGGAGTTAGCTCAAAGTGTGACCACCAAGGGAGGGTGTTGAGGAAGGTAGCAACTCTCTCAACTAGAACTGTGAAAGATAAAATTGACAATATATTTACAGAGGTGTCAAATATATAACTTGTTGATACTAACTCTGCAGAGTTTTAATCTCTCACTATTGATGAATTTATTGATTTAAGTAACATTTCTCAGTGTTGTGTGATGGCAAGATATGTAACGCCATCAGGTATTCAAGAAGAACTCATTGAACTACTACCACAGAAAGAACAAACTAGAGGAGAAGATACTTTAGAAAGTCTTCTAAATTGTTTGAGGAACCGACAGATGTAGCACCCTCTATTATTGGAAAAAACAAAGGCTGTGTTAAACTGTTTTCCATGAACATTTTTCATTGTATTGTTCATCAAGAAACTTTGGTCTCAAAATCTCTTGGAATAATATTGGAGCTGAAAAATGTAATAAACATTGTGGTTCCAAAACTAATTCTATCCAAGCAAAGGCATTAAATCACGGGCAATTTTCTGCTTGTTACAAGAAATGGATAGCAAATATACAGATTTATGTACATTTACAGCAGTGAGGTGGTTGTCTAGAGGTTTGGTACTAAAACATTTCTCAAGAGTGTTTTGAAGAAATAATTTTTTTAACTACCAAGTATTATAACAGGGAACACACATGATGTCTCACTAATTCCAAATGGCTTCAAAATTTATATTTTTTGATTGATATGACCGAGCATTTTTAAAAGCTAAATCTAAAGTCTCAAGGAAAAGAAAATACTTCAATACAGTTATTAGAAGAAGTGCTTATTTTTGAGCAAAAACAAGTATGGTTCTCTGAAGATGTTTCCAAAGATGAATATGTGTGTTTTGAAAATGTGAGAAATTTAAGATGAAAATTAAGTTGTGAAGATGAAAAGAGCAATCCATAAAGGGTTCAGTGATATAATAACCAATATTTTATGGTTATACAAAGGAAGATTTCAAGACTTCAGGAATTATTAGGAGACATTAAAATTTCTATTACATCCATTCAAATACAATATGAAATTCTTGGATGTCAAAGCCTTTCCTGGAATACAAATTTCAGAACTACAATTGTTTATTTTTGAAATTAAAAATGAATGTATCTGGTCTGCCAAACTACAGGAAATGGTTACACATGTTGAAATGACCCTTACATCTACAGAGAATACACCACAAGACAAAATATTAAATGCTGTAACACACTACAGGTTAATTATGCACACTCCCGAAAGTTTATTTTTGGAGTTTTGGTGCTTTTTGTCTAGACATACAGTTGTGAACAATGTTTCTCTACTATGTAGTACATTAAAAATAAATGTTAAAGCAGGCTAACAGATGAAAGTTTGAAAGCATTAATAAAATAAAAACACCAAATACATTGCAAACTTAAAAAAGCTGGCTGAAGAAATTCAAGTTCAAAAGTCACACTAAAGGTTTACACACACAGTTGTTACTTTATACCTGTAATTAAATGTGTGAAAGAATATTGCCATTTTTGAAATATCTTGTTTTATATAACAAATGAAAATATATGTGTGGCTCCCAACATTTAAATTTTTACTAATTTTGCTCTTTGTTATAAAAAGAAGGTTCCAGACCCTTGGCCTAAAGCCATGATGACATAATGTGTAATGGTGGCGTGAGCACTCCACTCATGAAACAAAAGTCACTCATTTACAGTTCTAGCTCACTAACTAGCTTCACTAGTTGGTACAAATCAAACTTTTATATACAATTTTTGTTTCCTAATAATAATAATACATAATGTCCATGTTTGTTTTTATCACCTATAGATTAAAAAAAATTAAAAATAGTCATTTTATATTTATTTCCACAGTTTTAATACATTTCTTGTTTATAATTCTAAATCTTATTTGAATAGTTTTAGTATTTATTTTATTAAATTTAGATGCATTACATTATAATATAGATTTCCTTAACTTCATAGCTATATTTTTAATATGCAAGTCAAAGATATTCTAGATGTAATTTTAAACACAGATAAAAGTTATTTTAGTAAAATCGAGCAAGAAAATGGGGTACTCTTTGGGTCACAAAAGTCATTAAGGTCACCACGAAAAAGTTACTTATTGCTCAAAAGGTCACGGAAATATTTTGGTTGGAATTTCAATTACCGAATGAAGTTTGTGATCAAAAAAGGTTACCAAAAAGTCACTAATGTTTGTTTCTCCAACTCAGTAGACACCCTGGAATAAAACCTATGGAAGGCAACTATTAGGCTAGATAGAAATCATAAAGGTGCTGTGATTTCTCTATTTAAAAAAATTCTGTTTTTCTTTATATCTTATCAAAAGTAAATATGTGATATCTATTGTATATAGTCTTATCAAATCATACTTTCCTAAAAATATTCAAACAAGTAACTTTTCAATTGATCCTGTAAAGTTTTCACAGGTTTTATGAAACAGATATTATAACATGCTTCTTGGCTTTCAAAAAAATGTATCTAAAAAAATATTTATTCATATCGCTTAATGTCTTTGACTAATATGCCCATGAGCCAAATTGCAGTGATTGTTCCTCTTAAATACTTCAGTTTTATTATGCCTCGAAAGTGAGAAAAATACTGTAACAACTTTTGCCCCTTGTGTGGTGATTCCTTAAAAATCTTAACTGCAAGATAAAGCATATAATCCAAAACACTCGTGATCACACCATAATGCAAATTGGACGCGTTTTAGATGCTTGTGTTCATACCATCATACAGATCGGACTTGTCTCACACACTCGCACAGCCACTCCAACTCAACTCGCATTATTTAGTACATGCATTCTTTGTTAACCAAAACCAAAGTGTGGAATGAATTAATATTAATTTTGTGTTCTTTAATATATGTTATCTTCCATTTAAATAAAACCCAATCTAAGCGTTGTTAGGGAACATGAAACTACCTAGTGCCTGATTGCAATGTATTTCAATATTTAAATTTAACTCTAAGATATAAACTGATTCACATCAATCCAGGGTCAGGCCATATACTAACTCGCTCAGGATCCAAACCCAGGACTCTGGGACGGATACAACCATGTGCCGTTAGAACTGTACTCTCTAATGACGGCCAAACGTCCATGTAATTTACTCCAGTTGCAAAGAAAAGAAGACGGACAATACATTACCCTAGCTGTTAAAATTGACATGAAGAAGGAGGGGGGTGGGGTTGCCTTTTTCAGAAACATCATATCTTCTAAGGGAGGCTCAATGGCTTAGAAGACTAAACCTGGAGTCCAGCTGATTTGTTAGGGCCATGATTACAGGGGTGGAACATGTTGAGGAACACATAAATTTGGTTCGGTCTTTCATTGCTGGCAAAAATATATTTATTTTGCTTCATGAGGTGATTTTCTTTACTGTGCAAATACTGGGTGAAAAGGTCAAGGCCGCAGTAGGACAATATCACAAAATCAATAAGTAGTGACTTTTCATTGAAACATTAAAAAAAAGTTTTTCTTCACTACCCACCATACCAATTTCTTTTGCAATGCCCATGAAATAAATCAATAAAGAAATGAAAAAACCTACTTAAGGAACTTATGGATTTATTTCCACAAATTCTTTAACTAGAAACAAAGACAGAGAGCTCTCACCAAGACGATGTTATGCAAAAACGATAAGGATCCCAGTGTCAAGAAGCTGGCAGATTACTGCTAGATTATTATTAATGAAGGGCCTGATACTTATTACAACTGGAAGTCATCAGTTAAATTTTCTCTCGACAAGCTCATATTTACTGTGAAGCAATAATGATTTATAATATAAATTAAAATTATGACTTTTTTAAAATTATATTTGCTTTTAAGCTAAGGGCGATAGAAACATTATAAATAAATCTGCGTTAGTAAAAAAAAAGTCCAAAAATATGTATCGTACATAAATATTTTTTTTAAAAACTTGTTGATCTCTGAGTCTCTCATCATCATCATCATTAAATATTTCACACTCAAATTTAAGGTATGTTTCTACTAATCATATTTTCAGCCCTTGATTTGATTCAATTATTACAATTATATTTATTGTTATAATTTAATGATACCTAATATTACTATTTTTTTCAGATTGTGAACATTTAATTCGTCATATGCTTGTAGTAGAGCCAGAAAAGAGATTGGGTATCAAACAGATCCTAAACCATCGCTGGATGATTCAGGTACTTACCCTAAAATTCATTGGAACTTAGACTGTTGGTAGTTCATTCATTGTCTAGAAAAGGTGTGGAACTGTTGTCCTTGGCTAGCTCTTACAACCAATACACTCTTTTAAAATTTAATCATCCAGTATATAACTTTTTAAAATCCGGCTGATTATTGGTCCATTTTGAAATATTGTTCATCGGGTCAATAAAAGGGGCAATGTATTAGTTTTATATTACCGGAGTGAAAGCCATATACATGCCCTCATAGTGAGGCACACAAACACACACATATTACCTTATACAAATAATAAAGATTAGTATCATTAATAATTATTAGTTTATTATAATTTCCCTGCATAATCAACTCTCGATAAAAAGATTATTTTCTGTTGCTAAGTTTATTTGTTTTTAAGCACTCTTCTAATATATGTAAACATCCACATATATCTGACTTGTGTATTTGCTGTAAAACTATCACATCAACTTTCAAGTGGGTATGCTGATATATTTAATATGAGAAGATGTGTGGGGTACCTTATTCCCCAAGCAGTTTTCACAGAACTATTGGTACTTTTATGTGTGTGCGCGTATATATAAATATCAGAAGAGAGGAAAATATTTTGGGAAACGATAGGATGAGACATTGTAAAAAAACTTTATGACGATGTTTATAGTTTCGGAGATACCGCTTTTTGAATTTTACATTAATGTTGCGTGTTCACAACAAATGCTTAAAAATTGAACTGTGAACGTCAATACACTTCACAACTTGTGTCTTAAGGTTAAATGTCATTGCTCTGAGTGTAGTGTGCCATTCTCTTATACAAGTAGCAGCATCAAAAATTCAAGCACACAATTTTTCTTGTGTATTCAACTTTGTTTACTAAATTTCTGTTTTCAACCATCCCTATAGACAATAATTTTCTAAGGGATTGAAATTCGGAGAGCGTAGTGGCCAATGAATTGGACCACCATGGCTAATCCATCACTTAGAGAAAGCTTGGTTTAGGTATTGAGTCACTGCACGAGCATGGTGTGGTGGAGTTCTGTCATGCTGATAGTACATTCTCTGCCATGTCGTTAAATGAATACTCTCCAGAAGTCCTAGAAATTCATGTTGCAGGAATTGTAGGTATTTTGTGAATGTTAGACATTTTTCAATGATAACAGAACCAATTAACTTATCATTGATAATATTGCACCACGCATTTACTGCAAAATGCTGTTTGAAATGAGTTACTACCGTTGAATGTGGATTTTCTTCAGCCCAAAAATGACTGTTTTGATTGTTATTAATCCCAATACGAGTAAAGGTTTCATCTGTGGAAAGTTTGTTTGGTATTTATCGGCAATGACCATGTATACACTGACAAAATTTGAGTTGCATCCCAGCATCTTGTAGGTACAAATATTGGACACTTAAAGTAAAAGGGATGAAAGCCAATGCAATTGTATGTTCGATTTACTCTTTTCTATGGAACTGCCATACACCTACTTATTCTTGTACTTGTAGTAGAGCCGCACTTTATCATCTGTAAAATGTTTTTCTCTTCGTTGGCGTGTTCTTGACCTACACATTCTGATAAGATATGAGCACTGGGAAGTAAATCTTTAGTACACAAATTATTGAAAATTCTAATTAGCTATTTCTGATTGGGTGTGCTTTAGTTAGAAAATCTGCAGCCTGCTATGCATTTCTAAGATTTCAAACTATTTTGTTTAAATTGGATATTATTTTAAGGTTCATTAATAAGAAAGTTTTCTTTGAGGATATTTCTATTTTCAAATCAAGAAAAAGTACTTAAAAACATTTTCTTTTGCATTTAACATTATCTTTTTAAAAATAAGTTCATATTTTTTATCTTATAAAATTGAGCATTCTAAATACAAAAAGGATAGGTATTAATCTTAAACAACTTATCATAGCTATCAGTTTTAGGGCATAAGAAAAAGGTAAAGTGACAATTAACGGTCCATATACTTTTTAATGATCTTTTTAGGGAAACTAAAATATAAATTCTTCTTTTGGGTAACTATTTTAATACAATGAAAAATGAAAAGTTTGGAAAATAATGAGAAGTTTCATTCCTAGTTTCCAAAATTAAAACTAATTTATATCATCCTGTTGATTGTAAATGTGCATTAAGATAAATAAGAACACATTCTACTCCATTATGAATTCCATTCACTATTTAAATGCAACTTTCATTTAAGTGACAGTCTACCAAGTAATTATATGTAATTTCAGTGGACTGGTTTGCCTGATGTATGTATTAAACTTGTCTCAACCTGTATTTTTATTTTGTCATGCAATAATCACTCAAATGTGTGGAATTTCACTCTTTGTTTAGTTTGTTATTTTATTTCTATATAGGGAGAAGATAATTTAAGCATAAAGAAGTTAGCTCCAGAGTTAGAGCTTCACTATGATACATCGAATAAAATACTACCTCTTAACAATGAAGTAGTGGAACACATGCTTAGACTCCCTGGACTAGATTCTGAAATGATTCAAAGAGTAAGTCTACACTTTGTTATAACTTAAACATAAATTGTGGCTACCATGATTATTGTATGCATTATGTGTGTCAATGGATATAAATAATGTCTAAAAGTGAAAATATTGGCTGCTATTTAAAAAATATACTTTTTTACAACTTGACACTCTAAAATATAGTTTCAAACATTTCTGTAAGTCAAAGTTTATATTATGTAGCTTCTATACATTTATTAATTATTTATTTTTGTTTTTGTTTTAGTTACATAATCAAAATATCAATTATCTTGATGAAAAAAGGGATCTATTTAATATTTTCATCACAATATTTCCATTTTAGAAACTAGGTAGTAACAAATAAACTAACATTAACTACATTTGTAAATTGTTGCTAAATAGTATAAGGGAAACTTTTGTAATATTCATATTGTCATTATCAACATCTGGGTAAGTTTAGTAAAATGCCTCCATCCTTATCTTTCCTTCCACCGTTTTTCGTCCTTCTAATTATTTCCATCCTTCTTGTCTCACTCACACATTTGCTGCTACCCGTTCCTCCCTTCAATTTCTTGGTCTTTCTAGTGTTATTTTTCAAGCAAACTTTATATCCATGGTTCTATTTGGTATTATTTTATATTCCATCTTCATTACATGATGGTGCCACCTCAGCCTTGCTTCCACTTACTTCCACTCTTGCCCAGTCAATTTCTATTCTGATCCTGTTTCTCCTCATGACGTTTAACACGCTCCTGACAAATTTCATACCTATGGCCCCCACTTTCCTTGTTGATCTTACTTTCAATATCCATGTTTTGCTGCATATGTATGTATGGCTACAAATTAGGCCGTATACAGCACCTCCTTGCACTTAAAGGCAAGATTCTACTCCATAATTAATATTAACAAGGATCAAGAAATTAAAAAATAATTATATAAACTTATAAACATTTTTTAGAAAACCATGAAAATCCTAATCTTTTTAAGGCAAATCACAAATTATTTTAACATATTTTTTTGAATACCCCAAAATATTTTAGACACCAAAATATGGCCACTTTTTAGAATATGACCCAGTAGTTTACACTTGGCTATTTTGTGGGACATTTAGAACAAGGTTGCCATTTATTTGCTCCCATAAGTACAATCTAAAAATACTTAACATCTCAAATTTTAATCAGATTTGTTCTCATTTTTCAATGTTATAAATATTCTAACAGCTAGAAAAATAGTTGAAAACAAAGACAAGTAGCAACTGTAAATATCTACCAATTGACCTTGTGATAAGGAAAGCCTCGCCCTTCCAGATGGCAAGTATGTTGTGCATATGCTCTTATGTATTTGATATTGTTTTATCAGTTAATAAACATATCACACTAAATATAATTTAAAAACAATTTGTTATAAATATTGTGCCAGATATAAATATCACATATTAGTTTGTTTTTTACATCTATTTGATATTTGATGTATTTAACAGACACTTTCTAAACCAACTGATTATATGAGCACACGGGATTTTCCATGAGCGAGAGCAAAAGGTTACATCAATTTTGCCGGGAAAGGTATTTTCACATGCTTTTCAAGGTTCTTTTTTCTGTGTTTGCCACAGGACCCGATGTTCATGGGTTTAAATCTGATTGGGTTAGACACATTTTTCTTGAGCGATAAAAATATGTAGCACAACTTCCTTCAGAGGGGGAGTAAAGCCGTCTGCCCCCGATTCAATTGTGGCATGTAAAATAACCCTAGAAGGTATGTGAAAATACCTTTCCTGGCATAATTGGTAGACCATTTTGCACTCGCTCAAAGAAATCCTCATTTGTTGATAAAATCAGAATCAGCTTAGAAAGTACACATTAAATACCTCATATCAAAGATAAAAAAAAAATCAAGCTTCCCTTGCTTTATTAAACTACGGTATAGCATCTCACTCATTAAAGTTACTTGAATTCATTAAATTTACTACTCTACATTCACTAAAGTTGACTATATTAAGCCTATACCATATCTTGTTAGATCCAAACTTGAATATGCTTGTATTGCTTGTAATTCTCTTACCTTAACTGAATCAAAGATTGTAAAGCTTTCAACTTAAATTTCTACCTACTCGCTATAGTAAATTCTTTCTTAAACAGATTTACGTGATTGGGAAAGCATTCAAAACATTTTAGGGCTCCAAATTCTCTTCTCAGCCAGACTTACTTGTTATGGGCTTTTTGTTTCTAATGTTTTTAATAGGAACATTTATTATTTAAAATTATCTCTTGGACATGTAGGCATTTATGTCCCTTCTTTGACCTATTGAAATAAAAAAATGTTTTTACTCAATAACTTTTTTAAGAGCCTAGCCTTTTTTTGCTTTTGTATTTGCAACACAAACTTTAGATTTGCTGAACTTAACTTTCATAACAAAATAAACCGGCCTTGTGCTGTGGTAGTCAGTGCACCTGGCCACGAGCCTAGGTGTCCTGGGTTTAATTCTCGTCTGGTACCTTGAGTATTTATCTCGAAAGAGGAATTACCCCAACAGTCACCAGGTTTGTTAGTTAGGCTTAAGTTAGGTTTAAGTGTTTCCACTGTTCTACACCCTAATACTAAAACCATCACCTAATCTCAATCGAGACATGGAAGGAGAGCCTCCATAAAAGGGGGATGTACCATTAGTACATTTGCCTGTCCTCTGGACAACAGTACACTAGTACTGGATAATCTTTACACAAACTGTGCTAAGAATGATATAGCCCATAAACACAATATCATCATCATCATCATCTCCAAATAAGAGCCAAAACTAAAGCGTTATTCAAAGAATTCCCTCATCACCATTAACTCTAATTTTCTGTTGTACCTTAAAATATTTAAATACACATTATTTTTACTTATTAGGGTTTAAGTATACATATATATATATACTTAGTATATATATATATATGTACTTAAACCCTAATAAATCAAAATAATGTGTGTTCAAATATTTTAAGGTACAACAGAAAATTAGAGTTAATGGTGAAAAGGGAATTCCTTAAATAACTCTTTAGTTGTAGCAAACGCTTATTAATTTTAAATGATGTTTTTTAGTCTCCATTTACTTATTTAAATTATTGCTTAGCTAATATTATTATTATTATTATTATTATTATTATTATTATTATTATTATTATTATTATTATTAGCACCGCGTCTTACTACCCGTTCGGGTTATATGCACTTACGCTAATTTGTAATGGTAGGGTGATTGTGAGATGAAATGGAGGACCTACAGTTTAACGTGGAATCCGAACCACGGTGGAGGCCTGGCGTTCCTCACATTCACAAGATGTCTTGTCAGAGGTGAAGGAAGGGTTTGGTAATCAGATAAATCTTTGCCGGGACCAAGGATTGAACCCCGGCCGCCAGCATAGAAGTCTGACACCTTAACCCCTAGACCGCCAGGTCACCCCTTTGCTAATATTGGCTTTCATATATATATATATATAAATAAAATAATTACATATATAATATGTATCGTTCAGTGCTGGCATGTTACAGTTCTTGTGACTCTTGGTCAGTTCTATAATAAAGAGAATTAAAATTGATTTTTTTTTATTGTTGTTATTATTAGTATTAGTATAATTGTATGTACTTATGAAATAGTAATGTTTTTTGTTTTCTTAATCTATATTTATTTTGTGGATTTTCAGTCTGTGCAGTTACAGAGTTTCGACCATATCAGTGCCATTTATCATCTTTTAGTTGACAAATTAAAATCCAATGAAAAGGGAACTGATGCAGTAACTCCAACATGTAACATGTCTTTTTTTCCTTCCCAACGTAAAACCAGTATTACTACAGGTAAGAAAACCAGATAGGTTTTAAGCTGTATAACTAATACATAAAATAACAAAATAATGGAAAGAGTCATTATAAGCATGCCAAAATTGCAAACGAATATAAAACTGAGTCCCCCTCACCAGTGTTGCTAATATAGTGGTTTTTTTTCAAAGGGGGTCACGAGGCTTAGTTAATCAAATGGCAGCTAGTGGAATTTCAACCTCAATTCAATTTAAACGTTAGTAAAAAGAAAATACTTTTTTTTTATCTTTTAGTAATCTAGGTGTAAAGTAGGAAATCTCAATTAAAGTTTACTTTAGGGGCTTAACCCCCTATTTAAAGTGGGCCTGAAAGAATATTATTTCCTCATAAATTTGAATCTAGTTGAGAATATGGATTTCCCAATCATAAAATTATCTGATTGATGTATACATGTGTATTTGTGTTTATGGTATTATCAACTCTTATTGGAAGAACTGACAAAAATGTTTGTAGACAATTCTTTTGACCACCACATTTTAATACCTGTTCAAGATAAACGCACATGTACTAATTACGCTACAGAGTTAGAGATGAGAAACATTGAACTTAAAGGAAGTGTAACCACATTTGAGTAGAATGAAACTGGAAAACCATTTTGTAAAAAAAACTCAAGACCTAATTAGGTTTTGACACCTAATCTCCCTGTCATCAGCATTCTAATCCAACACATGACTGACACTTTGGACTATCTGGCCACTGAAGCAGGGAGACGACAGTTAAAAGTGATTTTGCTAACGTGGTTGATTCTAGGGTGTATGAATGTATTATGATTAGGAATTGCCATATTTTAATTACAAACTAAACTAAGACAAAGCTCAAAAATCATAAAAAATGTAATACTATATCAGAAAAACCCATTTTAAAAATCAACAACTTTCAATATATTTTACTAGGTACCTATCTAGCCATATTTTGCTATTCAAAATATAAACAGAGTTACACAGTTGTTATATAAAACTAAATTCAGTGAAAGTTCCATCATAAATAATTATTATAATTGTGGTCTAGGCCAGTATATTTCCTTATAGGTTGAAGTTTTCAGAGAATATATACACATAAATAATGTTAAAGCAATCATATATTGACTTCTTATTTCAAGTAGTCCCAAAAAAATTTTTCTTTTTGAAAGAGGCCCTACTCCAGCAAATCATACAAAGCCAAACAAAATTAGATGATATCCTTTTCCACTGGAACCGGTGGTAATTGATTTAACCCATAAAAAATAATGCTGGGGGATCAACTTAAGTGTATTGTTATTTCATTCATATATTGCTATCTTCATACTAGGGCAGGAAAATAATGATTGAGGTTTCTTAACCCTTGGGGCTCCACGTTGAGTATATTTTTACAAAGATTTTTAAAAAGAGTTAAAAAAAAGAGCTAAAAGAATGTATTACTCAATTAACTTGATTATCTACTTTATCGTTTCTTACTATGTTGCTTTACAGCTATTAAGAGGCCTATTAAGCCATTTTACACGATTCTAGAAGTTATTCATAGTGTGATACTTTTCAAAGCAATGTAAAGCATATAGAGGTACATCACAATGTTGACAGCAGTAAATTGTCTTATTTCTAATTTTGTGTGAGGCACATTTTTTCTTAGAAAAAAACAATGAACTGGTTGGTATTTGAACAAAACCTTATAAAATGTTTGATCCAATTAAAAACACTTGATCTCTCCAGAATTTGTTTCCTTCCACACATGGTCCCTATTTTGACTTTTCAACAACCCTTTTTCTTGTTGAATGGCATTGGTCTGCTTAGCCTAGAAGTTTGTTTGATTGGCAAAAATGGGTACCAGTTCATACTTAATGAACTATTCAAGCGATTCTAGAGGCTCTGGATTTTTAATCAAATTTCCATAAATACCTAAATTTTCTTCAAAAGAAATTCTGTCCCTATGTGAACCAAATGGCTCCCATTCACCACAATTTTGATTTTGTTCTGATAAGATTTCTTTTGATGCACCATTATTATCAGAATCACTTATAAGACAATTGTAATCACTTTCACTTTCCTCAGATTCAATTAAAATACTTGAGATATCTCATTTTTTAAACTCTCGGATTGTTTTTATTTCGAACACAACTGATAAGAGGCCATGATGAAGGAACACATATATAAATATTTACAAGGGATGGTCTAAGTTGAAGTAGGTTTGCTCACAATATATTTACAGGTAGAAAATCGTTTAAAATATTCCCAACAGATGAGGGTGAATGTTAAAAAAAAATTCTGATGCTTAAAAGCAAACTAGCAAATAACATTTGAAATAGGTTGATGCTTAAGAGCGGTTGACACGACCTGGGAAAAGTTAGCTCAATGCTTGAACACAGTTCATGCGGTTGAAAGGTTAGTCACTAATTGAGTTTTACAACAATTTGTGACATCAAATAGCCTTAGAGCTTCCTAAACACCCATCTATACCCTATCTCTTGCTTGGATAACTTTTTAATGAATAAATTACAATATTAGCCAGGATTAATAAAATATTGAAATAGTTAGTTTATAACTTGTCAAAATATACATCATATTCCAAAAATGAAAGTTGCAAAATACATAATTTTCCATATAAATAAATAAATTATCTATTTTACCTATCAGAGAAGATTCTTCGACTTTAAAATCTATCATTGCTGCCATATTTTAGCTTTTGCTATTGAATCATGAATAAGTTATTTATGTAATTTTGATTACAATGGTCTCCACTTTCAGCCTCCAAAAGTGAGCTGATATATTGAAATAGTTAGCAGAGACACACAGTATGTGAAATATCAAATTTTCATTTAGACTAATGTGTATTAAAACATACTGTAATATTGTTGCTATATTCATATTAAATTTAGTAAGGAGAAATGTAAATATATTAGAAAGGAACATACTTTGTGAATTGAGGATGCTAGAAAACAGTTAAATACTTAGATGTGAAAAAATATTATTATAAAAGATTGACAGAGGAAGTGTTTAGAAAGATCATAAGTTGAAAAAAGCTTTAAGATGTAGCAGAACAATTAAGGAAAAGAATTCCAGTGTAATAAATAAGAAAAAAGTTTATTGATGAGGACCCGTCAATATGAATAGATACAGTAGTCCTATGACAAACTATTATTTAAAGCTTAATAAAAGTTAAAACACTGGAGAGTAACATTACAGTTAGATGATAAGAAGAAATATAAATTACACCATTACAAAATAGTGAAAGAAACATATATATAGTGAATTCCAAAACACTGTAAAATTAATTTAATATACACATTAAAATTATGAAGTATAAAATTCCCCAAGGCTTATAGGTTCTCACAGATAAACTATTCCTATTCTAATTATTAGATTTTTCAACCTAACTACGTCTCAATAATTCCCTTTAAACAAAAGATCCATTTTATTATTTTTTAACCATCCAAACCACCCTCTCGTTCACTTTATTGTTAACCTAGTCGGCCGACTGGCTTTAAATGCCCATTGTTTTGACATTAAGTTGATGAAAATATTCAGTGTAAACACTATTTTTGGGAGTTCTTGAACACTTTCAGCAATGTTAAATAACTAGTTTTATTTTCTAAGATCTTCACACAACATATTACACTTGTTCCAGTATCAACACAAGTATATGAAGAATAAAGTATTGGGTCGTAAAGCATACACATTACAAAAATCATTGTTTCTTTTTGGTCAACTTATTCTTTTTGGAAAATTAAAATATATGAATAATGTTCAGTCATGAATATCAGCATTCTTGAAATAAATTTACTTAATTTATAGCCTCAATCTATTTAAAAGTTAATATTCATTTGAAAAGTGTTGCCAACTTTTGACAAACTGATTTTATTCTGTGTGTTGATGCTAAAAGCAAAGTCGAAGCTAAAACTAGCTGATGATACAAAATGTGGTGGTCATAATAACCTGAACGCTATCTTTTCCTCGGAAGTGAAGCTAACTAGCGGTAACAACTAACTTCAAATGGTCATAATATCCCTGCAGGCCATTATAACTATAGTTAAGATGGTTAAGTTAAGGTGACGGGTTTCATAAAAATGTTTGTCATTTTTTGTTAGACAGTGAAAGAATGTAATTCTGGAACAATTTTGTCCCGTCTGTTACACCTGTATATCAAAACAAAATTGTTAGTGAATGTTTTACTATATTTTCTTTTTTTTAGCTAACCATAAAATTGTTATATCATCTTAGACAAATTTCAACTGTATAGTAAATCTCTCATTATTATACACTTTATATCAAATGATGAATTGTTTGGATTGTTATTTTAATACAGGGGTTGTTGACAGAAGTCTTACCAGTGAGAGCAATATAGAGCAGATTGACTTTCCATTAGTTTCATTGCCGGCCATCCCAGCTATATACCTGCTCAATGACTCACAGTTTCTAGAAAAGGTAATTGATTTTAAGTAATGGTAGTACACACATTTAGCTATACATTCCCTTGAAAATGTGTAGAAAATGTTTGACATTAATTTGTTTATTTAAAAATGAATTATGATTACTTCACTTCATTCATCTATGATGTAACTTATAAAAGAAAGTCATAGTGTTATTGATGAGGGCAAGTATACTAACTTTCAATGTTAATATCATGTATATTCAATAAAACATTTCAAATAAATATTGTTAGTTTAGTCACTATAATGAGTTGATCCTTTTATTCTCATTCAGATACTGGGATAATATATTCATTAATAATATATCTTGAAGTAATTAATAACTTAAATTTAGTTGTTACTTTCATTGATATCTTGGATCAACTAAGAAAAATAAATTGTACGGAACTCCGCACGGACTTCCTCACTCCATATTTTTATAAATGGAGATGTTTATTCAAAAACTAGTAATATTTGTGGTACAAAATAATATACACTAGCAAACCTGAGTAAAAATTGTGTTATACTTAAGTTCAACATTATTTGACTCCTGGATTTAAATGTTATGATTTTCTGTTTGAAGAATTAAAGAATAATAAAAATGATAAAGTAAATTTAATTCCAAACAATGTCTGTGCAACAAGGTGAGAGGCGCTCAACTTAAATTCAGGAAATTTCATTAATGCCTATTTTAACCATTTTAATTCCCAATTGTATTGTCTTAAGTATTATAATAATTACCGTGTATTAATTATTTAATTATATTACCAATAACAATTTAAAAAATGAAATCTGGTTCGTAAGATAGTATCATGTGACAATAAAACTAGTAGTGACTTTAACATTGACTTAGTTGGTCTAATTTCTTGAAGGGGGTTGCGGGCCACCTTGCCCCCCTCCTGGATCTGCCCCTGGTACAGCAATGATCTATCGCTCTCATCTTAGACTCAATAGTCAATAATTACCTATTTTATTGGTCAAACCTTATGAAAGAGAAATTTAATAGAAATGTGATAACCATAAGATGTGCATCCCCTGATAAAATAAATAAAATTTTAACCGAAAGTTAAAATTTTAATACAAAGTGTTGACCCTTGGGGACCCAATGGCGTAATTTTTTAATAATCTAAATATACAAATGAAGACGTTAATTCTTTAAAAATTAAATTATAAAATTTAAAACCATGAGTCATAAAATGTTTTATGTATGTATAGCACAATTTTCTTGTGTTCGCAAATGTATATAATATTACGAATTTTAAATTAATACCTCAATTTTTAAACATTAGTGATAGAAAGTTTGTGCGGAGTTTCGTACCATTTATTAATTTTGCCTAATGTCAAAACCTTAATACAGTAGGGACCATCTTTACAGCATTTCGCTAATATGTTGGTTTTCAATTATATGTTCATTATGTTCTACGCTTGTCCTGCATTTTAGAAATCTTCCAGCATAATGCGTGCAGTGAATGGCCTTGGCTTTCATTCTCTATCTGTAATTCAGTCTGTTTACTGTGGTGATGGGATGAGTTCGATGCGTGATCGAATGAGTTTAGCAATCGTTGATTGAATGATGAATACTATTAAATGATTATTTTATAGTTTTCATTCGATTATGTTTGTCTGATTATTTTCACTAGTTTTCATTCGAATGAATTATCTATTCATTTGTAGTTGCTGTGTGTATCAGTTTCTCCAATCTTAACAAAGCTGTGTACTCAAAATGAGAGCAGCTATTTTTTCACTTGTCTGTGACATGAAATGTAAACACACCTCATATATAAACACAGATAAATTATTATATTCATTGTTGGAGATTTTACTGCTTTCAATCTTTTTAATTTATTAGAAATAATTTAAATTAATCATAATGACTTGTAAGTGTAATTAATATTTATAAAAAGAGCCATAAGTTTGTATAATTTTTTCAGTCCTAGCTCTATTCTCCACTTTATATATGATAGTATAAGCATGTTTTTAGGATTTAATATGCATTTGAAAGTTAAACAAGGTGATGTACCACCTTACCGCAAGGCTTGGGAACCTAACCCGCTGTATGAACCGGGGCTATACTTTAAACACTTGTAGACAAAATATTATTTAAATTTTACTTAGAAAGCTCACAATTTTAAAATTAAAAAAATGTGTTTATTCTTATTTTTCCATAGAAAAATTCTTTGAGTTTGCAAAATTTATATATATTTTTCATACTCAAAACCGACAACTTTTCTCAACAAAATTCAATAATCTTACTGCCATCTAACTTTGAGTTTATTTAATCTAAATCTTTAAAATTGAATTTCCTTATGAGCAAGTTGCCATAAACTTCTAAATTTATTACCAAATTATTTAAGTATTTATTAATTCAAATAAATGTGAAAGCTAATATTGGATTAATATTATAAAGTTGAAAAATAATAAAAGCCCTGAATTTGAACATGCTTTTACTCTTTCTCACTCCTGCTTCCCACCTATTACTCAAAGTCCAAATGCGATTCTCGTACAGGCCTAAAGCTTTTATTTATATTTGTTTGTGTGTGTATTTATGTATAAGTATAGATAGTAGTTTTATTCATATACATATATAGTGATCCCAGGAGAATCACAATTATGTATTTCTCTTTGAACTTGAGATTAGAAGCACATTTAAGTTCTATTCATATTTAAAACATATTATACATACATTCTATCTCAACCTATTTATACAGCCTATAATAGTTAGCGTGTCATTCTTTAAAATAAAATAAACTAAAAAATGTCTTATCTCTCCTACTACCTTTTTCTTCTTTCTCATCTTCGTGTCCACATCCTCTTGCTTGTTCATGAGCTTACACCACTTCAGGAAGCTGCTGATGGCTGGGGCTGGATGGGAAGACTGGTTGACATTGATGGCTTAGCCTTTCCAGAGTTTGTGGCATACTCATACTTGCTTGAGAAATGTATTGGCTCCAAAAGTTTTCTCTCTTTAGATATCATCTCAAAAAAGTCAGAGCATGCAACATCCTTGAAATATGTTTTAACAAGAAGAAGCGAGTTCACTGTGTCCAATTGAAGGCAATTCCTTTCATCTCTCCATAATGCATTCATGAGAGAGAATATGCGCTCAACACAAGTATTGGAACCAGGCAATGTCAGGCAAAAACTTACTTATAACTCTATTTCACTGTAGGTGATTTGTTCTTTCTTAAAATGTGCAAACATTTCCCTCCACCAGGTGCCAACCTTGCGATTATCCCTATTGCTATTCCACTCAGAAATGTTATCTTCATTAGCATACATTTTCACATGAGTACACTTATCAAAAAGATTATCTTCATTTGTCCTGATTTTAAGCAATATATTCGTCATTTCTTCAGCTCATTCAGAGATTTTATCCCAGCCAAATTGTGAAGTCAAGGACACAATCAATTTTTGAAAATACACTAAATGTCTGGATATATCATTCTTGAATGTATTGTATTGCAGTGATATAGAAATTGGATACATAGTTTCTGAATGAATCTGGTGTCATCAAACCTTCTTCATGTAGATTTTCAAGTTATTTTTTCATATCACTATTTAAAAACATTTCAGCCTTTTGCATTGCAGGCTTCAAGATCAGAAGATTGGTTTCCTTTTACACGTCAAATCCTGTTGCCTCATCTTGCTCGATTCTTTCAATAGAATGTGAAAAAACATTCAGCTATGACTTCAAAAACGCAAGGAATATGAGAGAATGTGGGTTGTTTAAAAAGTGACACAATATTGTTGGGCATCTAGCGATAGAAAATAAGATTTAAGTCCGCTGTACATGTCAACTAAATGATTCAGAGCTGATTATAGAGACAACCACCGTGTTTTACTATGCCCTAAGTCAGTTTTATACTCTTATTTCCACAAACTCATAAAATGATTTAAGACTTTTTACTCATCCTGTAAACTGATGCAAATACCGGAAAATTTTCCCTACAATAGCCTGAATATCTACTGCAGTTTGTACACCATTATGAATTATGTGAGCTGCACACCTAACTCTTATTATTTTTCTGTTTAACTTTTCTTGGAGTTTAGTAAAAACATTATTTTTCCCCTTTCTTTTCATTCCACCATAATATGTATTTGTATTATCTACTGAAATTCCTGTTACTTTATCACAAATATCATGATTTTTGACAGCTTCCAAAATGTGGTCACTCACCTCTTTTTTCTTAAAGAATGTACATGCTGACTGACTCAAACTTTTTGCAAAACTTCAAAACAGTTCACAGAAAATATAAACAACACAGTCACAGATAACATAAACATTGCTAACACACTTGTGTGGCAGACAGCATACTAGCAACCATAGATAAAATATGAGGAGAGGACTGAAAAGGAAGTTGTCACGTGTCAGACACATTCCACATTGCTCTCAAGGCAGCATGCGAGGGTGAGACGCGCTGCCACCATGCTCTATATTCATTCATCTCTCATCTGTGAGTGAACTGGATTGACCTCGGCTTTTGGCTGATGCATTAATATTCTGTACTTAAGAAAACCGGGACAGTTGATATCCCAAACTGAATTTGTTGGGGCACAGGGACAGCACATTAAAACAGGGACTTTCTCAGGAAAATCAGTACACCGGGGATCCCTATGCATATATAAGTAAAATGAAGATTCAGTTTTGAAATAAATAGATTTGACACAGCTCTTCTAATTGATTAAAAAAAATTGATTACGTTAAATCAAATTTCCCTTAAATATATAAACGCATCATCATCTTCATCATCTGTTTCCACCCTGTGGTCGGGTCAATTTAGTAAAATGCCTCCATCTTCCTCTATCCTTCCATCATTCTTCCTCCTTTTATTACTTTTATTCTTCTACTCTCACTTGCACCTTTTCTGCTATTTGCTCCTCCCATCTCTTTCTTGGCCTCCCTTTCCGTCATTTTCTTTGGTATCCTATCCTTCTTCGTCATCATTACATACCCACTTACACACCCATACAATCTCAGTCTTGTTTCCTCTACTATCTCATGTACTCCCTTTACGCCCTCCCCCTCCCCGCTCTTTCCCCGATAACTTTGTTCCTAATCTTGTTTCTCCTCATTACAGCTAACATGCTCCTCACAAACTTTATTGTCATGGCCTCCACTTTTCTAGTATCTCTTACATTCAATGTTCATGATTCTGCTGCATGTGTAACAATGGGTACAAAGTATGCACTGTATTACACTTCCCTACACTTTAAGGGCACTTCTATTCTCCATAGCAGGTCTCTTACACACTTAAATAGAATGTCCTCTTCTTATTAGATCCTTTCTACTTCCACCTTTTGCTTCACTCACATTCTCAAGTTATTTTATGTTCTGTATTTTTCTCAGCTCTATTCAATCCAACTTTATAGCTTTACTAGGTCTTATTCTCTTCCTTCTCATTATTATCACTTCACAATTTGCCATACTAAATTTCATTCTTTTACTTATTCATCCCATTCCTATAGCCGTTCCTGTACTTCCTTCCTTATACCCCCATATTGTCCAGTCATCAGCAAACTTTCATTATTTTTGTCCCGAGCTTTCCTGCCACTTTATTCATGGTCATTTACATTGCCATTACAAATAGTAGTTAAGAGAGAACACTCCCCTACTTGACTCAATTTTTCATTTGGAACCACTTTGTCATCCCACTCTCCTTCTTAAAACACCTCCTGTTATCCTCATACATTCTTTTCACTCTCACTACAACTCCCTTCATTGCTTTCCAAACTCTATTTCTATCCCCGTATCATATGCCTTCTCATCATCCATAAATACCACTACCAAGTCTTCCTCAAATTCATGCCTTCTTTTCCTCATTTGTTGCATGGCATAAATCAAGTCTATTGTAGACTTCCTTTCCCTAAATTCGTGCTGTTCTTCTCTCCGCCTTACTTTTCTTTCTTTCATATTGGCATATGTAGGAACTGTATATATAACAATGATAATTATATATTTACAATATTTTACATAGGTGTGCTTTAAAACACAGTACATCTTGTATGGTATTATTTTTTCTTGCATTTTTTTTTAAAACTAATTTTATATACTTTTCTGATTTACTGTATCGTTTATTTTTTTCTTGTGTTGGGACAAAAACTTGTTAAGTTCTTTTCACAGTAACTTGTTTACTGGTGAGCTAGTACTTCTTTTATAGACAAATTTTAAAACTACTTTATACTGGAACATTTTGAAGGACCCTGCATGGATAATTGGTAAACCAAATAACCCAAGTGCGGATATTTAGAATTTTACTGTGTGTTTTTGTGTATGTGTGGGTGTGTAATTCCTGAATTTATTATAATTTTTTATTCAGTTTTGATTAAATTCATTTACATTTTTTTATCACCGCATTTCTCTACCCATTCAGGTTATATGCCTTAACTTAATTACACTGTTATAAACAAGGAAGGTTGGATTTTATAGGAAGTGTACCCGAATTTCTCTGTAGGTAGAGCTGAAAACCATTTAGGAAACACCTCCTTCAGTACACTCAATCTGTATTGAACTCGGATCTCCCCGTCTTCATCAGTCTAATCTATTGCGAGAGTATCACCTCAGACCATACGGCCACCAATTCTGTTGATTTCACAATTGCGTTGCTGTTAAATATATAGATCATAACTAAATGATAACAATTTTTGTGTTAATTTGCTTAATTCATAATTAAGCGATAAATTAATTATCTACGTATATGGTTAAGTTTTCACTATAATTATATTGAGATAAACCACAAGTAATCATCATTATCCCTAAAAAAGGATAATTAAAAATTTGGAAAAAACTTTAATATTTTGAATTCTCAATTTTTTTTCCTTCTTTTTAATCCTATAATCTTTAGTACTACTTTTATAGATTTGAGCTTTGTAGAGCACATCCGTATCCCTCAGTCACCATCAACTCAATAGTTGACTATAAGCTTCCAATTGTACAATTATAATTGTGGAACCATACAATTATAGCTATTGAATCGATGGTGGCTATGTTATCTGATAGCTTGTGACTTAATTGATCACATGTCTTTCTTTATCTGACAATCTCTGCGTGTTCATCACAGACTCCACCTTAAAATATGAGTGAAGAATGACCCTGGTCATGGGACAATTCCTGAATAGCTCAGTGGTCAGAGCATTGGCTTACTAAGCCACAGGTCCCGGGTTTGATTTCTCTGTCCAGGTGGGTTTTTTGTTCCTTGTAACGGACTGTGTGGGTTGTTTGTTCCTTGTAACAGGGACTGTGTGGGTTGTTTGTTCCTTGTAACAGGAACAGTGTGAGTTGTGTGTTCCTTGTAACAGGGACTGTGTGGGTTGTGTGTTGTGTGTTCCTTTTAACAGGAACAGTGTGAGTTGTGTGTTCCTTGTGACAGGGACTGTGTGGGTTGTTTGTTCCTTGTAACGGACTGTGTGGGTTGTTTATTCCTTGTAACAGGAACTGTGTGGGTTGTTTATTCCTTGTGACAGGGACTGTGTTGTTTGTTTGTTCCTTGTAACAGGGACTGTGTGGATTGTTTGTTCCTTGTAACAGGGACTGTGTGGGTTGTTTGTTCCTTGTAACAGGGACTGTGTGGGTTGTTTGTTCCTTGTAACGGACTGTGTGGGTTGTTTGTTCCTTGTAACAGGGACTGTGTGGGTTGTTTGTTCCTTGTAACAGGAACTGTGTGGGTTGTTTGTTCCTTGTGACAGGGACTGTGTGGTTTGTTTGTTCCTTGTAACAGGGACTGTGTGGGTTGTTTGTTCCATGTAACAGGGACTGTGTGGGTTGTTTGTTCCATGTAACAGGGACTGTGTGGGTTGTTTATTCCTTGTGACAGGGACTGTGTTGTTTGTTTGTTCCTTGTAACAGGGACTGTGTGGGTTGTTTGTTCCTTGTAACAGGGACTGTGTGGGTTGTTTGTTCCTTGTAACAGGGACTGTGTGGGTTGTTTGTTCCTTGTAACAGGGACTGTGTGGGTTGTTTGTTCCTTGTGACAGGGACTGTGTGGGTTGTTTGTTCCTTGTGACAGGGACAGTGTGGGTTGTTTGTTCCTTGTGACAGGGACTGTGTGGGTTGTTTGTTCCTTGTGACAGGGACAGTGTGGGTTGTTTGTTCCTTGTGACAGGGACTGTGTGGGTTGTTTGTTCCTTGTGACAGGGACTGTGTGGGTTGTTTGTTCCTTGTGACAGGGACTGTGTGGGTTGTGTTCCTTGTAACAGGGACTGTGTGGGTTGTTTGTTCCTTGTGACAGGGACTGTGTGGTTTGTTTATTCCTTGTAACAGGGACTGTGTGGGTTGTGTTCCTTGTAACAGGGACTGTGTGGGTTGTTTGTTCCTTGTAACAGGGACTGTGTGGGTTGTTTGTTCCTTGCAACGGACTGTGTGGGCGTTTGTTCCTTGTGACAGGGACTGTGTGGGTTGTTTGTTCCTTGTAACGGACCAAAAGATAAATATGCCTACACTATAATAGGAACACAGCCTTTATATGGCCTAGCAAGAAGTTAAATGTATTAAACTATAAAAAATGGAACAAAGATTAATATAAAATCGAACTTGGAATTAAGACCCATTCCTATATGATATATAACTAAACTAATATATATATATGATTTTCAGTTTGGTGATGCCGACATGCAGCTAGAGCTTGAAAGTGAAGAGTTACAACACAAATCAAATGGAGCAAATAGCGGAGTGTTTGATAAATACCACACAGCCAGGAGACACACTGTGGGTCCTGGTGACACTGCACATGAGCAGGTCAGTTAAACAAGTATTTTGTGGATTAAAATTATTATTATTATTATTATTATTATTTCTTGAGTGCTTGGATATTATGTCCTATGAAATGAATTTTATTAGCTACCAGCAGGCTTGTCTTAGTTTAACTTTTGTCCAAGGATGTTGGAATTAAGTTTATATACAAACCTACCTAATTAGAAGAGGTCTCTCACTTGGCGATTTTATTGCTGGTCTTCCACTTTGTGTTTTTATTGGTGGTTTTATGTTCTCATTGTTAATGCTGATGTATTAATAATAAGCTTTCTCATTTTGCATCCCAGGCTATTTTTGTTATTCAATTTATACAGCTGGTAAACTGTGTATAATATATACATATTATTTACATTAGTCAAGTTGAGGTTTAAGGTGCCACAGTAGAGTCTCAGAAACTCAACCTAATGTGGACTTAGGTGGTGTTGACTCATTGAAATGTCGAGTTTTATGAATGAATTTGCATAAAATTAATAAAGTGTTAAACCAACTTGCCCAGTTTCTAAATACAGTATTTGATAAACTATGTACAGTCTATAACTCAACACGCTAAAACTGGACACCCTAAACTGTGTTCCACTAGAGTTACACAAAAAAACTGAAAGGTTATACAGTTCTTGGATTGTGATGACCTTCACCAACAACTGTGTGCACGTGCGCATGTTGAGTTATTGAGTGTCAAGTTTCCGGAACTCTACTGTACCAATTATTTCAAAACAGAAATATTTTTAAGAAAATATTTGTCTTGACTCAAAGAAACTTGGGAATTATTTAAACTAATATAAGACTATTAATAATAACTCGAGACTATATTATACACAACTAAGTAATTACCAGGACCAGGAAGTTGATGCTCTTGAAAACCCAAAAAAATGCACTTAAAATTGTGTATTAATTTTCTCAAAAGTTTTTAAAAGTGCCCTTACAAACAAAAGATATGTAGTAAAAACCTCTGTTTTTATATCCTCAAATACACAAAAGATGTTCTTAAAATAAATTTTAAAAAACATTTAAAATCCTATTGTTTTTCTTGTATTTTTATGGCAATGACTGGGGAATTGTGATACAGCAGAAATAAATAATAAAATTGGCAGTGTGTGTAGAGAAATATTTATCATAGTCTGCATTGTAATGCACATTAAAGGTCATCTTTAGATTCTCAGGTGTGAATGATCGCCGATTATTGGTCAAGGGTTTTTGTGCAAGGAGAAACAGTGCTCTATATCCATGGATGTTATTGAAGCATACTTGAATTACCTGGCGATATATATTTTTAAACGTCTTCTAAAGAGTCTTTTATACTGTTATAAAATGTCAGACTATGCTCATTGTTTCATGTCTGACCAAACTAATAATTACACGAGAAAGCTAATGCTCCAAGTAAATGGAAATAATAAATGTGTGCATTAAAAAATTACCTGTCCTATGTTATGATTTGTATTTAATCATTCTAGAAATACCAGAAAATGCATGCTAAGAGTGAAAATAGGAAAAAAATGCCCCGGAAATAAGAAAAAAATGGCCTAAACTTTAAAATCCTTAAATATGCAAAACAATATGCACACTAAAGGTCATCGTTTCAATATCAGTGTGTCATAAAATGTGTTTACATACAAGTGATTGACTTCACAGGAAAAAGATGTTATGTCAATAATAATGTTCAAGGAAAGCTTTTATATACATATATATATATTTGGTCAATCCAAGAAAAACTATCACTACACACACTACATTTAATTTAATAATAATACCTAGCACCACATCTTAATACCCGTTCTGGTTATACGCTTAAGTACTAATTACGCTAATGGGTTAGTATTTGGGAAGATTGAATATGGAGGAAGTGAACCCGCATTTGCATGGAGGTAAAGTGGAAAACTGCCCTCCCAGTTCACCTGCGCGAGATTCAAACCTTGATCTCCTCATCCTCTGCAGTCTAGCTCAATACAAAACTAGCATGTTAGCTAACTATGCCACTGAGGCAGGTTAAACTAGTTTCTTTAGATGTGTGTTCTATTCTCATATATTTTTTTTTATATGGTCACAAAATAAGCTAGCAGAAATAATATATAAATACAACAAGAAAGGTTCATAAAAACCTCCACAAACTATGCTTAAACATTTAAAATTCACTCTTTCTTTTAATTATGTAAAATCTACATACAAATTTTAAAAATTAATTTTGTCTATTGCATTTTATATT
The DNA here is from genome assembly GCA_901482245.1 of Timema douglasi. Classification (NCBI taxonomy): domain Eukaryota; kingdom Metazoa; phylum Arthropoda; class Insecta; order Phasmatodea; family Timematidae; genus Timema; species Timema douglasi. The sequence goes on from CABEEJ010000211.1 coordinate 139,064, forward strand.
GACAACATTTCCAAATTTAAAACCTTCTATTGATCCAATGACCTCAATAAGGTCTTAAGTTTTAGCTGGCCCAAACTAAAACTACCACAATGGAAATTGTAAAGAATAATATGATAGCTATCTCAATGTTTGGATGGTAAAAAACAAGTGATGACTTATGAATGGCATTGTACAAGTCAATAACATTTTCATCTTGATTGATTTTAGTGTTTTTATTTCAAAATTTCAGCATTAACAATATAATGAAATATACTGCCATTCACTAAATAATCCTTGCTCGTGACAGTGATGTGTTTTGACAACCAATATACTCAGGAGAGCCGACAGAAGGCAAGACAAGAATGGGACCTTGAAAGACGTTTACTGCACAATAATTGAGTAAAGAATGTGTCAACTTCTGAGGGGTGGGGGGGCACATTTACTATATAATAAACTAGTAATGCATTAGTTACATTCTGGTGGGTCATTAGGTTAGATATTCACTACGCTCCTGCCCATTGCTGGCCAATCAGCTTGAAATCTACACTAATTATGAATGCTCTCATTATTGTATTGTTAAGTGCGAGAGAGAAAGGCAAATACTTTTGAAAGATCTTGATGTTCAACTCTTTCTTATTTTGGTTACTTAAAAGAGATCACGTTGAACTCGGTAAAGAGCTCTACTCAAGGCTCAATATTTACGGGTTCAAAGTTCAAACCCATCCGAGGTTGATGGATTTTTCTTGAGTGATTGAAACCTGTAACACAACTTCCTTTGGAAGGGAAGTAAAGCCGTCAGTTTCAAATACTGTGGCATGTAAAAGAATTCTGGAAGGTGTGTGAAAATACCTTGGCAAAATTCACTCTCGCTTATACAAATTCCCGTGTGCTGAGATGTCAGTTCAGAAAGTGCACTTAAAATGCCTTGGCTTAAGTAAATAAATAAATGAGTTCAATTAATTTTTATAAATTATCATTTTACTATCAACAAGCCTGGAGAAATTACTGCTCCTGTACCCTCGTCCTTCTTGTTATGGCCCGATTATGTTATATTGATTATAAGCTCTTAGTATAGACTAAGTCATATAGTAAATACTAGCTTATGGCAAAAAAAAAGTTTTTTCATAAGGATTTCTGGAAGGCATTAAAATATAAAGTTGTTTGTTTAATTAATCCTCAATGGTAAAGTTACTTTATAATTATACTTGATAAAGTACCTTTTATCTTGGTTTATCGGTTTTTGTTTGACTTAATTTTTCAAATAAATGTATCAAAAGAAAGAAATTAATGCCATATGAAAATTCGTAATATTTTGTATTATTAGGTTTTGGAAGCTCATTATATCAAAATGGAGGGCCGGCAACTCAATATCCTACCCAACACCAATCTTCCATTGAACTTGCCTAAAGTTCAACATCAACCTCCACAAAACTTCACTGTCAAAGATCAGCATTTGCTGAAGCCACCGCCAGTTATGGGAATCAGTAAGTTTATTGAGTCATTCTTAGTAAATACTTTATTGTTAGTTATATATAGGCCATATATATGCATAATTATACATATATTTAATTAATGAATTATAGTTATTTAATTAATTAATGATTTTATACTCCTTAAGAATAATTTGCCATACCTTCAATAGAGGATATTTTTTTAAATTTTAATTCAACATAGATCATTGATTTTGGTTTGTATGTCATTCAATCTCAATGGTGATTACATTGATCAAGCAGGTTTTTTTCCTCTCTCACCGTTTAAATTAAACTTGCCATGATATTTAACCCAAAAACCTAATATAAATTGAAAATATATACATTAATATTTAGCACTGCGTCTTACTACCCGTTCGGGTTATACACTTTAAGTACTAATTACGATAATGGATTAGGAATTAGGAAGGATGAATTAGAGGAAGTGAACCCGTATTTGCGTGGAGGGAGAGTGGAAAACCATTTAGGAAAAACCACCCCCAGTTCACCCGACTGAGATTCAAACCTCGATCTCCCCATCCTCAGCAGTCGAGCTTAACATGACTAGCGCGTTAGCCAACTATGCCACTGAGGCGGGTAAAAAAATATATACATAGATTTGTGACTTATATTTCGATATATGACTGTTTTTGAAACTTAAATAACTCTCATTTCAATATACAGTTAACTCCCGATTATTTTTGGTAATATACGGAACAAGTGCCCTGGATAGTTCGTATATTTGTTAAAACAAGAAATTGTTGCACATAGTGCTCACCTATTGCTTTAATGAACACATAATTATATTTCATGCACTAAGATGAAAATAAAAACACTTTAAATCACTGTACAGTATACTAAAAATGGAAACTTAAAAATTTTGTATTAGGCCAGCTATGTATTTTCCATAACATCAGTTTGTCAGATAAGGTGACCTGGCGGTCTAGGGGTAAGTTGTCAGACTTATATGCTGGCGGCCGGGGTTCAATCCTCGGTCCCGGCATAGATTTATCTGATTACCAAACCCTTCCTTCACCTCTGACAAGATATCTTGTGAATGTGGGGAATGCCAGGCCTCCACTGTAGTTCGGATTCCACGTTAAACTGTAGGTCCTCCATTTCATCTCACAATCACCTTACCATTACACATTAGAGTAAATGCGTATAACCCGAATGGGTAGTAAGACACGGTGCTAATAATAATAATAGTTTGTCAGATAGGAGCATGTCGTCTTCCTGTTCAAGATAATTAAGTGGGCTATGAGTTCATTCCAATGCAGTCCCCCTTGCATATACTCTTTACTTCTATGGACACTATGTCTTCCCTAAGGATTTGCTGATTACAACAATCGGTAGCCCTGTATACTCCATCAACACAGCATTGTTCAAAAACAGATCCCCTGTGGTGGCGATGCCGTGGATAATCCACCCGTGGATAATCAGGAGCTTACTGTACATTGTAATTCTTCTAAAATAATTCAAAATTGAAAGTTCCCCAAAATAAAATTTCACTTCTTTTTATGGCCCTCAAACAATATTTAACTAATAAAAATACTTTACTATAATTCATATTGTTTTGTAAACAACATAATTTCTCTTAATTCAGTATTTATTAGAGTTTTGACTATTTGATATTTAGAAAAAGATTAAGGAGAGTAACTCATTGTTTCAAGTTTCTTCTAATTTTGGTAAGTACTTAATGTAGAAAGATTAAATACCCGTTTGGAGAGACTGTTACGATATGAAAGCTTATGTACTCAATAAAAACTCAAGTTGTAACACTACGTGTTTTTTTTATTCAAAACAATTCAAAGAGATAACTTGAGTTACATTATTTTACCATATTTAAAAATGATACATAATAAATAATTTCACGGTTGTAAATTGAAGAATATAGAAAACTATGCTTGGATAAAATTTCTAGTACCAAATTTGATATGTAATTTTACAAATAATCGGTCATATGATAGGCTTTAAACAACTTAAAAAAACTTTGAGTGCTATAAGTAATACAAATAAAATGCATTTCGGGGATTTAAAAATGGGTTATTCAAACTGTTTTATTATCACATACAAAATTAACTTTGAGCCATGGTCAACAATCTCAAGACAGAATTAATTATACAATGAAGGTTATAAAATAAATCCATGTTAGAACAAACACTAAAAGTATCGTACACAATGAGGCCAACTGAGCAACAAAATAAAACATTTTTCTTAGTTAGGCGCTACTATACAACTTATTAAACACAAACAGTTTTTCTTCAATAACTCCACCATTTTAAATTAAGACATACTGGAAATTGGTTTGTGTAGCAAATAAAATGTACTGTTTTGATATTTCTTTAGCACTCATTATACTCATGTAGAGAGGATAGTTGCATAAAATAAAGAGTGGTCAAATGTCCAAAAGAAATCATTACATTTGTGGACATATTATAGGAATACCACTATATATATTCTGGTATATTCGTTTTTGTATTATGCGCATGAACGGATTTAAGTTTTTATGTCTAAAAATGCTCTCAAAACAAAACAACATATTATTATTGTATAGGAACATAATAATTTAAATTGTGATTTTCTCTGGTTTATTTTGTTCTGGTCATAGTTTTCTTTAGTTCTTAAAAAACCTTGTCTTAAAAAATGTTTATTTAAATCAACATGTTGGTTTCATTCTAGATATGTACTGAATCTTTGTTACTTCTCTAAATAACATAGCATTAAAATAAATATTTTTCCCTGTCTTGGGCAAATTCCAAAAGTGTTTTAGTACTGTACTGCGACACTGTTTGCTTTTCTCACTTTTATTGTGCTCTCTATGTTATGCCTACATCTTAACATGCATTGAATTTTTGTGCCAAATAAATATAGCTGTTAGTAAATCTTTATTACTAAAGTTTAATTCAATAAATACATTGGCTTTTATACTTAATAATAAAATGTACATTTTAAACATATCATAAAATTAACATCACATATATATTTTTCAGTGGGTGGTTTTGGCCGAAGAGCTTCTGATGGTGGTGCTAATATCCAGATGTTTTTCAGTCGTCAGGTTGAAGGGATTTGGAGTCAACCAGGAAGTCAAGAGCAATTGCAACTGGTTTGAAATGTCTTAAATTATAGTTTAAGTATAAATATAACTTGAGGAAAATATATTAAAAACAAAAATAGAAATATCATATTTTAAATAATATAAGGCTGTTTACAAAAAGTATACTGAAAGTTTACTGTGGGTTATGAATATTACTTTAGTTATACATGTGAATAGTCATTGAATTGTTGTGTACAGTTCATTATTTTTTAATTTATTTTTTATCAACACATCTTATTGTTGATTTGGGTTACATGTATGTGTACTAATTACTCTAATGTGTTTGAGATGAGGAATGTTGAATTAATAGGTAGTGTATATGCGTTTGAGTTAAAAACCACCCTCAGTACATCCAACCAGGTTTCAAACCTTGATCTCTCCATTATAAGTGACCTAGACTATTACAAGAATGACACCTTAGACCATGCGGCCACCTAATCTGGTCATTTCATTATTGAAGAAGCTGTGTTTATCCTAACATATATTTTATTGTTCAAGAAAAAGTTTATTTCTGAACATTATTTTGGTGCATGTGAAATAATTTATTGAAAATTAAACCATTGGAGATATGTAACTCATTTGTTTCTAATATGTTTCAAAAGATCTAGAAACAAAACAAAGATGTTTTGTAACTCAGTACAACGGTTTGAAGAAACCATTTTGTTTTAACACAATGAACAGTGTTTTTCTTTACAAAATTTATTTAACACAAGTACCACGTGAGCAAAGTAGAGACAAATGAATTATTTCAAAATGAATTATTTCAAGCATATGATGGTGTTAAATTATGAGAATGAAAACTTTATAAAAAAAAAGTTTTTGATGTTTTTATTATGCTTTCAGAAATTGTAAACAAGCATGTCTATAATTTTCCTAGTTTTAATCCACCCAATAATATTTTATAATGGCTGATACAGATTCAAAAAGTTGCTGTTAATTGGGCTGTCTTTAGTCATGGCTTCATTGGTCTTAATTTTGTTCATATTGAAACTATACAAACAGGACCCAGCAATAAAGATCAATAATCATATTAATTTTATGTATAATTGCTTTATTTGAGAAGATTAAGTATTGCATTGCAAGAAAGTTGCTTGAATCTGCATAGGTCCCCCCATTAGAATTCGTGACAACTCAAACTACTGAAAAAGTCCTTAAACAAATACATATTTATTATAAGTGTCAAGTTTGCATGCCCATTACAATCACTGTAGGCCCTATATAACTTTCTTTGATATTCTCTCTGGAAAATTCTCAAGCCATATATATTTAGCGATAATGGTATGTTTCAATTAAAAGAAAATATCAAACGTGTAATTGAAACAATTTTTAAATACTCACTGGATTAAGTAATAGAAAATGCAACCAAGAGACTTTATATACACAGAATTAAATAGAAAACACCCAGATGCTTAAAGGCCCCGGACTTATGTGGTTGGCGTCTTGGGCATAGATATCGCGGACACCTTCCCCCCTTTTAATTTTCATAAGCTTGTCTAACTCTTAGTAGCTACGTTTTATAATTTAAAAATGCAAACTTATAAGCTAACCTGTCAGTTATTTTGATTATTTGATTAAGTACTAGACGCTATATTTTGGGCCATAGTTAATAAAAAATAACTTATTTTGTTTGTTTGTTTTATGTCTTATTTATTTTTGAACATCACTATTTACATTTACATAAACACATACACACGATAGAAAAATCTGCAAATACCAGCTATGTAGGGCTCTCGTACGATGGATGAGCTTTACAGGACTTTGTGAACACTTTTAGAAGTACCTAGTAGATGAGATTGGAATTGATGTAAAAATTATTTTATTTTCGACACTTTTATTAATAGTTCAACTTCACCATTTTCTTAAGCAGCACTCTTTTTGAACTCGGCATCACTTAATTGCCTACTCATATTCAAGGACTAAAACTTGGAAATTAGTCGCTTAAAAAACAGATTCACTGGAAAGAGGTTATGTACAAAACACTTGACAGCGAGCGTTGGAATGAAACATCAACATTGAGAATGAAATGCCAAGACAGACAGGAGAGAATAATTAAAGTAACTATGGTTTAGTTTGCAGATTACCACAATAGAATGTGTGGATGGCAGGGAATCGATTGTGATTTACGCACTTCGCATTTTTACAAGCAGAATAAATGCACAGAAATAAGTTTAATTAATTTTGTCACTTTTTAATGCTTGTGTAAATAAAACAAATATTTTTCCTCAAAAAATATGGTTCTCTCATGTGCCCCCTAAAGTCTGGCGCTATGGGCAGTTGCCCATTCTGTAAAGTTATAATTTGGGGTCTGAATTATTATGGAAACTGTTAAAAGCAATAAATATTTGGAATAAATAAATATGGCCAATAACAAATTAAGTTATATTTATTCTGTGCAATGATGTCTTTTCATATCAAAAGTTTGATTTGAATCTAAAAAATATTTACAAAATTTATTTTCAATTTATGTTAACACATTGCACACCGGCATGAAATTACATGGTGAACTGTTGGATACCGGCCAAATTTATGATATTTGAATTATTGCTGTGAGAATGCTTTTTGACATTTAATACTTTTTTTGTGTGTTTTTATTATAGAGCTATTTATGATCCTTAAGATTTTGTATGGACTTTGTTGTTTTGTTTTATAGAAGAAAAGTTTAAAAAAAAATTCCCATAATAGTGAATGTACATAAAACTTTTTTTTTTTCACCAAATTAATTAGATGAGATAATAAAAGATTTGTACACATTTTGTTACAAAAGCTAGAAATAATAATCCTCAAATTCCGAGCTGGAATCATCCAATAATATCGATTCTATGTTGGAATCGTTAAGCAAAGTTGCTTTTGAGGTAGTCATTTTGATAAGTACCACAGATGGTAGGAGAGCGTTGATCAAGTATTTATAAATATAAGACTATTTAGTTATACTATGGGAAGTGCTACCACCTAGTATTTTTTTTACGAACTAAGGCAATCTTAGGAAACATTTACACAGCCCTATACCCGAGCGTATCTCGGGCCATTGCGTATGTAAACATCTAAAAGAAGACCAGAGTGTATCTCGGGCATGGTAACAATAGATACTTATGCTAGTCTGACCGTAGATCATTTGGGGTGTTCAATGTGTTTAGACTATTATTATCTGATGGGAGGTTATCACATGATGGCTCTCTACATTATCATGTCCTCGGCAATCTTCTTCATCCTTCTGTAGTTGCCTCCCACATTATCTGCCAATAGACTTTCCCTTCCCTTCCCATCCAATGTTCAATGCAGTTTCTCCCCCCCCCCCTTTTTTTTAACAACCTCTTTTACCTTTTTCTATTACCTAAATCTCTCCAGGACCCTCCAAACAAAGCACTTTGCCAGTCTCTTCCTCAATCCTTTACCCAGGAAGCCACAGAGCAGTCTCTTATAATCATTAAATGCTAACATTATGATTCATATATATTAAGTACCTCATATCTATAAATGTATTTGGCCATTATTTTTTGCTTATCCAAAAATCTGTTCCAGATGTGCTGTATTAAAAGAAACTTTTTAGTATGTTTTTCTTAATAATATTGTGTTATAATTATGTAACTAAACTCAGCAAAATAAATGTGTTATTTATAGCTACAGCCAGGCAGTCCTACTCCGTCACAAAGGTCTCAACCTATACAACCAGCAAGTACTCTTAATGATCCAAATACAACACATATATCTCAGGATCATATATCAACCACGTGTGAAGAGATTCCAGATTCTTATGCAGTTGCAAGGTGAGAATTATTTTTAGTAACATTTTAATATAATAATTACATATTATTTGTAAAATTTGTGGTCTTTTGGCTGGAATATTTGTCTTAGCAGTAGTTAGTAAAGTATTATTTATACAACTAAACAAATATTGATCCATGTTCATAATTAACAAGGATTTTCCTCTATAAGGAAACCCTCTTTTCACTTAATGAGGTAATTTTATCATATTTGGAAGAAGGTATAGGAAAGGTGGATAGAAACATATACAAAGGACGAACACAATATGACTTTTACAATGAAAAGAAGAACACAGTTCACACTTTACATTGCTGCCATAGGACAAATAAATAATGGTTGCCTTTTAAAGAAAATTGATTGTCATTGCCCAATCCCCCGACCTAGGTTTCATTCTATTGGAACTCATCGGGGAGGAGTGTGAAATGTACAGAAAATACATAGTACAGAATAGTACAGAAAATCATTCATTCATTTATTTCCTCAATTGCCGGATCTTAATAATCTTTAGAATCCACCCGTTCCCTAAATTAAATCATTTATTTAATAGCCAGTTCTATCACTTTGATGCACGTAAAAAACTTGTTCCTCTTAATCAACTTGCTTTAATGATCATTAACATAGCTAACATTTTATTGAAGGGGAAACTGAAATTATGGATAAATAATTTAGGGCATTATAGTTTTGTATGCAGGATATAAACGAATATGTTTTACAAATGTGAAAATTGCCACATTTTCTCTACACCCACATAATCAGAAAAGATTATTTCTTACCTTACTCATCACTAGTAGGGTGTAATCCATAAACCATGTAATACATTTTCCTTAATCCTTTTTAACCCCATTCTCCATGTAACACCAAGTAGAAATTTGGCCTAATCCCTTCCCACTGCAACTTATGTTGTGTTATGTTATGTAACTTCTCATTCATCTCAAGTGTGTCATGTTAACAAAAATGGTTTACCTTGCTTTTTCAACACCTTACATATTCTGAAGTTATCTATAAGTATGTTTACTAGCAATGAAAACATGAACAATAATATATTTTCTTTAACGTTAGATTTTAAGTATTAGATTTGTTTTACATAACTCTGTGATGTACCCGCCCTCCCCTATGTAGGCATTAGAGTTCAACCCTTGCCTCCTCTCAACAGCATAACAATGTTTATGGATTACCCCTAGTACGGTAGCTACTACTATTACGTGCAAGTATATCTTTCCATTAGTTAAAAAGAAACTTAATAAGGTAGCGTTTTATCAGAAAATGACGTTTCCAACTGTATGTAATTAGTAAGCATGTTTTAATTTTTGTAACCTCTACATTCCCTTTACATCCTGTATATTAACTCTAGCTGAAGGTTCTTATTCTCAGCATAATATATTAGCTTATTGTTTTTGGTTGTGCTTGATATTTATGAAAAATATAACCTACAAAATAAGTATGAAGGAAAATAAATAAAGTAATGATTCTAAAACAATAAGTTCTTATATAATAAATATAAAACTCAAACAAAACAATACAGTCACAGATAAGAATACAAACTAATCTCAAATGGGGTCGCTATAACCCGACTAAATGACAGCTTCAAAGATCGATTGTTGCTATCGAAATAATAAATTCATGTGTGATCTAGTGGCAATTTTGGTGCCAAATATCCATAGAAAACCTCCAAACACTGCTAGAAACATATTAAAATATCCGGATACATTTATAACGCATGACAAAATGTAAGACATTTAAATACATCTCTAGCGCCCATTCTACACCTCTATTCTTTTGATAAAAACCTCATGACAGATAGCAATTAAAATACAACATTGCCAAACATAAAAATAATTCTATGATGTATTAAAAAAAATTGCATAAATTTAACAAACTAACATAAGTTTTTTTATTGCTAATAAAATGTATCTATTAGTTAATATTATCTATGTTAAAATAAACACCATGATTTGATTAACACCAATCTAATAATATATCAACTTCGAATCATAAGACTAATTCAAGTTGACAACTCTTTGAGACTAGTATCTTCTTTAGGTTAATAGGTGCAGAGGGAAAGGGATTTTAAAGAACAAATGAGATTGAGGAAAAAAATATTGCTTCACAGTAAGCTGGGTCTCATTAGAGCAAGGGAAAATAAAATATCTATGTGCAAGAAACATTTATGTAATTTTCATTACTTTGGGTGCTTAAACTTAACATATAAATATTTGGTGTTAAATTTTCTTCACTTTTCAGTAAAACGTAAGGGAGACAATTAGTCCCATATTCTACCCTGACACTATTCTTCTGATCAGGATCATTCCTCTCTTATTTATGTCATGACCTTGTGAGTATGTTAGAGCATTTGCCAGTATTATAATTATTGACACACATGTAGACCTAAATGCACTGATATATGTAATTTCTAACAACTGTACTCTTCAAAGTAGTTCACGTATTAGAAGGTAGTTTTATATTTTTCTACAGGTACATGCAATGTCGTGGTAACTCCAAGCGCCACACATTAGCAATGGCAAGTGCAGAAGAAGTCCAGGAAGCTCAAAGAAAAATGGTACAGCTTCAACAGCAGCAGCCTATGAGAACACGAAGAACTGGCCTACTCACTGTAATGGAAAGACCACCAGGTACATTTCAAAAACTTCAAGTCTATATTAGGTTTTAGAGCTTTTTCTATTGAATGCATCTAACAAATTTGAAAGAAAAAATTTAATTGCATGGCTAGAGTGTTTTTCAACCATACAAACATTATTAAAGTAATTTTACATTAGGCTATTTTTCTGGTCATTTTTAACCTTTATCTTTATTATTGACTAGCATTTGCCCACAGCTTCGTTAATATTTTTGGAACTAAACATTAATTATAAATCCTCTTTATTCTCTATCCTGTGGGAATTTCAAAAAATCTGGCCTTATTCCTTGTCTACATCATTAAGGGAACCCCTCTGCAAAATCTCAGCTTTCTAGGTACAAGGGTTTGGGCTGGGCGTATCTAATAAGAAATAAGGCAACTTTAAGGCGAAAATATAAATCCTCTTTATTCCCTATCCCGTGGTAATTTCGGAAAACCCTGAAAACGCTTATTAGTGATTATAATTACCTACTTATATGCCAAATTTAAACTCTCTAATAATTATAGTTACGGAAATAAGGCAACTTTAATGCGAAAATATAAATTCTCTATTCCCTATCCCGTGGGAATTCAAAAATTTGGCCTTATTCCTTGTCTACGTCATAAAGAGAACCTCTATGCAAAATTTCAGCTTTCTAGGGTCAAGGGTTTGTGCTGAGTGTTGATGAGTAAGTTACATCGTAGCTTACTTTGAAAAACATCCCGAATCAATAAAACTAAGCGGAACTTATTTTAATGTTTGTATTAAAACTTAATTCTTATTTAACATCGATTGGGAAATTCAACACCAGCTTTAAAAATTAATTTTGTATAGCATTGATGGGTTTTAAGGTTGAGTAAGAAAATTATGGCAATTTGTAGATATTTTTTAATCATTTACCTAAAAAGTTGTTAAATGGGAAATTGTGTCGGGTAGGTAGTTAAGAACCAAAGCAGTGTTGTTAATAATTATTAAGCATTTTTTAAACATACTCCAAGTTAAACGATTTTTTTATTGCCTAAAGACTTTATAGTTATTTTCTGTTTATTTAGCATTCATGTGACATCTTAAGGACATGATATCAACATTCATATTATATATTCTATATCTCAATATTTCTGTGGTTTTTTATGAAAATTGTATTTTTTTTTTCAATCACAGTTAATGGTTTAGCAAAATTTTTGTGATATACACACAGGTTTTACAAGAATATCGAAATGTTATATATTTCAAAGCAGATGGACCTAAAATAATATGGATGAGAATTTACTTGAACATTTCAAATTCAACACAATCATATACATTCAAACACGCTTATGTTTAACACTGATAATTTTATATAAATGGAAATTGATAAAAATATAAAAATAAGATAATAATTGGAAAGTTAATTTAGAAAGTCCACCAGAGGAAAGAGGGAAACTGTGGGAATAATCCAATCACTATTTACTTTGCTATTGAAGGATGTAGTTGGTTGAATGATCCCACATGTACTGCAACAGTGGTTACTGCAGGACTAGGATTCTTTGGTAGTCGATTTTTATTTTTGGATTCTTTTGGGGTCTGGAATTTTAATAGAATATTATGGAGACTGGGCGGTTTTTTGAAAGCGATTCAACTCCCATCAAGTGTAATATAATTTATATAATTTCACAGCTTTGTGATAATGAATTTTTAAATATTAAATAATTGTCTAATACATTTGATTTTGATATAATGTTCTTCATATATGTAAATGAAAGTATTTCATCTTAAGTATTGTTTTAAATAAATTCTCAAATTTAGACAAAAAAGATAATAAATGCAATATATTTTATTCATGCATTTACATTTGGTATAACTTAATTTAATATATTATGTATGCACACACTGTTTCGTTTCAAGATTTTTTCTACAAAATGGCCACTAAACATCACGAATATACACCATTTATAGATTAATGTAAGAGATATCCATATTAAAATATATTTTTTTTATTATTAAGTTGTAATGGTAAATAATCTTAATGTATACACAACAGCTAGGTTATTTTAAACTGCCTGGTATGTGTGCCGATTCATTAAATAGCACAATAAAGTACAGGCAATGTTTAATGTTGGCGTATTTATTTTTTATGTAAAATCGGTTTCAATTAGCTTGTAATAATTTGCTTACATAAACCCAATTTTACAGATTTATTTTATTGTGTACTTTAGTGTACTAAGTTACCCTCTTGCCTTGCACTTTTTGTATTTCATTGTTTATTGATCACTATTTTCTGGAGAGTGTTGGAACTGTGAATCTACCTTCATGTCAATGAAGAGGTGTTACCTCATTGTATACACAATTAAAGAAATTATATAAAAAATAAATTTGTTATAATTGTAAAAAATTAGGCCCAAATTATTACACTTACAAATGCTTATATATTTTGATGCATAGTGTCTTCCTTGCGAAGTGCCACTTTACATTTTCATAGTTTGAACACATTGCATTGCACATAAATAGATCTTAAAATATAGAAAATGATGTTACCTAAATATTTGTTAACTATTCCATATTTAAAACCCGCTTCACCACTAGTGTTACCTACCACCTACATAGTAAGGAATTTTTAATCAACCCGAGAAGTTTTCATCATTTAATCACAAAGTTGGCATCACTGAATCAAATTTCCTACTAAGCTTACTACTTCCTGAGGAATACTCCCTGTGTCATGGAAACAATGAAGTGTTTATAAATACCGTATCTACCCGAATCTTAGACGAACCCCAGTTTTTCAGTGGTTTTGGATAGATTTTTTGTAATTGCTATTTATTTTATCATGAATGAAGAAAATAATAATTATGGTAGATTTATTTTGTAATGTTAACAAAAAAATTTATTCAGAAAACAAAACACCTATGTTGACTTAAAATATAATTAGGGTTGCAGAATTGTTAAGGAATTCATTTTTTGTCTCAAATATTACTTTTGCATAAAAAGTGTATAATGTGTATATAAGACAGTGTATAAAAACTCTACAATAATGTAAAATAATTGATAGTTAAGGAAGCCAACCTTGAAGGATAGTTAGGTTAGGCCTAGAGATGAACACACACTCTCTTCATTTCTTCTCTTCTCAAACTTTTGCAATATATTACACTTCACATATTGTTGAAATTTCGGAGATGTTACTTTATCAAGGTTAAGAAGGTTAACTTTGAAAAAATTGATAAAAACAATGAGAAGTTAATTTTTATAATGACAAATGATAATTGTTAGTGGAAATCCGAGTCTCATACATACCCTACTCCCCCTAAATAGTAACGTTGGACTTGACTATTAACACACTTGATTCTTAAATGTGACACTTTCAGTCTCACAATGATATACAGAAAATAAAATAATATAAAGTAAAAAGATATTGGAAAAAATCAAAGGACATATAAACAACAAACTGTTGCGTTTACAAAGAGAAGATACAGATTTTAAATGTTACAAAAAATCTAACCAATAAACACGTCTTTTATGAATTACCATAAAAGTCAGCCGTCATGACAGCCAAGCATAAAAAAATTAATGATAGTTAAACATGCATCTTTATTTTTATTTCAAAACCAATGCTCTAAAAATATCTAATCAAAGTTAATAATTTATTTTATATTATTCAAAAGTTAAGATATTTTGTGGAGTTTCACAAATTAAAACTCAAGTTTGGCATTGCTAAAATTGTCTAGTAAATTCTACTCATTATCGATTGTTTGTTTAAAATCAATTCGAGTTTTCTCATCACGTCTTACTTTACAAAATACATAACAATTTGATAATTCATTATTTGTTTTTAAATCTATTTTTATTATTGTGAATGGCTGAATTTTTAATATTGTAGTGAAGTAATTGGAAAAGTAATCAAAAAACAGCACAACGAAATAAAATTCAATTCGATTATGCCCATCACTATCCCCAACCCATTTGAGAAGTTAACCGTGTTGAATACTAAAGAGTGTTATCGAGATTTTTAGCTCATCGTATTGATTATTGCAATACCAGTCGATACTATGGTTATCGAGTATCATATTGGGGGGCCACAACTAGTTAGTTATTTTTAACGATAACAAAAAAATAGCCGAAAAATCGATTAAAATAACCATATATAGCCTGTGATCTGTGTTATACCTATAAAATCCGCGAAAATAGATACAATCTCTACAAAAGGACAGCCCTGCACTATTGTATTCATATTAAATAAAGATGTAAAAGGTTACCTTGTGATGTAGGACTAACCTATTCCTTAGTCTGCAATTTTAAGATGACCCCTAAATTTTTAAGCTACAAATTTTTGGAAAAAACTCATCTTAGATTCAGATAAATACGGTATGTTTTAGTGTTTTTTAACCTTTTTACTTTTATTTTTGCTTAATCTTCTAGTTTCTATCATCCGTCTCAGACCATTATGTATACATGCAGTATAGTCATTATATTTAGAAGTTATTTTATTTTGCACATACATCATAAAGTAAGAGTGATCATTAGCTCACTATATACAAATAATAAACATTTGATAGTAATTATAAGAAACTAAAATATGTTTCTTAATTGATATAGTTTAGTATTAAGTTCTCACCATGTATGGTATTCAATAATATCATGTACTATAATGAATTTATTATCTTGTAAGAACCCCTCTAATAATAGTTGTTCACATATAAATTGATGTTAAACTCTTAATTGTATACATTTGCCTTGCTGGAAAAGAAAATTGTGGAGTAATATGCTTAAAACTGTCTTGTTGCACAGTAATTTATGTCATCTTTTATCAATAATTAATTTATTAAAGTCTGGCATGCTAACTTTACACCTTTTAAGTTTAATTTGTTTGCTTTTTTTAAAAAAAACTTCCCCTTACTGTTGTAGATCATTGATTTTTGTTTTTATTTATCTTTTTAATTTATTTTTTTGTATTTGCTTATATGTTGTTTTCGGCACTGCACCCATGGATTGTATTGGCTCGTGTTGGTTATTTGGTTGGTGTTTTTATTTGGCCTTGCGTGTAAAACGCATGTATGCCCTTGCCACTCACCTCAGTAATTAGCCCTGAGATGGTGCAAGAGGTGGAAGCACGAATGAACCGTCAGCATACTCCTCACAAACTGAACACCCAGACAGTTAGTCTGAATCCAGCCAGGAGCAAAATTTTCCTAAGGACTAAAAAACCTTCAGGTTTAGCTACTGTTCAGGAATCTAATAGGCTTGGTAAGTAAGATAAATTAAATTGGGGAAAATATAGATAGTAACATTTATAGATTATTGATTTAATACTATTTAGTTAAAAAGTATTTGGATTTCAAATAAGAATATTTTTTCACAATCTAAATAATGTATTAAACCTGTTTTTAAATAGAGACTCTCCAAAATACTCTTATAGTTCAGCAGCTTAGACCAAAAGTTGGCCTCGTTCTATTGATGTCGCTACTCGGCAGTTCCACACCCTGGCCTATTGTCGATTTTATAACTCTAACTGGTGTCAAACACACAGCCATCCGGCGTTGCGTGGTTTATATAACTCAGACGTTCTAGATGGTTTTTGACTTCCTTCTCTGTGCTGAACAGGAACTCAAGCTTAAGAAGATTCTCCTCACAAGTTGCTGTAACTGGGTAGCTGAGTATATAAAGAACTTTGAAGTATCCCCTTAACAACACATCCTTCATGGCCCCTCTCTCCTAAAAAGGTCTAAAATCTAGCTTTTATATACCAAAAAAAAGGAGGGGTTTTCCCCATGAGCTACTCTTAATGCCAATACTCTGTTATGCAAATTGGTAAACCAATCTTCATTTTTTAAAACATAACCTGGTACGCTTGAGTAACTGCTGATATAGAACAATTGACGGTATGATTTCTCGGATTTAAATCATCCTTGCTTGCTCTAGATTAACAAAGGCTACGACATTAACCTCTATTAAATTATATGTATTATCATAAAATATTTAATCATTATTGACTATGTAAATCAATACAATTACTACTACCTCTATACAAAAAAATTATCTCCCAATTTAAAATTATTTATTTAAAGATAGTAGGCTGAAGTTAATATTACATAGCTTTATAAATTGCATTGGTTTATTGAGAATTGTTGGGAACATTGTGCATTTGTAAAACAGATATAATTGGTGTAAAATAAATATAGCTGTACAAAAGCTACAATAAAAATATTATGCTATGCGAAATCAAAATTTACAGTGTTTATTAAGAGAGAAGATTGAAATTATATACCATTAGTTATAGTTATAACAAAGTCATTTTGAACAGAAATAATGAGGCAATAACTATATATATTATACATACTAAACAACTATACAGCTATACAATAAAGTTACAAATTATTCCACTTTCTAATAAAGGAATTTATTTGATATATATATTATTTTGAATTTGTTTTAACTTAATTCTGCAATATTATCATCGTATTTTCTCATGTGAGGTGAAAAAACGTTCCAAAACCTTTTGATTTTTAGAGAACAACACAGTGTTATTATTGCTTTGGACATTCTTAAATAATCTGTCGGATCTAATGGAGCCTGTACCCTTAAATATTCAACATTAGCAAATTATGAGCCACTAATGTCTTGGCCCCTGGAACATCTAACATTAGCAAATTATAAACCACAAGTAGCTTCTTTTCCAACATTAGAAAATTATGAACCACTAGTAAGTAGCCTAATCCAACACCTTAGCTCAGTCGGTTGTGTGTCTGCCTACATAGATAAGGGTCCTGTATTCGATTCTCGTCATGGCTGAAAAATTTATCATCAGTGAAATATTGGTTTGCCCTATCACATTGATAAATTAACATAGGGGGACTGGATGTTGTACCTGTTTTAGTCTTACGTTAGATTATAAGGCATATGAAGCTTCAACAGGCCTAGCAAACCAGAAGTGGAAAATATATAGCTTGAATATAAAACTGACCCAAACCACAAGCTGGAAATGGTAATGGATGTAAAGTAAAGTAAGTAGCCTGTCTCATGTAACATCCATCATTAGCAAATTATGAACCACTGGTAGCTTAACGCTTGGAACATCCAACATTATCAGATTCCAAGCCCCTGGAGATTGGTTCTTAGGTTATCAAACAATATTTTGTTCCAACCCACTGGCAGCCAGCTCACCTGAAATTTCATATTTAACTATTTGTTGAAGCCATTATTCAAACTAAAACTTTATGTGGTGTATTTTATGATTTAGTTGCTTATCAACTTTAATAACTGTGGAGTTACTATGTCTTTTTAAAAATCAATAACAATAAACTGACTTACATACCTTACAAATAAACATTTATGAGGTTAAAACATACTAGTATATAAGCCTGTCAGCAAAAAATTAGGATGCAACTTATATTTTTAGTATAATCTTGAAAAAAACAAACCTCTCACTCCATTCATATAATTCATGTAAGGCTTTTAAAAAAATTATCCAGACAAAAAAAAAATTCTGCCTCACTAGGTTCTGTACTCTAGTCTATACCAGCAGTTCTCAAACTTTTTTAGATTGTGCCCCTTGGCCACGACTAAAAGTTTAACGTAACCCCCCCTCCCCCCAAAGGTAAAAAATGTCCAAATGACAGGCTTTAAAAAATATGACCACATGGTAAATTTAATATATTGGGAAAAAATATCCTTATTCAAAATATTTAAAATTTGACAAATATATTTAGAGAGAATCCTACTGTTATAAAGCCTTAACATCTCTTATTAAGAATCGTTATGATCAGTTTAAAAAACACAACTTTTACTGTAAAAAGTCTGTAAAAGGTTTTTCACATTTTTTTTCACAGATCTGTTCAAAAATAAAGAAAAAATGTTAACCTAAACACAATATTTTCAAATAGAAATCTTGATTAGTAATTCTGGAGCTTATATATTATGAATCCCAAGTTTTTCAGTGAGAGGGGTGTGGCTGGATGGCTTGGCACAACTTTTTGATGTTTGGTTGTCCATTTGAAACCTTCAAGCGGAGATCAGGCTCCCAATTTATCCTATTGCGATATTTAGTTTTTAGGTACACCATGGATGAAAAGCCACTCTCACAGAGATATGTTGTTGATAAAGGCATCATAAATTGCTAATGTAGAAGGTGTCAAGTAGAGGTTTGAAAATTCTCAGAAATCGGTCTTGAGCTGAGAGCAAATAGAGGAAAAAGAGGGGTGGAAATAACCATATAATGGCATCTGCCAACAATTAGGGTTTTCCAAAGGTCCCTTGTTATTTTGCCAACTTTCCCTTCAGAGGTGCTCGCGTATTCTTGAGGGTACACATACCCCAGTTTGAGAACCGTTGGTCTCATCTCGAGACAGAGCTAGTCCTAGGCAATTTGGGGTTCTCTGTGAACTGTAGTGTGTTGGTCTCATAGATATATTATGTTTATTAAAGACTAAAGTAGTACGATCACATAATAAGTTAGATAATATGAATCAGACCAAAAAATGTATAGTAACGTAGCTATGTCTTATATGATCTTGAAAATAAAATGAACATGCGAGTTGAACTAATTATTTAAAAAGAGACTAAATATTATATAGGAAAAGCTGGGGTCATAAAAATGAAAGATGAGAAAGGTAATTTGATGGCAGATAGGAGCGATGTTTTGATTACATGGAACAATCTCTTCAGGCATATTTTTAATGTTCATGAAGGATCCGAATTGGGTAAGGTTATCGAAATTCATACAGTTAAACCACTAGTCCCGGAGCCAAGTGTTAGGGAAGTTACATAATTATAGAGCTCCATTTCCATCAAAGTTAACAAAGGGTGGTGGTGAAATGTTGGTAACAGAAATTCATAAAGTTCTATGCTTCAAATGAAACCAAAATATGTTACCACATAATTGGAATGAAAGTACAATAAAAACCAGTTTCCAAAAGGGATATAAAACAAGAGTGTAATAACTATAAAGTTGTCTCACTAATACCAACATGCTACAAAATCCTATCTGATATGATTTTATTGAGATTTACATTATATTCAGAGGAAATAATTGGGGGTCATCACTGTGGAGTTTGACAAAATATATCAACATATCATATTTTTACCATTCAGCAATTATTGTAAAAAAGTGATAATACAATTTAAGTTACATCATCTATACATAGGTTTTAAAAAGGCCTATTATTTAGTTAAAAGAAACAAGTGATATGAAATTTTAGTTTGTTTGGGATGCCCTCAAACTTGTAAAGATAGTTGGGTTATGTTTGACATATATGCATGGCAGAGTACCGATTGAAAATCACTTATCAGAAACTATTGAAATACATAAATGATTAAAAAAGAGGGAGATGCACTTTCCCCATTACTTCTTAATATAACTTTAGAGTATGTTATTAGGGTAGTGCAGAGAGTAGGGAAGGCTAGACATTAAAAATTACAGCTATTAGGATACGCAGATGATCTAGCTTTGTTGGGTAATAATAAGGAAGCTGTTGCAAGAAGAGCAGAAATTTTATAAGAGGCTAGTGTGGAAAATGGCTTAGAAATGAATACTGAAAATGTTGGTATATAATCAAACAGAGACCACAGATTAAAGACGATAATTTGAAGTCTACTCCAAATTATATTTAATTTGACATGGTTAACGAGTTTAAATATTTAGGAGCAATTTTAATTAGCTATAATGATAGTAGAGTGAAATTTAGCAAAAGAATACAGTCGGGAAATGAATGCTATTTTTTGGTCAATAAATTATTGACATTCCACCTGTTTTCAAAGAATATAAAAAACACTATTTTTCCAATGGTTCTTTATGGTTGTGAAATGTTGTCTCTTACCATTCATGACAAAAAGAAATTTAGTGTGTTCGAAAACAAGGTTCTTAGTAATATATTTGGTCCAAAAATTGATAAGGACATTGGGGAGTGAATGATGAGTCACATACCCTGTACCCATCACAAGATATTGTTAGTATAATTAAATCTCATAGATTACGTCATGCAGGACATTCAGCACAAATGAAAGAATCTAGAATCGTGTTTAGGGCATTGACTGGCAAATCTGGTGGGAACTTTCGAGTTCTAATGCCATAGAGTAAGTTTTTGTGTGTATATGTGTTTGTAAGTGTAAAATCGTAGACTTTCAAGCCTATGGCTAGATCATTTTAGTAAAATACCTATATCCTTCCACCATTCTTCCTCCTTTAATTGCTTCCATTTTCTCCTCTGACCTGCACACTTTATCTGATCCTTCCATCTCTTTCTAGGCCACCCTTGACGTCTTTTTCTACATAATTTATCTCAATTTTTCTGGAATAATTTCATTCCTTATTTGTGTATCCTCGTGGCAGCTAACATGCTCCTCATAAACTTAATTTCCACGGCCTTCACTTCCCTAATCTCTCTTATGTTCAATGTTCATGTTTCTGCTGCATATGCGACAGAGTACAACGTACACCCTATACAGCACTTCTTTACACTTAAAGGGCACATCTCTTAACCATAGCAGGTCTCTTACACATTTATAGAACAACTCCCTCTGCTGCCTACTTCTTATTAGATCCTCTCTATTAAACCTTTTACCTTGTCACACTTCTAAAATATTTTAAATTATATCCTTTTCTTAGCTCTAATCCATCCAACGTTATAACTTTACTAGGCCTTATACTCTTCCTTATCACTACCATAACTTTACACCTTGCTATGTCAAATTTCATTCCACACTCTTTCATTTCCTCACTACATTCCTGTAACTTTTCCTTTACTTCTTCTTCCTTCTCCCCCCATACCATCAAGTCATCAACAAACATCATGGCCTATAATATTTCATCCCATAGTTGCTTGCTACTTTATTCATGACCATTATCAATTCCATTGCCATTACAAATAGTAATAGTGAGAGAGTACTCCTCTACTTCACTCAATTTTTTATTTGGAATCACTCTGCCCGCCCCTTCTCTTAACACAACTCATTCTTTCCTCATACATGCTCTTCTCTCTCATCACACTACCGTGTTTAACCTCAACCTCTTCCATCACTTTTCAAACTTAATTTATATCCACACTATCATGTCTCCTCCACATCCATAAATACCATTTCCAAGTCTTTCTCAAATTCGTATCACTTTTCCATCAACTATTGTATAGTGAAGATAAAGTCTACTGTAGCCTGTGTTCCCTAAATTCATGCATGTTGTTCTATCCACCTTCTTTTCATTTTCTTTCTTATTCTATTTTCTAGTATCTTCTTGTATATTTTTGTAGAGTGGCACATCAGCGTTTTCCTACTATAATTTGTACACTTCTTCCTGTCTCATTTCTTAAAAGTCGGTACTATAAGTCCCTTCTTCCAATGTTTTGGTACCTGGTTCTCTTTCCATATTACTCTTGGCATCCTGTATAACCATTGTATTCCAGTTTCTCCTGAAACTCTTATTATTTCCACAGTTAGTTCGTCCCCATCCGGAGCTATTCTTTGTTTCATCCTCTTTAATGCATCTTTCCCCACTTTCCATGTGGGACTCATTTCCTCCTTTTATGCTATTTATTCATGTTCCTCTTGTTTCACTCTAATACCTTTTCTCTCCCGAGTTGAACACCTTCTCATAACTTCTCATCCATAGTTACTTTTCTTCTTTTCCTGTCTTTATCATTTTTCCTTCTTTATCTTAACGTCTAATGTCTTTTCTCTCTCATGCCTTATCTAATAAATTAAACCATGCTATGTTTCTTATTCTGGGCTACCTACAAATTTACACTAAGGCTGTAGGGATAAAGAATGCAGAATTTAAAGTAAATTAGGCCACATCTGGGAAACCATTGAGGGAAATTATATCGACACACCAGCCCAAGACCTCTGACCTCTTCATTGACAAACTAGACAAAACAAGAATAACATCTTTGCCCGTGTGTTGGTGCCGACAAATATCTGGGAGCAATATCTATTTGATTGACAGTGGAACATTTGATCAGGGGTGCCCTTTTTAGGCATTGCAGTATATGAAAAGGCCAAAATTATAGAATCAAAGTCGTTTTACTTAATTTATAGTTTCAATATAACCTTGTTCATGTGTTTGAATATATTCTATGTGTACTTATAAGAGGATAGCCTCTGAAGTCCTTTATATCCTGGCCTTAAGCTTCCTTATCTGATGTTTAGTTTGGCCCTTTTTAACTTGTGATTATGCCCTAAGTATATACTACTAACATCATGACTTAAACCTGCCTCCAGGTCTGCGCTTTAATGCCTTGCCCCACCGAAACAAGTTTCCACATACTACATAAACCTAGGTCAAAGTTGATAATATTAGCCTCTCTTAATTGCTCTACAAAGTTAGTGTAATAATAAGATAGCCTTTCAATATGTACTTATATATAGTCAAACTTGGTTATAGCAATCACCAGGGGACCAACAGTTTTTCTCATTATAACCATTTCTCACCATATCATTTATGAATTAAATCTACCACCTTTTTTTAATTCCCAATAACTTGTTAAAAAGATATATTCTGTTATAACTGGTTGTCTATTCATAGATGATGGGGAACACCCACACATTTAATAAACATGCCTGAGATGTACTTATCTATAGCCGACTAATTTAAAAACAATGAATGGTAAATAAAATTAATTACAAAAACTATCTGATGTATACATATATACATGAATATGAGTAAACTACCCTTAATACTCGATATGCATAGACCACACAGAGTTCATATTTAGACCTACCTCCTTTGATGATGTACAAGACACAACTGAATTGCTATTCAGTCAGTTGACTTTTGGATGATCTGCGGATCATGAACCAGCTAGCTGTTAATCACTATCTGAAATTTGCATGCTCACATTACAGAAGCTCAAGCTAGGAATGTTTTCATAAGCTAGGCTGCCGTCCTATGACTTTAAATAATTCCTAGTTGCAACTATTTGTTTCTGTATTTTTGCATTATTAATTTTGACATTATTCTGTTAGATATTTTGATCAGCTTCTGGCTCCAACAATTCATAAAACAAAGGAAATATCATAGGAGAAAAATAATTTACTGTAATTATGTACCTTCATATTATTCATAATATAATGCTTGGATAAACTACAATTCACTTGATATTAAACATAATTTATTTTTTAGTGATTCTAGATATACACTTTATTTTGTTAGTAGACATGTTTCCTACAGAAGGCTTCATTTCTAACTGATTTTACTGCATTGGTGGTGTGTAGGAAAATAATGCCATTGCTGGAGAGGCAGGTAATGGAGGGTGGACAGTCTCCAAGGAATTCTTGGAATAAACAAAAATAAGGGGGTGACTTAGCTTCTTTGACAACCTGCAGCAGTAAGGGTAGTTTTATGAGCTGCCAGTAATCTTATGCAGGTGGCCATAAAAGCTAATATAGCCCTTTCATTTTAGTCTATTCCAAGAACTGGGTATTTCCAATTACCTGAACAATTAAGAATGTTAAAAGTTTTCATAGTTACCAAAAATGTATGGTATATCCATTTATAATACTTGTTACAAAAGTGAGCAATTGAATGGGAATACGCATAAACCAAAATAATTATATATTTTTTCTTATTACAGCCATGATCTCGTACTAACTGTCGTTATAACCAAGTTTGACTCTATGTGTGTGTTTGTAAGCACATGCACACTCTGATACTCAATTGAATTGTTCTGGGTGTTTATTTTGTTAGTATTGCTGTAACCGTGTGTTTAGTTGGTTTTTAATAACATTTTAAATGTATAAGACACTTCCAGATTAATATTCTGACACATTATATTGATGTGGGCAAGTTACTTAACTTTACATTTTTTGCACCACTTTTATGTCTGATAATTTTTATTTGAATCTACCTTGGATTTTGTAAAATTTTATTTTAAGTTTCTGTAAGGGATGTAAAAATGAATCATATGCAACCACAATTAAAAATTTACATTTTATTCTAATTATAATTATTTATAATAGCTATAGATTTAAACTGGCTTATTCCATTAAGAGCCCTTTTAGCCCTAATGACCTTCGTTTTTGCAGTTTTAATTATATTTAATAATATTTGCTTTGTTCTAATAAAAATGGAAGAAAATTAAGTCATGAATTTCAATCTATTTACTCCTTAGCGCGCACACTTAATTTTATTTTATATGTACCTACTATTTTTATATTTAAAATACATTAGTAAAATTGTTCATCAATCATTTGGTTCCCTTAAGTTAACTTGTGCATCACATCCCTGGGAACTGATATTGACCCAGAGTGAACAGAATAAAATAATATAAACCCATTTATTTCTATACACAGATTGTTACTTTTATCACATATAATGTTTTGGGTGTGGTTGTGCTTCCTTTACCTTGACTTTTTTTTCGAGACCATGCACACACAATTCATGTTTTATACTCTTACTCTAATTCATGCTATTCATGCTCATGTGTTTGTGTAGGAATTCGAGAAAGCTTCAAGGATGTTAATAGTCTTCACTTGCCCCAAGAACGGTACAGTCCTGTACGCAGAGCCAGTGAAGGTAGTACTTCAAACCTTGGAGCACAATATAAAACATCCCCTCAACATAATTTCCAGACACAAATTATTTTAGACAAGGAGAGTAAAGTAAAAGCTTTACAACAGGAATATCAACAACTTCAGGTAAATTTAATGATTGCTCTTTATCTGGAACACTTTGAAAAATACATTATCTAGTAATAGTTTTGTAAAACCTTTATAACCACAGGATTTAATCTCCAAGTCGCCTATTTTCTTAATCTGCTTTAATGATATACTTTAAATTCTTATAAGCCAAAACATTTTTATGACACTGTGTACTTTTTTCATGTAAATAGTATTACTAATACAACATTTTCTTAACTAAATACTTGATTTTCAACTAGAGCCTGAATTTGTATTTTACATATCTAAAGGCATGCGGAAATTATATACTCTGTAAGCCACACCTTAATAGACCATTTGGTTGGTATTTGATAGTTTATATTGTGCATATTCCGGGGGGAAATAATTTTTAATATCTACATATATTAAATTTTTAAGGTAAAAATGCATATTTTACTCATATTGTTAAAGAAAAGTGGATATTTTAATCGTAACTGTCGTATTAAATTATTACTTGGCCCTGTTCTGTCATCAGCTATGTACTAATAAATTAATAAAATCTCTGCAATCAATTGGGTATAAAATAAATTAAAGCAAAACTTGTGTATATGTTTTTTTGAAGATGTCATCGAGAAGAATATCCATTAGATCCATAACCACTTCTCTAAATTACCTGATATTGTAACACTGTTAGAGGCACGAAGTTATTCTTTGCAGTACTGTCTTTCTCTGATAGATAAAATTTCAGTTGCATTGTCTTCAGAAACTCACGATGTTGCTAAAAATATCATTCGATAAGCTTAGGCATGTATTAAGTAAAAATCCTTGTTACAAAACTGTTTGTAAAATTAGCAAAAAAAATTCGGAGAAAAAAACAACTGAAATAGCTACAAGAGGAATTCACCTAAGAAGAATTGTGGTGTTTTTCACATTTTACCTGTGACAGTGTGTGATGTGGAAAGGACATTTTCATTGTAAAAAACATTCTTCAGTGACAAGTGTAGGAGTTTCACAGAAGTAAATCTCAGTAAGACTTTCCTTATATACTGTAACAGCCATGAATGAGTAAGGTAATATTTCCCACAAAACAAATAGTTTATTTGATTTATGTTAAAAAAAAATTCATATTATTGCGCATATTTTGTAATCATTTCATGCATATTTTACTATTTAATTGTGCATACAAATCCTAACTTTAATTATAACTGTAATATATTCTCTAAAAAGGATATATAAATTTGTATATGTTTTGTTGGTCAACATGGAGTGAGCCAACTTGCATAGCTCTGGCAGAAAATGAAGAACCTCATGCATCAGTTTAAAATTTGCATGATGTGCCTATATTAATGTGATTATCTTAAATTACCAGGTATGTGTGAATATGTAAGTTTGGCCACTTAATGGGTTATTAATTAGACCATAGGTTTTATCTTGGAAGCATTTTTATCCACTTTCACAGAATCCACCATCACCCTCTTCCACACGCGTATGAATTATTATTATTATCATCACCGCGTTTTACTACCCTTTCGGGTTATACGCACTTACACTAATGTGTAATAGTAGGGTAATTGTGAGATGAAATGGAGGACCTACAGTTTAACGTGGGATCCGAACCACGCTGGAGGCCTGGCATTCCACACATTCACAAGTTGTGATTAATGCACGTCTTCTTGTCAGAGGTGCACATGTATGAACTATGAGTAAAGTCTGGAGCGTTTCTTCATGACTAATGAATGATATTGTGATGACATACAAAAATGTCAAGTCTTAGTGGTGGAATCGGACATAAAACCTATGACCCCTTAAAAGTTTTACTGGCACAAGGAGATCCAGAATTCAAATTAATAGTGATTTAGTTTCCTTTCCATTTACCATACACAATTAAAGAGTACAAACTTACAATTCCAGCAAAAGAAATTGTTTATCCATTGGGCATTATGTTGCTCTTTTGCAATAGATGGCCTACCTTTGTGATTTTATACCATTTACTAATTAGGTGTTGTGTGATCAATTAGTGTACGACAAGGCTATTACCAAAGTTGTGAGTAGAAAAATAATAGCACTATACCAACGCAAGTTGCATTCAAAATCAGAACTTATTGTGGCCTGAGAACAAGAAACAGAATTAATGGAAGTAGACAATATCAAGAAAACTCCAGATTTCACAAAAGAAGTTCAATAACCAATGAATATTTGCTCCAAGTTAACCAAGGGGTCATAGAGCATTTGACCTCTAGATGTTTATGGGAAAACGCAGTATGCTAGTTTTATAAGAAAATAGGCCACATAGAATGAAGCTACGACAGGCCTTGCCAGCTGGTAGTGGAAAATATGTGGCTTGAATTAAAAACTGACCAGGCCACAGGCTGAAAACAGTAATGAATGTAAAGTAAAAAGTCCACATGAAAGGTGAAAAGACACAATGACACCAAACAAAAGCTTTACCACCCACAAACATATCATTTATAGCCCATCTCCCATCAACTTTTTTCAACGTGATTGGAAACTTTCTTTCTACATCAATTAGACATTGGATATAATTAAATATCAGATTTAGGCGCAGCTTTGACAGTAACTAGCTCCGAAACATATGATAAATTATGGACCTCTAATACTTATGATTTCTGATATTCAACTTTATACCTGTGGAACAAAACGGCTCATTTGATTTCTGGTTTGGTGTAGTGGGTAGGACACATACATTGGCATTGCCACAATTATACCTAGAAATGGTTATTGAAGGAATTGACCCAATCCTCCTTGGGAGTAACAGGTTATCTGAGCTTGGAATTATATTGTGATAAAGTCACCATATATTGAAGTGTAAGCTAGTGGATAGAAAATGAAAACTTAAAATATTTGCTGATGACAAGTTTGGGGAATATGCAATACCTCCAGGGTTTGTTAAAAAAATAACAGCCTCTCAAGTCACACCCCATTGAATAAGACCCCTGGTGATCTCTTTCTCACAAGACTGCCTACTATGGGCTACTAGAATGATCTCGCCAAAAAAAAACCACCATGTGCTTCATGCAGGCATCAAGGGATGGTGCAATCTAAAGTTATAACACATGCTTATACATGGTGGCTTAAAATGAACACAGCTTTTTAGGAAGTGGTGAACCCACTAAACTTATCAAAGTTAAAACAACCCTTCACAAGACCCTATACTAGAGGTTCTCAAACTGTGAGCCGTGGCGCCCTTGGGAGGCGCCAGTATGGGTCAGGGGAGCAGCGTACCTCACCGGGAATGAAGATGTTTTTAGTTTTTTAATTACAAACAAAACCCACTATTCACGCAGTAGACCCAACAGACACTTAACTGCACATGCAGTGTTTATGAATCATCCTCTAGTGGAATATAAAGTTACTACATTAGTCATGGTGATGTAAATTCCCACTAGGTAGTTCTCAAGTCAATCATTCGCCTAACTCTAGGCTGGGTGTGAGTGGTGGTAGTAGGAGAGCATGTGCTTAAGACGCTAGGTTAATAACAACTCGCGTAGTAATGTTAGCATTTGAAATTTTTATAGTAGTGGTATAATAATCATTGGTTCGTTATTGTGTGTTTTTCTATCATATTGGAGAAGTTTTTAAATATTGATAAAAAAATATGAAGCCTGCCTCTATGGATGAACGGAACAGGAAATGTAGGAAATATTATGAGAGCTACCTGGATTACCGCTTCACAAACATGAGTGTGGATAATAAAGAGCATCCTCAGTGTGTCGTTTGCCTGAAAATGTTGGCTGCTGACAATATGCTTCCCAGTGAATTGAAACGTCATTTGGAAACAGTTCACAGTGGCTTGGTAAGTAAACCCGTGATTATTTTTCCCATAAGCTAAAAGAAATGACTGAACAGAAAGTTAGTTTATCTAAACAAGCTATGATCCCCACCAAAGCTCTTCTTTTCTTTCATCTTACAAAGTTGCATAATGCATAACGCAATGAAAAAAACTGCATACTATTGCAAAAGAACTGATTTTACCAGCTGCTGTGGATATGGTATCGGCTATGATTGGGGAGTCTGTTGTTAAAAAAAATTCTTAAACATACTTTTGTCAAATAATATGATCATTCCTAGAACACATGACATGGCTGACTATATAAACGAGAAATTAATTGAAAAACTAAAATGCAAGGATTTCAGGATTCAACTGGATGAAGCAACTGACAGCCACAATGATGCCCATTTGATTTATTATGTGCGGCTCATAGGTGCAGACAATGAATTTGTCGAGGATCTGTTACTCTATCAATCTATTACATTAGGTATGAAAGCCATGGATTTGTTTCATATCCTTGATACTTTAATTAGAGAAAACAATATTAACGAGACAAAATGTGTTGGTGTTTGTACAGATGGTGGTTGATCAATGTCAGGTTGTGATGGACTACAAACTCTCATACGGAACGAAGTGCCTGATACTCTGTGGATGCACTGCATTATTCATTGGGAAGCACTCACATCTAAGCACGTAAAGGCTGCTCTAAATGGGGTTTTAGAAACAGTTATCACAGTGGTAAACTTAATCAAAACATGACCAGTAAAGGCCAGATTTGATTCAAATACGTGTATTGACTTGGGGGCTCAGAAAACTTCTCTGCTTTACTATTGTTACTCTATTTGGCTTTCCCGTGGGAATGTTCTGGCACGGGTATACGAACTGAGGAGTGAACTGTACTCATACCTGCTTGAAGAAAATCATGCCAGTGCTGCAAAGTTCCTTGATGAAAATTACTTTCTTTTGAAGTTGGCATATCTTTCTGACATTTTTGAAAAACTGAACTTGTTGAATATGACCCTGCAGGGTTATGAAACTTACATCCTACAACTTTCAGACAAAGTGTTAGCCTTCAAAAAAAGTAAAGCTACTCTGGAAGAGTAAAATAGATGGGTAAATCTGCTTCCCTCTGGTACAGAACTTTCTGGAAGATAATGAAGTTCAGTTGAATGAGGAAGTGAAACATGTGTTTCTTGAGAATTGGTCACAACTCCAGGTTCAATTCGGAAAGTATTTTCCAGAAGTGGTTGAACAGTACCAGTGGGTCAGAGATCCCTTCAACGCCGAGTCCACGTCAAATCTCGCTACTGCAGAAGAAGAGCAACTTACTGATCGTTCATCAGATTCCACATTGAAAGCAAAGTTTATTTCTGTGTCACTGCCTGAATTTTGGAGCTTGGTGAAGCAGGAATATCTAGCAATAATCACCAGATCTCTTTGAATACTAATTCCATTTGTAACTTCCTATCTGTGTGAGAGTGGATTTTCAGCAGTTGCATTTATCAAATCCAAGTACAAAGCAATAGTTAATGTTGAAGAAGAGATACATATTTTCAATATTTTGCCCAGTTTTGATTAATTGTTCAAGAAGAAACAAGCCTATCCATTTCATTTAGAAGGATAAGTGTAAAATTGTATGATTGAATATTTTATAAAAGTAATTTCATATTCATTAATTTTTTACTTTGTTTTGTAAAGTGTTTTTAAAATTCTTTAAATTTAGATATTGAATTAAATTTTAAAATGATTTCATAAAAGTTTATGTTACCATTTTACTAATTTTAAAGTTTCGTGTAAAAAAATGAGTCATCTGCATGACATCATATGTTATGCATATTATGGATAAAGCATGTCATATAGTGACATATGCCTCATACGTAATATTATTTGGCTCAGGATAGGCATCATAAAAAATGTCGATAGGTCAAGGGAGTCGCAAGCCCAGAAAGTTTGGGAACCTCTGCCCTCTACTGTCACAGACAACCAAACACAAACCCTTGGATCCGCTTACATATTGCAATGGTGGGTCCAGTACAAGGAAAAAACTGTTAAATAATAATTGTAGATGCCTATTGCTAATAGCCTTCAATAAACACATGAAGTCTAGGATATCATAAAGCAAAATACTAAGATAAGTTTTTCTACACATGGACTTACATTACTCCTGTCAAGCAACATTGGTTATAATTTTATGTCAAAGGAGTTTGAACCATTTCTTATTCTCAGTGAAATTAATCTAAGATCTCCATTCTTATCATCATATTCCATCATCTTCCAAGCATTGTTCAAGCAAACCATATGGTGCATGTAGTTGAGACATTTGGGGAGAATGACAGCAGATGACTGCCATACCCCGGTCGCAAGAATCTTCCTTATGATCAAAACAGACCTCATTGGATCTATAGCTTTGAGTCCAGCTCAGCTTCTAATGTATCACCATCTCCAAACACTCCAGATATGCTAAAACTATACATGCAAACAACAGGCTTATAGTTAATTCCTTCAGGTAGGCCTAATTATTATAGGGTTATCTTCACAGTAGAAGCAACAATCTGAGCAAGGTAGTATGGAATAAAACTGTTGGTGATAGTTACTGGAGCGCTAGGTAGAGATATGTACTATCTCATTTATAATAGCTATCATGAACTGATAATACACTAAGACTGACTACTCAAATAATTTTTAAAAGTGCCGCACTATATATTATCTCATTTGCCTTGTGACACATCATAAAACAAGACCATTATAAACAACCAGTGAAAGCATTAGACAACTTAGAGCCTCATTATCAGAATCCTTTAGTACTGACCAACAAGCCTGATCATCAGCGAACAAATTTAGACTCACAACTCCTGAGACTAAGAAGATAGTTTTACTATTCTTGTGCAAACAAACATAAAATGTAAATACCACATCTTTAAAATGTAGAATTTTAAAAATATATGAAAACAATATAATGTTATTAAAATAAGAATGACACTCATTTTTATAATCAGTAAATACTTATAAAAAAAGTACAAAACATGGGAATATTGGCTTTTAAATCAGAAATAACACTTTTATATTATATTTTTACATATATGTTATTATTTTAAAGATCATTAAAACGTTTTTAACACTCATGTCTAAACATATTAAAATTACACCCACGATTACAAAAAAGTTCACAAAATTTATGTTTTACTTATCTTATAATTACACAAAATAAACCTCCGTAACATTAATTACCATATAAGAAAATGAAATAATCACAAGCAGACATTTGAAATGTTTAGTAATATTTTGTTTATTAGTCCTCTGTGTAATAATTGTGCATGATCACTTTGAAATTATCCCATTATGAAATGTATTTCATTCAATTCAATGTTTAACGCTTATAAAAGTTGACTTTAATATTTAGAATTAAAAATAATATTTCTAGTAGACAATATGAAATAAATACTTTTTTTAATATAAATGTGGTAAGTTTGGTTAAATATTCATCACAATGTTGATCACTGATTTTAGACAGGT
Source organism: Timema douglasi (assembly GCA_901482245.1). Taxonomy (NCBI): domain Eukaryota; kingdom Metazoa; phylum Arthropoda; class Insecta; order Phasmatodea; family Timematidae; genus Timema; species Timema douglasi. The sequence goes on from CABEEJ010000211.1 coordinate 171,839, forward strand.
TAACCAACAAATTTCTATAACAGTTTAGAAACTAATGCTAGTTTTGAAGTCAAGCGTATTCATACAAGTTTTAAATTCAATTTCATAAACCATCAATAATCATTCTCAATGTTAAAATTTTAATCTAACTAAAACTATAATTTAAGAAAGGGACCATGTAAAAATAATGATTAAAGGGTTTAGTTATCTCTTTAGCTATTTTTATTTTCATTGCCTTCTCATTGAGGATATTTCAATATTGACAAAAATATTGAATTAGCTTACCAGTCCAAAGTAGTTTAAGAGCTCTATTATATTTTTAATGTGAAATTTGATATTAATTTTAACAGTTTGTTAAGTTATCAAATGATTTAAGAGTAAAACTGCCTATATCATCTAAAGTAAATAGCCTAAACTTACCATTGTGTTTTAAAAATTGATTTGCACGTACAGCAAGAGGAATCTCAAAAATGACGAGCCTACAAATTTTTTTATCTCAATCCCGATTGAATCTCAAAGTTTGAATACTTGCAGAGCCCTAATGAAAATATAAACTTGCACTTTCCAAAATAAACTGACTATTTTAAATAAGAAAAATATTATCATCTCTGACATATTTTATACTGAAATTAACTTGTGATAATATTGCTTTTTACTTAGTTTAGATCCACAAAACTACCTGTTTCTCTGTGAATGCAACTATTATAGACAATGCTTAAGGACACTAAATGCTGAAATATGAAAAAGTGTGAAATACTCTATTTTTATGTTTATATATAATTCCTACCATTTTTTCTTTTCACAATTTCAAGCTATTAAATTTTTAATGTATAAATGTCAACTAAGTTAACCAACATAGGAATTTAACTTGAATTTCAAAGATAGACAATTTTTTTTTTTAGCTCTGGATTGATCCAAATTAAATTAGCTATCTGACTGTGTTTAGTTGGTGAATTTAAGTCTCTCTTAATGCATAATATAGAAATAGTTATGTCTATGGATAGGATCTTTGAATCCTTAAGAATAGTTAAGATCCAAGGATTCAAGAACATGTCAAATTTAAGATGATTAAAAAAAACTAGTTTTTTTTAAAAATTTTAATCAAAAGATATTTCAGATTTCTTATTCAGCTTATTGGTAGTCTAGACCAGTGATGGGCAAAGTACATCCCGTGGGCCAAATGCGGCCAGCGAAAGGATTCAAAATTCTGATTAAGAAATAATGTGTTAAAAATGAGGAAAAACAAGAGACAAAAAATAATTTCACACTCGTTTGAGTGTCTTTCTATTTTATAGCTTAGTGACCAGTATTCAGAGATTAAATAATACCCAAACCATCCATGAAATTGGAATATTAATGTTTGGTTGAGAGCAATTCAAGTATTGTTAAGTATTTGTTTTATTCAAGTATTTGTTAAAAAAAATAATGTAAACAACTTACATTATATTAGAATAGTTAAATGTCATTATAATACAAATCCATTTAATAATTAATAGGACTTAATTGTACAATAGTTTTGTACGATGTACCATTGTAGCATTTTAATAAACTGTTTTATCTTGTGGCGGTGATGTGACTACCCCTCCCCGCCCCTCCTTGCTCGCGCGCAGCTGTCTGGGGCGGCGCTGCAGGATAGTTGCCGATCCCGCCGCTAGAGCTGCGCCGAGAAGGTGGAGGGGGGCTAGTCCGTCACGAGAGTCTAGAGTTCAGAGAGCAGAGCTCGATAGGACAGAGTCTCTTAGTACCGCTCGCTTGCAAGACGCAAGGAATCGACGGAAGAAAGAGAATGCGTGTAACTTGGATACATTTCATTTATGTCTATGATAAAATGGAAAGGCGAGAGTGTATGTAACGTGGATGCATTTCATTTATGTCAATGTCCAAAGAGAAAATAAATGATGATTTCAAAGAAAACACGTGTGGTTCATGAACAAGGGTGTTGCATGAACGAGGGTGTTTCAATCTCACCTGACCTTTTTCTTTTGGCCCACTCCCTGGTCTAGACCATCATAATTATAGGATAAACAAAAAAACAAAACTCCAGGTGATTAATTTCCCATATTATTCAATTTATTAGTGATTTTATGATTACATTGTCATCATGACTAAAAAATTCCTTTTTTATGTTTACTGGTAACTTAAGAAGTTATTTACTCTAGTAAAGCTTATATGTTTACTATGGTTTCTAATATTCGGATTTTCGATTCATAGTTAAAATGGAGATTTATATAGTGGGCTCAAGCCATCTCTTTTGATTTCTTTAATTAAATAAAGATAAAATATACATCAAATAAATACATTGTCTATAACAGATTAAATACACATTTTTTAGCAGTTTTGGTTTCAACTACATTATATGATTAGCTGCCACCATTTAAATAACCAACTAGCTCTTGTAATACAGTTCTATAATAAAATAAAATAAACACATATAACTGTGGTAAGGTAACAATGTTTCAGAGACACAGTGGAGGTATGGCAGATGCACAGACTCAAGCTGAACTTCAGTTGCTCCACTCTTTACATATCCAGCATATATTGGGGCAAGGTGGAGGTGCACCAGCAAGCACACTATCCCCTCTTGCTACTCCACATATGTCACCTACTCCATCACCACCAATTAACCATAGTCCAGCCTCTATACCTGGTAATTCATTATACATTATGAGTAATTGTTTGGAAAAAAAAAATTGGTGATAAATATTTGTTAGCAAGTGTTGCTCCAAATGTTGAATATGTAAATTAAGATTACATCTTGTTCTATAATGAAGTTTTCCCTTCAATCCATAAACACACTACAGCATTTTCTCTTTATGATCCACAGTTTTTTCTCACTTTTACTAAATCTTCTTTTAAACAACATTTCTGGACTCCTGTATAACTCGGTAATCAAGCCTTTAAAATATTTTTGTAACAAATGAGTCAAATCCTTGCAACATTTTTAGCAGTAATTTTGTTTGTAATACTGTTGAATGTTAATATATTTCTTAAAGATGCATACAACACCATATAGATGATTTGATCATACAATTATAATTTTATAATTTATTCTCACTTCTTGCCTTGGCATGGCGCATATTTATGCTAAGAGTAGAATTATTTAGTTGTAGTGTAATCCTAAATATTAATGTCTTAGCAAATAGGCGTTTCTTTAATTTCATTTATCCATACCATATCCACATATAAGACCTAAGACTTCTATGGTGTACAAAGATAGAGATATTTGTTTTATCCACATAGAAAGTTATATCTTAATTGAAACTATTCACTAAAATAAATTCATTAATTGAGTGTGTTTCCTCAGGGACTAATTTTAAAAACAAAGTAAATAAAAATCACAGCTCACTATCAAAATGTTAAACTGGCATTCTTGGCCCTTTTTTATAAATTAAATAAAAGTAAAATATTATAAGACCTTTAAATATTTTAATTACACTTTCTGCATATGTGCTGGCTATCATTAACTTGATCTAATCTAAGGGAAGTTTAATAAAATCATCCAACACTCAATTGGAGATAAAATTGGAGGTCAAATTGAGAATAAATGATCCCATTTGAACCTAGCCAGGATTCAAACCTCATCCAGCCCAGTGGTAAAACACATACTTAGTTTAAGGCAGAGTCTTATGAGGGAAGACTAAAAATGAGTGAAGAATAACTCCATAGATAGCATAGTGGTAAAGTATTGGCACACTTATCCTTGGTTTGCTTCTTCTGTCTAGGTATAATTTTTAAACTAAATTTAATTTAGGTCTGTACGCCGGTGCATGGCTATATATGTACCAAAGTTAATTTCTACCTATTGTGTTTGTGGAAGCATGCTGACCCCAAGTAACCGGGAACTGTTTTTCAATGATAGCTCCAAGTAGTAGCTAATTCTGGTTTATCTCATTGGTAGAGCATCAGCACACAAAACAAAATGCCCCAGGTTCGATTCCCATGTCTAGATGTCAATTATAACTATATAAGATTCTCTTATAAGCATTAAACTATTATGATCAAATATGTTTATTGATGTATGCACTTTTTTCCTTTCTTTAAGGTTCTCCTATTCATCATGCACATCCTTCGGAAAGTGTGGAAGGCAACATTACTCTTGCTCAACATTTACAACACTTGCATCTTCAACAACAGCAACAAATTAGCTCGGAGTTTGTTCAAGGTCAAAATCTCTTCCCTCGTTACATACCAAATGGTTGCATGCCATCCCTGCCACCTTCACCAACATGCACCTCTCCTGTTGGAATAGTTGGTTCAGGTTCCTGTGTGGGTGCAATCAGCATCACATCTATCACTCAGGGACTCAGTGGACTGTCTACTAATACAGGTTCCATAACCCATGGCATTCCAACGGTTAATGTTCCTCTTGACTTGAGAATACAACAACCTTCAATATCAACATCTCCCCATCACAGTGTCCATCTTCATCACCGTTCACCAGTGATAACCCCCTTACAACTTTCTCCAACCAACAGTACAACCCTAGGAATGATTCAAGAAGAAAACAATATTGGCTTTCATCAGCAATTACTAGGTAGTGATGTTGTTATTGAAAACATTTTAAGTGGCAAGATTCGATCTCAATTAAGTGAAAAACGAATAAATGCAACTGGATCCAAACATTTACAAACAGGTATCAACCAATCATTCCCTTCTCATCATCCACAGATATCTGTTACTGATGAAATGGGAGGTGAAGTGACTTTAGTGGAGAGCTTGTCTTCCAGTGATTCAAGTGATTCGTTAACATGTGATGTAAATGAAACAAGTGAAATAGATGGCATGATTGTTGAAGACTTTACATTACACCAAAATTCTGCCTCCTTCCATAATACACTTCCTTCAAAGGTAGAGTTTATTCCCACTTCTGTGATTATGGAACAAACCCATGAACAAATGTCACAGTTTCAACCCACTCTAAATTTTGTTGTTCAAAATACTGATCTTGGTGTCAGTAGAAATCATAAGGGAAATTCATATAGCTCACCATCAATGATCCCAGTTCCTACATTTCCTCTAAACTCATTCTGTGGTACTACCACAATTTTGCCTTCATTTGTTATTTCAGGACCCTGCGACCCTTCTAGACCTTCTATAGTTCGTGGAATCGGAAAAAAGAAGAATGTTGAAGACTATGACAGTGAAATGAAATTTGATGGTATTAGCAAAAGTATAAGTGAACATGTATGTATGGAAAGAGAATGTTATTTCAGACACTCAGATTCCATCGAATGTCATCAACAAAATATTGATGGTAATGATGTTGAAATTAGTAAACAATCATATGAACCATGCATGCAACCTTTAACATCACTTTCAAAAATGGAAGAATGCAGAAGCACTTATACCGAAAATAAAAATTCTCTTCTAAGGCATATCCCACCACCTACAACATTTACTTCATACAGTCAAAATCCAGATTTCTATGCAAGTGATGATTCTTCCAATAGCACTGAAATCTTTCAAAATTTTCACAATAATTACACTACAAATGCAATGGATATAACATATGAAAATGGGAAGAATACTATTTTCAAAGACACTTTGACAAATTCTCCAAGTATTACAAGCATGTCTGCAGGAAATGTTTTTGCCTCAGAACTTCTTCAAAAGACTTCAAGTGGTTCATTTAAAGTTACTTTGTCTGATTTCTGCTCAAGACTGACTGCCACAGACATCTTAGGGCTGGTAAAAAGACTAATAGATGCTCGTGCTCCACCAAAAGGTTTCACCTTTTCTTCACACATGAGTGATAGTGGAGATTATAGTGAGGGTGGTTTGGCACTAGAGTACCCAGGAGGAGTGCAAATAGAACTGATGGTATGCACAGACTTGGGTTGTGAACTAAAAGGTCTGAAGATGAGAAGAATATCTGGTGATCAACATCAGTATAGTCAATTGTGTCAAGAACTTATTTCATGTATGACTGTTTGATAAATCAACAGCACAAGTTTATTATTAAGTATTGTCTTTACTTTCAATCATCTACAAATTTATATTCATGTTAATTACTGTGTGAGAAATGAAATGAAATGAAATTAAATTTCAGGATGTTGCTTCTTTTACTATAGAAGTGTTTCATTTTTGATTGTCAAGAAATCTAAATTGTATAAACTGTATATTTCTTTCATTATTGAAACCTTCCAATTTAATTGGAAATATTCAGACCATATAGATTTGTTTAAGTCTTTATCTGTGATATTGTTTTACTCCAAGAGTGACTTACCATTTAGCTTTGTATGCTTAACCCTTATTTTAAAGCGATGTCTGGTAACTTTACAGAGACCATAAGAAATTCATATTATTTATTATATTTGTAATTTTAGTCATATTTTTATGGTCTTTGTCATTTTATTGGAAATTCCACTAGTAATTTTAAAATATTTACTCAAAACTCTCTATATACTTACTTCCTTTTATAAAATTGATTATAATTTAATTTAATCACACTATTTATACAAATCAAAATTTATTTATAGAAAACTCACTATTATCTTTGAACACATGATCATTATAATGGCTGGCATCCAATATTACACACTTTGTACTATTAAGGAAGAAAGTTGTCTAAATTATCCTAGCTAAACTACTTATAAGAATAAGCCAAACAAATTCAAAACCAAATGCTGTTCACTAGACACACATACATTTTTTGAAATGTGTTTTATGAACTTTAATAATTAGAATATTAAAATTATTACTAGTAGGTATCATTCTTGAATTTATAATACATACGCGAAATAAAACAAGATAAAATCTTTTTGCAATATTAACTACTCAAACATTTTAATCTCGAATTACAGTATATTTAATTGATTTCAATTCAAGAATCAAAAGTAGTTTCCTCATTTTAGTAAATTTATTTTCCTCTACTAAAAACATTGGTAGAAAATGTCTTCGAACCAGCTATTATAACAGGATGGCCATATTTAACTAAAGGCAAATAATTCCAATTTTTTGTTTGTTTGGTATCTACACATTTTTGCTATTATTTGTATTTTTGTTGCACCATGTCACCTTATTTGTGACCAAATCACCACAACCATATATTCTATTTACCTATTGTTTGTATAGAATTCCACTTCTTTATTTAACGAAATCCAATCATTTTATTTGCCACGAATCAGGGTATCTACTTATCACCACCTCGAAATACAATTAGCTAAAAGTAGTCAGTGTAACCAAATGTTATCACTAGCCTAGGCTGAGAGAAGAAATACACATTTGAAGTAAGGGTTGTGGTGGAAATGTAGATGCTCTACTGTGAAGTATGGTCATTTTTTGTTATTAATTCTCCATCAAGATTTATTGAGCAGCAATAGATCATACATCTTCATGTCAGCAGCCACCATGTATCTTAAGCCTACTGTTTCCAGCCTATGGCCTGGGTCAATTTTCTTTATTCAAGTCATATATTTTTCCACTACTGGCTTGCTTGGCCTGTCGTAGCTTCATATGTCTTATAATCTAACTTAAGACTAGGACAGACACAACATACAATCCCCGGGAGTTAATTCATCACTGTGAAAGGGTAAACATACATTTCACCGCTTATACATTTTTCGGCCATACCGAGAATTGAACCCAGGACCCTTAGCGCAGTAGATAGACACAATATTGACTGATATAAGGTGTTGGATACAAAATAAAATAAAAAGATTAAATTATATGGACTGCTTTCCAAAATATATAATTACAAAAGAACAAGATTTACTCCTTAAATAATTGAATAAGTTGTGTAAGCTTTAAATATATATTAACTGGCATAGTAAAAATACACACAGTTGCTTAGTATTAGATATGTTTGAGTTAGCATTACAGGATTGTGAGATAGGTGGTAGTACCAAGTTCGACAAGTCGGATAAGATGAAAATACACATTCTTGAGTTAGAGTTTGTTAATTGATTATTTGGTTGCTACTCCCAGAACCCGGTCTCAGTATTAATAAAGTAAGGGTTACTTATGCAGAGTCAACATTTTTAGGGAACTCAAAATTATCCAAACTTCACCTTTTATACCATGTGAGGATATCAAATGTATATTAAATGTTTAATGTACAAATTCATGGTAAAACCTTGACCTTCTGAGCCAACGTAAGTGTACAAAGTACTGTCTATAATATATTAAATATATTATTTTTTTTCGGTTGACCTCTAAATAAAATAATGTATAAAATTAATGTAATTGAATATAATAATGTCGGAGATTGTGATACTATGAAATATGGGCCGAGTTTCTGTAAAATGATATTTTGTTTATTTAATATATATGTAGAAATTAATTCATTATATTAGTATGTTAGTAAATTTAAACAACATATTAAATAAATATATTTTATTCAAAGTTGTGAATAATTTTGACACACACAAAGTCGGTGTATATCACTTTTGCCAGTGATCTGGGAATTTGGTGTTTAAATCAAGGCTGTGTGGACTTAAATTTTCCTACACTCTACACTCTTAGCTTCCAAAAGAATTCTGAATCATTTATTTAAACTTGAACCTTTTTCTATTCTATTTCATTACATTAAAATAAACCATAAGCAGTAAATATACTGGAATGACAGTAGTGGCCACCATATGTAGATAAATATTACTTTGGTAACACTAGAAACTTGAAACACATAATTGAAGGTGATTGCCCAAACACAACCTTGAGTGTTGTTTACAAATATTTAAAACATTTTTGAACTTTTTCACTATTTTTATTTTAGAACAATGACTCAAGTAAAATGTGTTAAAATAAGTAATAAGAGTTGTTTTGAAGGATTTTGAAATTAATATTGAAACACTGGAAAATTTTACCAGCAAGCCATGTGATGAAGAAAAACTAAACTCGTGGGTTCAAGCAATCAACAGAATTAATTAAGTCTATCTAATTTTTGAATTTTTATGAATATTGGCACTTTTTCAAAGATGAATAAAGTCAGGGGCAAGAAATCAATGATTGGTTTCTCATAGATCCAACTAAACTTCGTACACATTCTACTTTGTAGTCCTTCCAAGATATTGGGTCACCCTAGCAGTTATAAATTGTATCGTTGTAACTTTTAAAAAATGATGTTAATCTGTAGATCATGGTCAAGTATAAGTCAAACTGTACATGATGTTAAACCTACATGTGTCTGCCACAAGATTTTAAAGGCTATAAAAATTGTGTCTCATCACAAACTTCCTACATATCTGTTGAGTGACCCGCTTTAAGTAAACCTAATCGCTCTTTGGGCCAGTTTCATACTTACTTCACCTTGAACAGTACTATACTAAATACCAGACAACACCTACCAAAAATCGAAAATAATGGACCAGTTTCACATATGTCGTCCTGTATTAAGTTGTATTAAGTATAGCACCACACTGAGGCTTACTGAATCATCATCATTTGTGTGCCAAATCACATTGTTTTTCTTAAGCTTACTTACTTTTTTTTAATCAGTCCCCAATTAGGCTAGAGTGACATTAAATTTTTTACATAATATTGTGAAGTTTAAAATATTACCTCCATCACAAAAAAAAACTAAAAGCTACAAGAATTACTTTAAAATAATAATTGCACTATGACCCAGGCCACTGTATGATCCTTGATAGCTGAATTTTTAGAGCACATTCTAAGCTAAATTTACCTGTTTCAATACCTATATTCAAGAATCGGCTTTCAACGTTTATTTGAGTTATAATTGCTTAGGTTTTATGTCTTAGGTTGATGCGCATTATCAAAAACTGGACCAAAGAGTGTTTATCTATAAATCTACATACCATATTTCTTCGATTCTAAGAATCTATTGATTGTACCACCAACAAAAAAAAGCTTTAACTCAAAGAAAATAAATAAAAATAAAACTTTGAAATACCTTATATCTAAAAAATATTTTAACTATAGAATTGAATTTATTAACAACAAAAGTACCTTATTTATCAGTAGATATGTTATTTGTAACTTCCTTCTGAATCAATATCAGTCTTAATTCTTCTGAGCCATCAAGATCATTGGTCGAAAAAGAACTGTGATTCTAAGACAAACCCTGTTTTTAGAGATGTTTAAATGGAGGGAAAAAAGTATCTTAGAATAAAAGAAATAGGGCGGTAAGTCTGCACTCCGTTTCTCTACCTTTTTGTTTTTATTTATATAAAACTAGTTGGTGTACCTGTTATTCGCATCAGCAATTTATAAAATCAACTACATTGAAAATGCCCAAAATTCTGTTTAATTATTAATCTCTTATAGCTTTAAATTGTGTTACAAAACATGAAAAGTAAAGTGACTTAAACATATTGTCAAAATATAGACATAATCTAAACATGTGCTAAGAGCTGAAATTTCTTTTCATCTCTATACTTAATATTTAAACTCTCGCCTATTGGTGCTAATAATAATTTATCAGTTTGACTCAGCATCAATAACTTGTTGTTGAAGTTTAAAATAAACGAAAATTATATATTACTATAAAAATTAAAGTTTAGAAAAAGAATTTATTCATTTTCAACGTTTTTGACCTATTTCGATCAGATATTTTGAAGCAACCATATTAAATTTTGTTTTTTTGGACTTTTTCAAAGAGTATCTAATACCTATCAGCATGCAAAATTTTAAATTTCTAGATTGCTTCAAAGTGCTTTAATAAGATAACCTTGACAATCCTAACCCAAATATAATAAAAACAGTCTTTGAAACAAAGCATTAATCAGCCCCTAAACTGAGTGCACAAACAAACGCAATGTATATAAAATAGGGATGTGTGAAAACAATTTTTTTTCAATTGGAGACGATCTCGAGAAGGTTATATAAAAAAGTATTGAGACATGAGAACGAGTTGAGAAAATGTCCTTTGAAGGTACAAAAATGTAAATTATGTTAACTAAAGTAGATATATAGTTTATTAGCGTTCCTTTTTAACATTTGAGCTGGTACTTTTCTAGTTCATACAAACACTTGAGATATAACTCATACACATTTTAGATGCAATTAATAAAATACTGATAGGTAGTTATATTGAACACCATTTATAATTAATTGTGTAGTGTAACAGCTTATATTGTCAAAAGTTTGATTTTGAAAAACAATATTTATAACCAAAATATTTCTTAATGAAGGCTGGGCTGTTTTGGGGGTGGGGGGAGGAATGCAGCCTATTTTCGTGTTATTGCGTTATTATTGGAAATAATAAATACTTGATTTTTTTTAATATCTAGAATTTTCGAGATTCATTTTTAACTTTTGAAACGAGATCGATATTTTTTTTCTTGAATTTTTGAGATTTTTTTTGACTTTTGCACTTCCCTAATATAAAACGTAAAACACATTATTTGCTAAGTATAATCATAAGATATGTGAAAACAAATTATATATATATACACTGTATGTATATTGATTCAAAAACATATTGGGAGAAAGAGCAGAAATGAAATAATAGGCAGTTAGAGAGACAGATTGGTCCTTGCAATAATTATATGCTACATTTCAATTTTCTAACACAACTTAAAGTTGTGTTTATTTTCTAATAGTTTGTGACATTTTGAACCCCTATTTATTAAATCCAATTGTAGGTGACCTGGCGGTCTAGGGGTGAGGTGTCAGACTTCTGTGCTGGCGGCCGGGGTTCAATCCCCGGTCCCGGCACAGATTTATCTTATTACCAAACCCTTCCTTCACCTCTGACAAGACATCTTGTGAATGTGGGGAATGCCAGGCCTCCACCGTGGTTCGGATTCCACGTTAATCTGTAGGTCTTCCATTTCATCTCACAATCACCCTACCATTACACATTAGCGTAAGTGCGTATAACCCGAACGGGTAGAAAGACGCGGTGCTAATAATAATAATAATAATTAAATCCAATTGGTACAGGGATTGAGCAACTAACGAACCACCATTTCATTTTTTGTAGAATTTGTAGGGAAAAAAACCACGAGATACACATCCACCAGATTACTTAAATAGTTATACAAAGTTTAAGATTTACATGGTACCTTCTTTGGTAACCTTCCTCACCAGCAATCACACTGTTTAGTATTTCAGGCTCATAATGTGTGTAGTAACAAAACCAGTGCTTCCAATTTAGTGACTATGCCATTAGATGTAGCGACTTTTAGGGGTCTGAAACAACTAATTTTCATTTTTAGTGCCTAGCAACTAATCTAGCGACTGGCGAATTTCCTTATTTTTTGTTAAGTTCATGTTCATTATTTTAAGTTTTAATGCAGTAGAATTTTGATTTTGAACTACCGCACTGCAATAATGCATAATGTATTGCTTTGGTCTACAGAAGAGATTTAAACTCTATATCTGTCATTCACAAATCACAATTACATCTTTCCGATCCGTGGATTACATCAGTTCACTTATGGCAAATGTGCTCACATGCAGTCCAAGTGGGGAATCACCGCTCACCCACACCTCGGTTGCATAATATTTGATTTGTTGACCAATATGTTGACATTTAATTTTTCTTTTAGTGACAATCTACCAACTTTATGGTACTAATCTAGCTACAACACTTATATGGTCATTGACAACACTGAACAAAACTAAGGTTTCCCAAAGGACAGGGTTAATACCTTGTATCAAGTTTCCACTTTTAATGCTTCTGTGATCTCTAGCCACCAAAATAGGTAATAACAATGTATAATGTGTCAGGCACACTATGGATATAAAAAAGATAGTCTAAGTTGCACACGCCAAAGATAACTAACTACCTATTTAATGTTAAAATTTATTTTCTAATTCAGTTTAAAGCTACACTTCCAAGTAGTCTATATCTAAGGTATTGAACCCAACGTATTTAATATTTTTAAATATGCCTGATGTTCACACCTTGGGGATCCAGTTAAGTAGACCTAAAAAGTGCCACACTTATATTTTTCTTTGGTTTAGAATCGCGCCGAAGGTCATTAGGTTTAAAGTGTCAAGATCTCAATATTCAATCAACTCCAACTATTTTGAACCACTTTAGACCTAGATATTTGGTTCTCATGTCAGAATTTCACTCAAACTGAAATGTGTTTCTAACTTAACTTTAAGTGATAGGGCTAGGAACAAACAAAACAAATATCAAAAACAGAATACATGTTATTGAGATCTATTAATTAAGATTTAAACAATGGGCTTATGCCATTACTTGCTGTATAATGTTTTAATTCTTATTTTCTATATATCTTTTTCATGTGTGTGCATTTTTTCCACACAGTATTTCACATTTACATTTAATAATCCTTAGATTAGTCTTAAAATCCTCCTACATCTCTTTCATTGCACAATTTTAAGTGCTCCCTGTACTACCAAAATAAGAACTCGAGAATTGAAGAAACTGTTTCTCTACCAAAGTTCAAACACCAATCAAATTTGGTTTTCAAAGATTTACAATGTTAGAGTGACATTTTTCCTGTGACATTTTAGTTATTAGGTTCATTAAAATCGACATTGAGGGTTCATTATAAATGAAATTTTTAACACAGATTAAAATGTATTTTGTACCATAACAAATTTAATAGATTAATTGTCGCCGGATGCTTACTACAAATGAGTCCACTAACCCCAGAGTTGAGCAATGTATATGTAATAGTAAAAGAAAATCTAGAAGGGAAGCACACTCTTTTTGAGTTTGATTCATGGTTTTTTTTCCCTAGTAGTAATGCAATCTAAGGTGTAAGGCTAGAAATATATGTAGAAATTAAAAAAAAAAGTGCCTGCGTGACATTCTCATGTTTCCCTGATTAGGGCTTACATATGCTAATCTATTCCTTTTTTTATGTTTTCTGGTCTTGGAATTATCCAGATATCACATGATTGAAAGCATCAAATTACCAATATAATGTAATGGTAAAGACAATAAATCCGAGATGCACACCACATTATGTCCACATCTATGCCAAATGAAAGCTACTTTTCTTGGTTTTAGTGTTAACTAAAGTAATGATCAAGCAGTTGATGGTATTAAGCTCACAAACGTATTTATAAATAATAAGCCTCAATTTCACACTCCTAAGTTTTCTATGATGAGAATGCAGAAAATCAAATTTCTGGATTTTTAATAGCTAAGCGGTCCATGGCACTAGGGTCTCAATATAGATAAAAGTATTTTAAAAATATATCAACGTGCACATTTTCAGCCTTCCTTAAGTTCCTTGGCAAAGTTTCTTAGTTTTGAAGTTACATTGTTATCACACAAATGTACATAAGACTTTATTCGATTATTTCCTTGTTTTCTTTGGAGTTAATGCTTCATTTTAATGGGAGAACTTTTCTTTTTCTGAATATGTATCCATGTAAATGTAAAATCAAATCAAATAAATATGTTGAATGTTACATATGTGTAAATTTTATTTATATAAGAAACATGATTTGCCTACTAATGTTAATACAAAACAAAATATAGTTTCTCCTTGGATTTACTATTGAAATTATTCTGTAATTGATCTTTGGATTGCAGTTGTTTTGATGATTAAGTCAGAAAGAAAAAAAATTATTTTACATTTATTAGGAGAATACAATGATTGATCATGTGTTTTAAGACAGAAGCCTTTGTGTTAACCGGGTGTCCATGCTATATAAATGTGAAATTTCAACACAATCGATACATTGGTGCTTTGATGGCTGCATGGTCTAAGTCATCACTCTCGTAATAGTATAGACTGCCGATGACAGGGAGGTCAAGTTTCAAATCGCAGTCAGGTGTACTGGGGGTGGATTTTCCTAAAAGGTTTTCCTCTACCTACATGCAAATGTGGATACACTCTCTAAATTCAACCTTCCTCATCATTAAATCATTAGCGTAATTAGTACACGTGTGTATATAACCTTCTAAGTTAGTTAGATGTAGTACGTTAAAAATGCAGTCGTTTGGGCATGATTGAGCAACAAACACACAGGAAAAATTTCACTTTTATCGACTAGTAGGATGATTTGTACAGGGTGTAGTTTTTACAAGGAACATGGATCTCACTCATGGAATCAAACTGAGGGTCATTTGATTATCTTGCTCTGATCTGAAGTATGGAAAAGTTCATTTTTAGACACACTCACAATGTAAAAAATAAATTTAATCAATGAGTTTTAGTTCTGTTATGAATAAGAAACAACTATGTTCTGAGGCTTGGCAGTTATTTTTATCTATAAGTCGTCTCAGTTTAGTGGGATGAGATGAGGTGTTTTAAGGTTCTTTTAAGGTTATTTTATGATCTACCAGTCCCAAACAATCATACATTAAACCCTCTCTAAACATGATTATTAAACACTTAGTTTGAAGTTTGGAACGCACTATTCTTATTTAGCAGAACGCACACGGTAAAAGTTCGACATGAGTGTTACATGACGCCAACCACACTGGCACAAAGAAGGGCTATAATGAATGTATTCATGCGCCACACTATTGGGCACTCATACTGTTGGTTATGAGGTTAGGCCTAAACAAGCATGATATTTTAAACATGTTTTGACACTCCCACTAAATGAATGCTTGTTTACAGTCTTGCAAATGGTTAGAAATATGGCTTATTTAAGTATAGTTACTAATTAGCTTCAAAAACAAAACAAAAAATGATAAACAGCTTTATATACATATCAATGTCAATGAAAAGCATTTATCAGCTCTCAAGTCTTGTCATTCCAATTGCACCGCGGAGTGTCTGAAAACGATCACGTGGAAGAGGTTTGGTTAGTATATCTGCTAACTGGTCTTCAGAGGGTACATGCTTGATGTCAATCTCACCGTTCTCATATTTCTCACGTATGAAGTGGTAACGTATGTATATGTGTTTGGTTCTCTTGTGGAACTCTGGGTTTCGCACAAGGCGCATTGCACTCTGATTATCAACCGCTAGAACTGTGGCCTCTCCCACTGTTTCCCCAATGTCAAGTAGAAGATGTCTAAGCCAGATGACTTCTTTGGCCGCAGTTGATGCAGCAATGTACTCAGCTTCGGTAGTGGAAAGGGAAACGGTTTGTTGACGTTGACTAGCCCATGTTATAGGGCCATTACTCAATTGAAAGAGGTATCCAGTTGTGGAGCGTCGGGTGTCCAAATCGTTTGCGAAGTCAGAGTCCGAGAAGCCAATTAATGGGGGTGGATTCTCACTCCTTGTAAATTCAATGCCATAGCTGGATGTGTCTTTTAGATATTTTAAGATGCGTTTGACTGCATTCCAATGACTTGGTCCATAGTTTGCCAAATATCTACTCACGTTTCCAACTGCGTACATAATGTCTGGCCGACTGACTATTGCAGCAAACATTAAGCTGCCAACAGCTTCTCGATAGGGTACTTTTATTTCTTCATTTTCCCCTATGTTTGAACTCAAGTGAGTGTGTGGATCAGCAGGCACACTGATTGGCTTAGAGTCTTCAAGATTGAATCTCTTGATTATTTGTTTGATATAGTTGGCCTGATGTAGAAATATTGATCCGTTCACATTATTTCGTTTTATTTCCAGACCCACAAAGTAATTTGGTTCACTGATTGTGACTTCGAAGGTTGTCTTCAGTTTATCGAGTACAAGTTGAAGTGCCATTTTGTTTTCAGCCATGATCAGCCCATCATCAACATATAACGCAAGCAGAACCTTTGATTTATTGAAATCCCCTCGATAAACACATTTATCTGCAGTACTTTGGCAGAATCCAAACATTTTCAGGAAACCGTCAAACTTTTCGTTCCAGCAACGCGATGATTGTTTGAGGCCATATAGTGACTTTCTTAATTTGCAGACAAGGTTTTGGTTAATATTGATTCCATCTGGTGGAAGCATGTAGATATCTTCTTTGAGTTCACCATATAAAAATGCAGTTTTCACATCAAACTGCATTATTTCATAGTTTTGTTGAGCTGCGATAGCGAGTAGGACTCGTATAGAGTCATACCGTGTTGTGGGAGAGTATGTGTCATTGTAGTCGACCCCTTCTTTCTGTGCAAAACCTTTAGCGCACAGTCTTGATTTATATCGTGAAATGTTTCCGTCTCCGGTGCGTTTTACTTTGAAAACCCATTTTGAACCTATTGGATTTTTACCAGGAGGTAGTGATACTAGCACCCAAGTGTTGTTCTTTTCCAGCGCATCCAGTTCTTCTTTGATTGCGTCAGTCCACTGCCCTGCATCAGGACTCTTCATTGCTTCCTCATAGGTCTGAGGTACATCTATTTCCACTAGGTTAGCTTCATAGCGTTTGGGAGGCCTGATGACATCTCTTGGTCGCAGCTCGTAATTTGCTTTAATGTGCCTGGGTTCTTCGTCGTTCTGTTCGGAATGTTGAGGGCCTGCGTCCTCCTGCTGAATTCTTTGAACAGAATGTGTGTTTTCTATCACTACTGGGACTACAGTGTTTCTTTTAGGAATGAAACTACTTGAATTTTCATTGAAAATCACATTTCTTGAGACTGTAATTTTCTGTGTATTTTGATCCAGCAAACGATAGTTGGTTGAGTTTCTATCATATCCCACAAGGATGAGTTTCTTGCTCTTTGGCGCCAGTTTGTTTCGCAGTTCCTTTGGTACATGCATGTATGCCTCACTTCCAAAGATTCTTAAATGTGACATTACAGGCCTTTTTCCACTCCATATTTCATAGGGTGTCGAGTTTGGTGCTTGAGAGGATGGAGTCCTGTTTAGAATATAAACAGCTGTGTTTACTGCCTCTGCCCATAAATATTTTGGCATATCCTTTGCATATAACATTGAACGCGCACTTTCCATTATGGTTCTCATGTCACGTTCGGCTCTACCATTTTGCTCAGGAGTATAAGGTGCCGTTGTTTCAAACTCAATTCCATGTTTTGACATATACTCTTTCATTTCCTGATTACAGTATTCTGTCCCATTGTCAGTATGTAGGGTCTTAATAGAATATTCATATTTATTCTTTATCATGTTTGCAAAATCTTTGAAACACACAACAACATCCGCTTTGTGCTTAATGAAAAATACAACACGATAGCCTGAACAGTCATCCTTAAATAATACAAAATATTTAGCACCCTGAACTGATGGTGTTGACATTGGACCACACACGTCACTGTAAATGAATTCACCTGGTTTGGCCTTGGCATGCTTTGAGGGCGAAAATGGTAACCTGTGCTGTTTACCATACTGACACGACTCACAGAAGAAATCTTCAATGTCATTAATATTTACACCTTCAACCAAGCCTTTGGTGACCATTTCACGCAGAGCTCTCTTATTTATGTGTCCGAGTCTCTCGTGCCACAATTTTAGACTTCCACTTGCGGTTAAATTGAGGCCTACTTCTTGATGTGGGATCACTGTGCGGAATAACATTCGATACAGATTGTTGGTTTCACGGACCGCGCTTGCTACTAGCTCCCCGTTTTCGTAAATTTCTGCATATCTATCTTCCTTAAGGATCTTCATCCCTTTTTCAGTTATCACACCTTCAGAGAAAAGACTTTTTCTTAGTTCAGGAATATACAACACATTTGTGATGATGGAGTCATACCAATTACCTCTGATAAATTTCTTTATTTTAATGCTTCCTCTTCCCTTCACAGAAAGACCTTGGTTGTTTCCAAGCACGACACTCGTATTGTCTACAGTCTCTTCAAACTTAGAAAAATAATCACGACGATTAGTCATATGTGCAGAAGCGCCGCTGTCCAATGTCCAATTATCTTCGGTGGCGATTGCTGACTTTAGTATAACATCCTGCTGCTCTGCACTGAATGCTGAAAAATGACCCTGTTGAGAACGTTCACTGTGAGTGTTTTGCTGTCCGTTTTCTCGGGGTTTCTTAGGTGCACGACAGTCACTTGCGTAATGTCCTTTTCTTTGGCAATTATAGCACGTTACCCTTGGTTTTCCTGATCTATTCCTTTGTTTTTGATTGGACTTTTGAGAATTATTAGAACTTTTAAAATCGCTTTTCAAATTTGTCGAGGATAAAAATGCACTTTCCGATTGTTCAGTTGATGTGAGACTAGCCTCTTCATCCAACAGGCGTGCCGTCATATTTGGGATTGTCTGTCTAGCCTCGTCTAGTGAAAGCCAAGCTTGTCTGAAGTTTCTAAATTTGGGAGGTAGACTACCAAGAATTTTGGTCATTATAGTAACATTACTGAGTTGTTCACCAGTCTCTCTCACATGTCGCGCGAGATTTTCTATCTTGGCAATATGCTGAGCAATGGAGTCGTTGGCATCCATCTTGTACTGATGAAAGCGTTCGTGGACTAGCATTTTGTTCATTTCTGATTTCTGCTCAAAGATAGAGTCTAATTTCTCTAGCATTTCTTTGGACGAATCACAATTTTCAACTAATGTGATCTGTGATAGTTCCATAGCTGTAGTGAGTGTAAACATAGCAATTGCGTCGTCTTTGTTCCACTTTTCTAGTTCCTTCACTTTGTCTATTGCCGGCTTTTCTATGGCGCCTTTTGCAACATCAAAGACTCCTTTTGCTCTTAGGGCACATTTCATTTGAAATTTCCATTGGTGATAATTATTGCCGTCGAACTTATTTACGTGTGCCACGTCAAACTTTTCGGCCATTATTTCTATTTTGGTCTCGCGGATTATATAACCTCAAACACACGATGTTTGCTGATCGCGCGAACCTACTGATAAATAAATGGCGAATCACGTCGCTTCCTAACGCGAACGCGAATTCACAAAACGGATTTGTGAATTATCCGACGGACAGTTTTTACGAAATATTACGTGGATATTTACGCAATTGTTGGGTACCTGGGCCCATAACCTATTAAACACTTAGTTTGAAGTTTGGAACGCACTGTTCTTATTTAGCAGAACGCACACGGTAAAAGTTCGACATGAGTGTTAGATGACGCCAACCACACTGGCACAAAGAAGGGCTATAATGAATGTATTCGTGCGCCACACTATTGGGCACTCGTTCTGTTGGTTATGAGGTTAGGCCTAAACAAGCATGATATTTTAAACATGTTTTGACAATGATAGTTGTTGCTGAAATTCTAATGAGATGGCCAGTGTAAGTTTATTTCAGTAATGCGCTTGTCTCTGTGGCTCTCTTGAGTACTTCCTTACTTGAACCCTGCTCCTTTAACTCTGAATTATTCGGCTTGTTTTTACTCCAAGCTCAATGACCGGCATGTCATTTAGCGAGAAGCTGGAAATCTCGTTTGCTTTGTCGTGTCACATTGTTTAATTTTATTTAAATTGTTAAAAATTAAATTTAAATATTTGAAGATAGTTATTTAATAAGCAGTTGTGTATCTAGGATTCAATTTTGGTTGGGGTTGAAGAGAAAATACCTTTATTAACTTTTTTATTTAAAAAAAAGATTTTGTCCTGGAGATCTTAAATTAACAAGGCCATGTGGAATATTTTGTGAAATTACATGCCATGAAAATAAATTGCTACAACTGACACAATGCATTGACATAGTAATTTGTTATCAAATATAGGTAACCCTTGTACTGAAGTTATGTTCCATGTAAATGTCATGTAATACAAATCCACATTAACACTCTTGACACCGTGACCATTGAATTTACGGGTGGCTGCTCTTACAAAATTCGCCAATCCCGTGTTTTCTACATGTTTGGTTAGGACTATGCATTCCTTGGACTGTTTGTTTCGAGTTGTAATCATAGATGGCATTTCACTGCACATCTGAGTGGATTTTTATAGCTAGAACAACCTTGCATTTCACCCTCCAAGTAGCTCAAGTTCAGTGATTCTTAGAGCTTAGAATAGCATGCACTTCTGTATCTTGTGTTTGTGCTGCAAATGAACTGCCAGGAGAAAAGGTTGATTTGATAATGTAATAGCAGAAATAGTGAAGTTTGCTCATGATATAGATGACCATGATGATGAAATAGAATAATTGGTGGAATAAGTGATAAAAATTATATAATCCAATACTCTTTACGAACGTGAACGCTATGTTACAGTAGGCCTATCTCACAAACGTTGACATGAAAATATTATTTAAATTATAGGGCCTAAATGCCTCTTCAATTATGAATAATATGTGTTTGAATGATAAACTCTTTACATATAAGCTACCATAATTTCTAATGTATAAACTATGATGCATTGTGATGATATCTCGCGGGTTGGCCTATAGTTAATAAAATATAATTTTATAGTATATTCATTTACAAATCAGGTAGAATTTAAAATTTTGGTTTATTTATTACGAGCTTGTATGCATATTTTATTATATACAATGACACCTATCACCTAGATATACTTTTTCAAATGATTATAAAAGTTTATTATTTTTATGAAACTTGTTTTTGCCTTTTACCCTACTTTTAATAAAGATATGAGCACTTTACAAGATATCACACAAGATTAAAATTATTCATAATAAAGAATAATACAGCTCCAAACTGATCTTTGAACTTTTAATACCCAATGTGGGGCTGTGGTTTTTTTTTTTTTATCCCTAAAATTACCCATTTTCTGCAGGTAGGTACATAATTTTGGCCCAGTACCAAGTGTTTTAAAATCCAGTCAAAATATATACAGAAGAGGGAGTCCCTTACCCACTCGATAGTTTTTATTAGCGTGCTGTTTTCGACAAACACCTTTTTAGTCAGCATGTAAATTGCTTCAGGGAAACAAATGAAGATAAGAACAATGAAAATTACGACAGAATAGGTTAATATTATTAGTATTGGATTATCCTGTGGCTTGTGAGAAGACTTGTCTCCTACTATTGTAAGAACACTGACCATCCAACATACACATGCATATTACCAAAGGTATTGATTTCTACAATTCCATTGGTGTTAAGAAATAGTTACTTTCAGCTTTTGTATGTAATCCATTAAAAAAAAATTACTGTTCAGCAATTCTATGTCCTCACTTACTCTAGAAGTAATAATGGATAAATATATTTGCAATAACTTAAGCAAAAATATACAAGTAATAAATATTTTTCTCAACCCCTGCCACCCAGGGGTACTTTTACGCTCAACCCCTGATCGAGCAGGCCTCAAGGAGTCTGTTCTCCACCACTGACCTAGGATAGTACGTCTAAATCCAGGTACACACCAAAATGCGGGTTCAGAACAATTTTAGAATCATCTTCGCGAAATTCAGTGCTGGGAAACTCCTTTGCGTCCCAGCCGGGCTAAGAAATAGCTCAAAACAGTTGGTCTCGAAACTCAAGATTTTAAAATTTACTCGTTAAGTTTAGTCCTCCTGTATACATGAACAGGGTTTGGACTGGGCTCTCCAAAAGGGCGCTGTCCTTGAATTTTCAGAGGGCGTAAAATATTATTACAAACTCAAAAAAAGCTTACCTTTTTATTGTAAAATAACTATGGGAGTGCTGATAGAACCCAATTATATTGATTAATTATAAATATTATTGGTTATTGCAAGGACTTCCAAAATAAGATTATTTCTCTTTTCCTTATGTGACTCAAGGCATTGTTGAATATTCCGAATTTCATAGGTTATTTTTAATAAATACTGTATAAAGAAACATTCATGGGATAAGTGAAATTTATTTAACAAAACATTTAGCATTTAGGGAACAAATTTTAAAATATATTATAATATATCCGTGTGCAGGATCCTTGGACAATTCAAATACAGCCTGTCTCAACAACATCCGTCCTGAGCAAACTGGCTTTATCTCTGAGAAAAGGATGGGTAGATACCACACCCCAATCACCTCAAATAAACCTGACTTGTATCAGCGCCGAATACAAGTCTTTTCAAAGCAACACACCCTCACATTTCAAAATAAATTTTCATTTTCAGGCCAAATTTCCAAAATTTAAATTTCTAAATTATTAAATGAATTTAAGTTTACATATCCAAATTATAGTAAGGGAATAACGCTGTTATAAATCCCATTGAAAATATAATAATACGTTTGATGTTATTACTAGTAAAAATAAGTTCATTATAGAAATTAGAAATGGAAAAGTGTGTGAGAGAGAGAACGTTTTGATAAAAACTTATTCCAGGGAGGGGAATGTGTTACGATCTCAGTAAGGTTTTGTTGGTACGAACTTTTATTATTTATTATTATTTAGCACCGCGTCTTATTACCCATTCGGGTTATACGCTTTAAGTACTAATTACGCTAATGGATTAAGAATTAGGTAGGTTGAATTTGAGGAAGTGAACCCGCATTTGCGTGGAGGGAGAGTGGAAAACCATTTAGGAAAAACCACCCCCAGTTAACCCGACCGAGATACGAACCTCAATCTCCCCGTCCTCAGCAGTTGAGTTAAACACGATTAGTGCGTTAGCCAACTATGCCACCGAGGCGGGTGGTACGAACTTGAAGGCCTACAAAAGGCTCTCCTTATTAACAAAACTTCGTAACTAAACAATAGTTTTTGTTGTCTGGTAAATTAAATTTTATTAATTCTTACCACAGTAACAAAAAATTACGCAGGAGCAAAAAAAATTACACACTTATAAAATGAACACCAAACTGTATCATTCAAGGCGCGAACACAAATAAATAGCTGATTTCCACCACTCCAATTGCAGACGGCCAAACGGATCATTGAAGAGATGTTCCTTCTCTCCCGCTGTCGCCGGGCGTCAATCACCCCTTGTTGATGAACATACCACACCCCCTAAATCTGTATCCACTTAAATTTAATTTCGGTTTCACCTAGTCTTGATTTTTCGAATCTTACTTAAAATATAAATTTCTTATTTAATCATGGCAATTTTTTTTTCGCCAAGAGGGAGGGGGATTCTGGGCCGAGGGCGCAAATTCAAGAAACTTGAGGGCGCACTGGCTCGAGGGCTGATGGGCTGGCGGGCCAGTCCAAGCCTGCACATGAATGATGTACATGATCTCAATGGCTTACACACCGTTACACCGAGATAGCCCTGGAACCGCCTCCAAGGCCTTTCTAAACTCTGAAAACTTTCATGTTACCGTCTCCTGAGTACCTGACGAGTTTCGAGTCTGTATGGAACCGTTAGGTTCTTTCCCCCGTAAACACCCCCGAGATATTTAAATGAAATTATCCCGAAATTACTCTGAGCTGGTTCCAAGCCTGCTTAGAACTTTGGTGTGTATACAACTAAAACTACAAACTCGACTCACAGGACTAGGTATCTACTGGGTCTAATATGATTCAAGGGTGAAATCGTAGACAATTGGTAAAAATTTTCCTCGGCATCAGTCAAAATGGAACCAGGGGGCCTATAGTTTCGCAATTTAACCACTTATAAATGGAGATGTTTGGTGATATTTCATTTCTGCATTGATATATCTCTACCACGTATAAAACAAAATGTGTGTCTGCATGTTGATGTAGTCAATGTTGGAATAATATTTTATTAGCCTATGTATTTTGAAGTTTATAAGGATATGTTTCCGAATATATATATATATATTATGTGCAGTTGTAAGGGTGACAACAACTCATATAGGTAAGGTCGCAGAGGAGGTAGTAGGCCTATACGTTTCCCCACCTACACTAGATGAGTCACTATTGAATACACTTTTATAATCGATTTCCAGAGAAATATCAACTTCCCAAAAGAAGACAAAGGAAATGATTCAAGGTATGGTGACCACATTAAAAGTAGCCCAATAAAAGACAGGGAAAACACCAGACAGAATATTATATTGGCATCTAAAATACGAAAAGGAGCATGCCGACATGGAGCAAACACCTAAAGAGGTACAGCAACACGTACAGTCCATACAGGAGGAACAGACCGAATTACAAAGGGACTTAACTACGATGAATGCTGAACAAGAACGTTTCAAAGGGTAGCAACAGGCAGCAACCAGCTTAGTTCAGAAAAAATAAGTAGCAATAGAACAAGATTATAAACGTTCTAGACAAGAGATCATGGAACTGCCCACACGCGTGATGCAATTAGAAACTGGGGGGAGTGCAAACAAGGAACTTATGGATACCCGTATACCACCCACAACGAATAAATAAATATTATTATTATTATTATTATTACACGTACACAGAGAGAAGAACACATATGTAATATTACACATTTGGACGCACAATTCGAAGAGAGCAAAGCAAGAATACCTACATTTACTGGCCGAGTGTTGAGGCTATATTGTCACATGAACCACGTGTCATGGCCCGCACATGTCACCAAAATTGAAGACTGCATCAACTATACCCCACATTCCACCACTGATTTCACACCATGCGCGTTGATGTTTGGACAGTGCCCACCACGGATGTTAGAAGAACTATTGGTGTTTCATGATTGACGAGAGCTATCACAAGGTGCCAAACTTTCCCAAGCTCGAAAAAGCAAAGAGAGAATGGCGCAACAGTGAATCTTCAAACATAAGAAGAAATTCCTGACGGGGTCAAAATATGAGTTCGGACAGTTGGTACTGATAAGAACGCACAAGCTGTCGTCAGTGATTGACAGAGAGATATCAAAACTCCACCTATTATATTACGGACCTGGCAGAGTTGTAGGTATAAAACATGAACATGCCTATGTGATATACTGCCAAGCGATGGACAGACTGGTCGAAACTATTAATGCAACATTCTTAAAGCCGTACAACGTAGACGCAGACGTGGCTGAGAAAATATAAAAAGAAGATTAGGAAACCAAGAAGAACCACTGGCAACTAAAGGATCTGGGTTTAATTACCAACATTAAATTGTATTTTATTTTGTTCATTTTAACACTATAACATACGTATGTTTCAATTTAGAATTTAGGTAATTTTATGTGCAATTATATTAAGATTAAATTTGGAAATTAATTAGTGTAAATAGAGGTAAGGAATTTTATGTATTGTATACATTTTTCAATAACACAATAAAGAAATGTAGGTTATACTATAAAGAAGAAATCAAAGGTTAAAATATTTAGTAAAGTTTTTTTGGGTTGATTTCCACCGAGTCTCGATCATTTTAGTTCCGTCGAGTGACCGCTTCGAACACTAGTGTTTCAACTTTGGTTTCCTTAGAAACGTCATGTTACTATAGCAGCCAGTCCCTTACAGTGTTGTCTATGTTTACTTTCATTTTCATCATTCATTTAGTTAAAGTATATCCAGCCCATAGTGGATTTTAGAGGTTGAGGAGAGGGAGGGTTTAATAAACCAGACACTTAGATAATAAACGCAGGCACGAGCACCAACACTTTATATAAGAGGGAATAGGGTGTACGAGTCCCAGCTTATTGTAATTACAGTTTTAAGCAAACCCTCAAAAACCATCTTAGTAGTTTCATGTCTGTGGGCCTGACTTTGATCAAAGAGGTCAGGGCTCGAATGCTGGAGTACCGGCGGTTACACTGGTATTTCATACTTTAAAATATTTTGGACAAATTTAATTATATCTACTTTATTGAACAGTGTCCCAAATAAAGACATCCTAATTTTGATAAGTATAATTTCAACGCTGATATTAGAGTTATAGCACCATACGTGACTAAAAGAGTATTTCATTTTACTTTGGACATCCCTGCCCCCAAAATAGTAGACTAAAGTTAGATCGAAAATCAAAATATTTTGTCCCTCTTGGATGCCTATGTTTATTTCGATTTTAGTCGAAATATATGATTTTGTCCAAATGTTAAGCAGAAACAAAAAGAAACAATCGCCACATTTCTCTTTATCTTGAAACGTAAGGAGCTTAATAAAAGATACACAAGATATAGTTTGTTAGATTATGTTAATATAAAGTGGAACATTAAAACACAAAAGCTCCACAATCACAAGACCTTGGAAATTAATTAACTAACTCAAACAAACAAGACATTTAAGGTGGAGATTTAGGGGACGCGAGAAAAGGCCAGTGTTCAGTTTTTATATTAAAACTTTTATTGGCCTAAATAAATAAAATATTGCTTCAATCGGAACAAAGAGTTTAATTTTCTTTTCATGGTGATGACAATATTTGTTGAATATCTGTCATGAACATAGCGGCTACAAATAATCTAAAACAAAATTTAAATTAAGAAAAAAGCTGTAATTAAATTAAGGACATCATTGACAGATATTCAGGAACTATCAACATCACCATGTGGAAAAAATTAAACCCTATGTTTCTATTAAAACAATATTTTATTTATTTTGACAAAAAAAAAAAGTCTTGCTATAAAAACTGAAAAAAAATTGACCTTTTCGCGTCTCCTACATCCCCACCTTAAGACAAATATAGCCCCATAAACTTAATCATGTTCATGCCGGAACATTATAATAGAAATATTGACACTTAAATAAATAAAACTAACAAATACAATATTTACACAAAATAATACATGTAGCTCAATTAAAAATGATACCGTAGTTTTAAAAATGGCAAACATTATAATGTACACATTATTTTTATAAGAAATTAAATTTAAGATAAAACATTTATACAGTAATTCTAGTAATTGTGAATGTTACTTTTTGACAAATATATTGTTTTGATAATAATTGGAACTAATATTAATATTAATATGTGTTTATAAACTATACATAACCAATTTCTTAGATATATTAAAAATAATATAATTAATAAATAATTTAAACATGTTATGCATAGTAGAAAATAGATTAATTAAAGATTAGTATAAAGTTACAAACATTTCATGACTTTTGCGTTGAAAATGTTGTATTTGACGAGGTATATTTGAATTAATATTTTCTTATGTTGTTGGGAAAAATTCTTGCTTTCTTATTAGTTTTGTTCCTTTCTCCAAACCAATCATGAAGAATGAACATTTTTAAAACACTCTTAGAAAATAATTATTAAAAATATATTATATAGCAACATTTTAAACGAAACAATCAGATATATTAAATTTTATACTAAACTTTAATTAAAATGATACTTAATTAGTTAAAATAAGCATAGTTTTCATGATAACCAAAATTAATATAGCCTACATTGTTAATGCACAGAACATTAAACCAGTGGAATTAAATATTCAATCACATGCACAAGCTTATAATTTAAATATTTCATGACAAATAATTATTTGTAAATATTTGTACCGCTAATAGGTTGGGAGTTTAAAAAAAATCACTTCCCCAAATTAGAGATTGAATTAAAATAAACACAATATCCGTGACAACAAACCTTCTAAGAGGTTGTAATATAGTTGGCACAGATATCACGTAAGTCCAAGGATAGTAAATAGTCGGGGGAATGGGGGAAGGGGGAGGGGGGCGGAGGTTAACGCAGAAGAAATTGCAACACAAACAATTTCTTAATAATTATTGTTGGAAATATGTTTTATACAATAAATCAAAAGTTTGACAAATTTCCATGACACGAAAGTTGTGAAAATCATATATTTTTTAACGGGTCGCCACAGCTGCCAGATTTTTACGTTTAAATAATATTTTTTTTAAATGAAAGGGTGGCCAGTGGCGGCTCGTGTATAGGCACTGCAGAACTGAAGCACCCCCTGTTTCTACTTGATATTATCGATAACATTAACGTAGTCCCTCAGGCCCTCATCCAGCACATATGGATCCCAGTAGTCTGGAATTAAATAAATTCATATTAATTACTATTGTGAGAAAAAAACTAGTTGGCCAATCACGCTCAAATCTAAAGCAGGACGTTAATTACCCATGGACCAGTCGCCATCCGCCAGGCAAATTCCAGCCTTGATGAAAAACTCTAGCGGATCCGGGCTACCTGGCGCTACCGGTATTGTAGGTACGAGGGTGGGTTTTCTTGAAAGTCTGTCAAAGGAACAAATGCCACCTTACATCAAAGACGTAATAAGCAAAATAGTAACCATTAAAATATACAAAACGATTTTAAAATATACCTGAATTTATCCAATTTTCCAGCGCGTTGAAATTCATCTTGATGATTATCGAAGCCAATCACAAATTTAAATGACCGACTGTAATGATTTCGAGGTCTATTTATAGGCATTTCAAAGGGAGTGCTGAATGTAATGGCGGCGGTTTCCCAATATACATTGGCGCATGACCGATGCGCATAAGACCCTTTGTAAGTCCCGTTATCCACCAGACACCTTCTAGCTGGCGATCAGGATGGACGTGCTGAGTAGACGCTCTGCTATGCCTGTTCGTGAAATTGTGGGTACATTTTGGAGCCGAATGAATATGTTTGGCTAGCAAATGCAGGTACACAAACCTTTTTTTCTCACTTAGAAGGGCGACATTAGCTTTGCTAGCTCTCGGTTGCGGGTACCCCATGGCGCAGAATGAATATGTTTGGTTTAGCAAATGCTGGTTCACTTCCCAATCCTATGCTGATAAAGAGTAGCTATGCTAGGAAAATCAGGTTGACCAGCAAAACTAACCTTTTTTCTCACTCTTTCAAATGTGGTGTGCATTCATTGGTATGCCCCCGGTCGATGGTCGCGTGTTCTAAGGCGTCACTGACGGGGGGAGTGACGTTTGAGGCCGTGTATCTAAGTTCGGGCCAGAGAAAATCGGGAGCAATAGACGAACG
The DNA here is from genome assembly GCA_901482245.1 of Timema douglasi. Classification (NCBI taxonomy): domain Eukaryota; kingdom Metazoa; phylum Arthropoda; class Insecta; order Phasmatodea; family Timematidae; genus Timema; species Timema douglasi. The sequence goes on from CABEEJ010000211.1 coordinate 201,162, forward strand.
CACACCTACTTGATTATTACTTGTTTAATTCTAGTCAATTTAAAACTATCTGGTAAATACTCTTTAAAATTAGTACCGCTGCAACTATTCCTCTACACCTATACTTCAGCGTGTAAGTAAACTTAAATAAATATTTTCGCTTTTTACCGTGAGAGACAAAACTTTATATTTGCCAGGTTTGAATCCCGTGTCAATCAAGATCTTTGGCTATTTCTGAGGTAAGCTGTTGACCATAGTTCGAGTTTATACCAAAAGATGTATGTAGCTTCTAGAAACAGGTTCTGATAGCATTGGCATCTCAGCCTTGGGGGTTGTGGGCACATGGTAGAGAGAACAAAATATATAAAGTTATACTTTTTCGCACAACAAGCAATTCCCTGATACGTTAAACTGTTTGACGCTATAGATAGTTTGCCATTCTTTAAATACAATATGGTCTCTCACGCAAATCAGCACTTATTTCACTCTTGCATGAAGTGGCGCAAGCTGAAACACAATAAGGTTATTTGGATTGGGGGCATTCAGAGGACTTTGACCCCCGTGACTTGAAGTTTAGGACTTCCACAGGGGGATGGGGGTTTGGGGAGTGAGTCGTTGCCACTCAGGAATTTTCCACGCACATTGCCAACCTCGGCCGTGACACACGTGTAGTTACGGGTGGGAGAGGGGGAAAAAGAGATAGGAAGTAGAAGAGGGGTATTACGGGATGCCGGGAATTGAAAGGGGGGTCTGGTGACTGCCATCTACTCGGTGGGCACATTCATCTTCAAGCGAGCAGACAGAGAAAATGGAAGCTATGCCTCACCCTTTACGTGCTCTACATCCGGCCGCCTTTTCAGTCGTCACACTCTATGCTCAGCTCCCGGACAGAGAGGATGCTCACTAGCGTTGGCACCCAGCACTGTGGAGTCGCATGCCAATAAAAAAAACTCCAACGCCCTAATCAATGAATAAAAAACCCTTTATTTCAAATAAAAAAGCTATGAGTACACATAAATAAGCAATAAAACAAGAAAATACAAGTTCCAACATGTCTGGAACACGGAAAAAGAGGTCAGAAGGAGGGTAGGGGGTCAGGAGGAGGGCGGGAGGGACAGGAGGATGGCGGGAGAGGAGGGGGAAAGTAACAGCCAATCAGAGTGCGAGGGGTGTGGTCACGTGATCAAATTCAACCAGTTACACCGCTGTTCCCAAACGCTAGGGCAACTACTGGTTTAGGGTATCGATCAAACTTATTAATTCAAATAACATTGATGTGTTTCACAGATCTAGTCTTAAAACCTGTGATCAATGATTAATTCTACTTTCAAGTGTAGAATTAATTATTTTTCCGGATAGATCGATCGCCAAATCCAAAGATTAATCACAGAATACATTTCAATAATATATCCAAAGAATATTCCTATTTTAATTTATTTGATTGTTTTGAACTCACAGTTAATGATAAAGGATAGTTTATATGCCAATACGCCTCAGGATTCGATCTTAGGGGGTTCAAACCCAGCTGAAGTAAATAGATTTTTATTGAGCGATAACAATCATTAGCACACCTTCCTTCGGAGGGGAAGTAAAGCCGTCGATCCCATGTCGATTGTGGAATGTAAAATATACCTGGAATGTATGTGAAAATACCTCTCCCATCAAAATTAATAGGCTCTTTCTCGATCACTCGTATAATTTCATTGGCGTACAACCCGTATGGGTAGTAAGTCGCGGTGCTAATTATTAATAATAATAATAATGCTGTAAATATATCCCAATATGTTTACCTACAACTAGAGAACCACTGAATATATTTAAATGTGGTAGGTTTTATGCTATTTTGAATTTCTCTAGAAATGTTAAAAGATATTTTAAAAATATGTTGTTTTCAAGGAGATGAGCAGTGACGCAAAAGGCAATACAGGTGTTTTATGTATACTGGAGAGTGGTATAAGTAGGGAGGACTGCCACACGTATTCTTATGACTTCAGGAAAAAATCAGACGCGACGATATAGATTCGGTGGTAGGTTCGGAGATTCCACGTTAAACGTTAACCCCCAAATTCTTGCAAGTTTAATTAAAAATTTGGTACCCAGCCCATACATATTTTTGAATCGATCGTCTCCGTGCATGCAGCAAAAATTATCCAAGAAGCTTTCAAAGAGCAACGTCGAAGTGCATGACAGATATTCCAAATAAATTAGACGGCATCCCGACGATAAAGGGCTCTCGGCCACGATCCGTTCTTGAGCGTTGGGCATAGACAATCGTTGCGTGGTCCCATAAGACCCCATCCTGTTGAGTATTCGATTTCCGAATTAACGTGGATCTGTGGAATCTCATCTAATCCATTAAGTATACCTATGTATGTAGTAGAATAATAAGGGCCGTAATCACGGGGCGTTTAGTATTAAATTGACTAATGAGTTGGAAAAATTTCAGTTAGGATTATTCAGAGTGTTATGCATTTAGCTGTCCATCTTGAAAACGGACAATGTGTAATTTATACAACAATTATTGTCACTTACGTCGCTAATAACCCATTAGACACACTATTAGCAATCTTCTTCAAATTGTGAGCTGAAGATCCCTTTGCAACGAAGCTAATTTACATTGAGTTTGCTTTATATAATTCTTGGAAAATTAAGAAATTCCAGTACGTAAAGAAAGGTATTTCTGTTGGGAACCCCCCCCCCCCCCCCTCCTCAGCAGGGTATATACCATAATCCCTAAAAACACAGTGTGTTATTATGTGAGAATGTCTTCAAAAGTCCAACTTCATTTTAAAACTTACGTACAGTAACGCACACATCCTATCAATTGATTTACAAGGCTATGGGACCATTAGAGAATTACTCCTCTTCTTCCTTATTCAGGTATTGTTTCTCCATCATATTGATATTTTTCACATGACAGATTTTATCGCACTTTGGCTAACCCACAGAGAGAACATGTCGGAATATATTGAACATATATTCAGAACAGAGAAATCGGTATACAATTTGTAATTCAATTATGATATTTTTTATTAAGGTTAGAGTGAACTCAACCAATATGTAAGGTCTCTCTCGGACAAGATTGTCAAGGATTTAGGTCTTCTACCCAACCATTTGTACGGATGTTGTATATACTATTTGAGAGAAGCTATATTATTATTATTATTATTATTATTAGCACCGCGTCTTACTACCCGTTCGGGTTATACGCACTTACGCTAATGTGTAATGGTAGGGTGATGGTGAGATGAAATGAAGGACCTACAGTTTAACGTGGAATCCGAACCACGGTGGAGACCTGGCAGAGAGAAGCTATAAACGACCGACCATTTATATTACAAACTTCTAATCTTCGGGTAGAGACGCTACTTTTTTTTTTAGAAGGGGTATAAATAGTGAATGCGACATTTGCCATTCGCAACATATTGAAACAAAGTTTCACATCAAAATTACTGTAAAAATTAACTAATATACTATGGAGTGAGAATACAGTGTCGTATAATTATTCAATTGAGTATTTAGAGAGAACTGTGGGAGATCTCAGAGGCAATAATGTGCTCATTGGATGTGTCACCATTTTGTTCTCAGGAGAGTTCTGACACACTTTAATTGTGATTCCAAGATTCACTAGGGCTCCCAAGATCAGCACCTGCTTGAAAAAATCATACACATACCCAGACGTTGCGGAACTTTCTTTTTCAGCGATCATGCGTACCCATTTGTTAGAAAAAAAAAACTAAACTTTTTGTATCGATATTTTGTTGAAACTCGGCAAAAGAAAAAGTTGGCCACATACATAATTTTAAAATGGTTTTGTGACTGTTATTATCAAATAGATTATCAGTTATTTAAAAGTTAAGGAACATAGCACATTTTGTTTGGATCTTTCTAAATTAGAGTCAAGAAATAATAAAATAATGGAATACGGCTAGTTATATAAATTTACTTTTCTTTTATAGACTCAACGTTATTTTATTTCAATGTGTACAATATATTTATTTTCCTTAACTAAGGTAGATGTTGACTTGTTTTTTCTAAAAAAATGACCACTTTATTGTAATAATTTCTCAACTTTCAAATAATTTATTTGAAAATGTTCGCACGTGGCCATCTTTGAACCTTAATAATAAACTTGTCTATAATATCATCATTAGCTAAACATATAAAATACATATTACCTCAAATATTTACACAGGGATTTATTCATTAAAAGTAATATACTGGACTCATTATGTGAAAGGCACCCATTAAAATTGCACTAGTAGTCTAAAGTATTTACCTATAACTCTATACTGAGACTCTTAGAAAATACTCAATGACTTAAGCTACAATAGCTTTATGAAATCAAACTAAAACTTACTTGTAAATCGTAAAATTTCACATATAAATTTATTAAGCATAATTTTCTGATTTCTTGTAAGTTACAGTTAGTTACAGTAAGTGTTCTTGTAATTTGTAGATTGTAGTTTTATGAAATAGTTCCCTTGTAGTTCGCTCAAAACCAATAACTAATTTAATCACTCAGATTAAGTAAGGTGAACTATAAACTTACCAGAATTCACCTGAAGTGAAGTTGAAAAATGATACATTTAAATAAATTACCCTCTATACACCCAGCGTGGATGTAATCACTGGCCTCTCAAACCAGTCCTATTTACTCTGGAGTCCAGCCAACTTTGTTGGTAATGAAGCTACGTTATTGAAACTTGCTGTACTTCTTGTAAATGTTGTTGAAACAGACTATATGTGGGGTCAACTCCCCACGAGAAGGAAAAAAAACAACAAAAACACCGTCTCCACAGCCACGGCTCCTGTTTGCTTCAAATTAGGCGCAACGTCTAGCCCTTCCTGGTATAACTTGCCGCCATAAATATTTCTTCTCAAATGCGCTAGCCGCATTGACCTTTCTTTCTGCTTCCCTTTCCATCCTGTTCTGAAAAAATAAAACTTCATTAAGTAGGCCTATTGGGTGAGTGTGTCAAGACTAATTTATGAAACCACATTTGATGTTTAGCTTGTCATAAAAAGTGAATGATTGTTTGTGTCAAAAAATAAAGTTCAGAGTTGAGATTCTCTTTGAAAACATACCAAATAGCTCCTTTTTAAGGTGGATGTCCCTTCCCTTACATGATAATAAATCAAACTTGTTCAGATTATTTATTAAATTCTACACAAACTGGTGAAAAAATTATAAATATATATATATATCCTCTTTTTTATTTTAATATTAAATATATATGTTCTTTGAAAAAACAATCTTTACGTTCTCTCATTACAATATTCTATTTTTAAGAATTACTGGATTTTTTAAATATCTTTCTTTCAGCTTACCGTGTTTTTTAATTAGTTTGAAGGGAATGGCTTATGGTTTATTTATTCTCATGGGTCATAGCACGATGTTTATGTTAGTGTTGTATATCTATGTTGTTCGGTTATTGGAAGTACCTAGTTTGGTGTTCAATATTTTTTATGATTTGTATTCTAGTACATTCGTAATTAGTTTTTATTGTTTGGATGTGATTGCACTAGAAACAGACATAGGTCAGTAACATTTCAATTATATATATGTTAGTATTATTTATGATTTCTAAATCTCTGGGTTTTGGAAGTATATTGCCTATATACACACACTCACAAATACAATAAATCACACACAAACAAACAAATACACATCCCACATTATGTATTAGTCCATTTGCTGAGTATGTTTCTGTTTTCATTCATATACCAGAGAATCGACCATCAAGAGCTTGTTGGTAATGGTCCAATGATTGAGAAAATGTAGGGCGATGGTCTGTGTGAGTGGACATTTTGAAAAACTGACGCCATCTTTGATCTCATTATCTTAAAAAATAGTGCCTATTAAAAATTAACTGCCTAGGCATATGAGGGGTTATGTTGTATGTTTTTTAGGGTGCTGAATACGTTAAATTCGTAAAAACGCATTTGAACAATAACTGAAATAGGGGTGACCTGGTGGTCTAGGGGTAAGGTGTCAGACTTCTGTGCTGGCGGCCAGGGTTCAATCCTCGGTCCCGGTAAAGATTTATCTGACTACCAAACCCTTCCTTCACCTCTGACAAGACATCTTGTGAATGTGGGGAATGCCAGGCCTCCACCGTGGTTCGGATTCCACGTTAAACTGTAGGTCCTCCATTTCATCTCACAATCACCCTACCATTACACATTAGCGTAAGTGCGTATAACCTGAACGGGTAGTAAGACGCGGTGCTAATAATAATAATAATAATAATAATAACTGAAATAATATATAAACCTAAATCAACATTATGTCTATTTGTAAATATGGCATAATTAATCCTATATTGATTATTTTTTTTGTTTCTTTCTTTCCAGGTCTCTCTTCTTAACACCTATTATGGTAAAAAGTGGCTCAGTAATTTCGCCTAAGTGATTGACAGTATAGTTGATACAATATGGAGCCAGAAGATATATCGTTGGCAAGAAGAATAATTACAGTTGAGTCTGAATTATGTGATAAATAAAAAAAAAAAAAAGTTAAATTTGAGCCAGTTTCAACGGTAAATGGTCTAAAATGAGTCTAGAATGCTGCTTATATTCGTCAAGATGAAAATTTCAACAGGCTCACGCAAATGGGTTTAGATAGCATCTTTAAGTGCCATGTATCTAATGTATGCTATATAAAAACCTCACTCACACGGGTCAGTTAGAGAGGATCGCTAAGCGTATAAAACTTGTCAATCAAGAATCATTGCAAACAGAAGATGTTGCAGTAAAAGGTGAAGGAAGACAAACTTGTTCGTCAATAAGTCCTGCTTGAGGGCTAATATATAATCCCGATGTGCGACAATTGAACTGTGTTGTATGTGGAAGCAAGAAATATTAAGGAGATTAGAGTACATATAAGATTTTCAAAACTGAGGAAGCAAAGCATTTTTTTAAAGTATCGCGTTTCCTCAAAGATGATGTGTTCACTCGCACTGCTCCATAAGTAATTATAAGGATATATTAGTGATATACCTTTACTATCACTCCTCTTGTATAAGTACTACATATTTTAATCATTATGAAAGTCAAATTAAAAAGTTATCAGCACCTAGGAAGCAACAAAGTGGTATAAAGAAGAAGTAATTGTGTTAGTTATAAATGATATCACTCCACAGTTGAAATGTGCTATTGGTCTTACTTTAATCGAAATTTAGTGTGAAACTTAATGAAACTTATGATGACAAACATTTTAAAAACAGGAATGTTAAGATTAGCCTTAAAAAAAATTCAGCGAAGACATGCAATTTTCTATCCAAAACAGGCAAATCAGCCAACAACGTGTTTTCATTAATCTGTTGCTATTGAAAAGGTAGTTGATATGGTACGATAATAAAATGCCATTCGTTATTGTGCAAAACTACTTAGGAAATCCTTAGAAGCTTTTCATTTTGACCTAGAAGACTGTTTTTGTGATGAAAAGGACATACCATAAATGGGTTTAAAAATACAACAGCTATTTCTGTACAAAAAGACAAATTTTGGTCTTCTAATTCCAAAAAAGTCAAAATTCAAGACTCTTTAAAATTGTAATTACTAGAAGAATGAAGCATTTTATGGCAAATTATGCAGGTCTTCTATAGTGCAATATCTTTCCCTAACCCAATCATATGCATGTCCATACAACAAACCAATCAAAAACAGTTACATGAAGAGATACCATTTACCATGTTAGATGAAGCAGATATCCGTATTAAGCCCCATATTAAATACGCAACAAAGAGAAGTTTCAAAGAATGATGATATTACCGAATGGCACAGATGTTTTGGTTATTCTTTTATATCACTGTACCACCTTAAATAATCCTGGAATGAAGGATTTGTGGATTCGTCTATGTGTTGGATCTACAACGCGCCAAGTATAATTCATATCAGGGCTGAACTAATTGCAATATGCCATGTACTTCCTACTTTACACTTCCTAACTGAGTCTGACTGCACTAGTAAAGTACAGTAGCCCCATGGCTTCTTTGGTGCTGACTGACAGCTCACAGCTGATAGCTAAAAGCTTTGAAAAGTTACTAGACAAAATTGTGTATCCCTACGCTGAACCATATGATCTGAAAAAACATGGGTTTAGCAGCTGTCACTTCTGACAGTCAAAATTTAGGTATATACCTAAATCTTGACTGTCATAAGTCAGCTGTGAGCTGTCAGTCAGCACCAAATAAGCCATGGGGCTACTGTAGGTACAAAACATGCTGAAATGACAAGTACACCCGAAACATTTCTTCCGAACTTCAGAACTTCTGCGAGTGAAATAATAATGGAGCAGTCGATCCAAACAGTGAAAGAATATTTCATACAAGTTTTGAAAAGGGGATAATTTTGTAAAACAATGGATGAATTACGAATACTTCTAGTCAAGGTAAGATAGCGGAAAAACATTATTTTCTTAAAATAAATTAACTATCAATTCTCTTAAATTCAACCTTCCTCATCCTTAACCCATTAGCATAATTAGTACATACGCGTATAACCCAGATGAGTAGTAAGACGCAGTGCTAAAAAAACCCATTGTCATCCCCTGATTGTAGAGATGTCTAATTATAGGTTATTTTTACATGTTTAATTAATCTTTTGGTAATTTTTAAACGGTTATGATGAATATTAATAAGTTTTGTAAACGGACTAACCAAACATTTTATTATTCCTCATACAACTGTTAGAATGAGAAGATAATAAATATAAATTTCAAATGAATCTATACCTTCTCAACTTGCATGGTTAGAAAAGCCATCTTCCTAGTGAGCCGCTGCTACTAAACTGGAATGGTGACATCAGTGGAAGCGGTAGCTAGAGTTTGTAAATCAAGGTTAANTTTAGTTTTGTGCTAATTACTTTTTCATTGTCTTTTTGTTTGTTTTTTTGTAAATTTAAATTAATCTTTGGGCATTTTTAGTGTGATTCTATAGATTATTTTTTTAGACTTTTTGGGTCATCAAAATCCGGGCCGTGCTAATTATGAAAACTTTTTCAAATAAATGCGTTGAATACAGCGGTTGTTTAATTTGTTATCAGTAAGATATATCCAATTCGCCGAGTTGGGATTAGAAGTTCAAGCTCAGCTAAGAACAGCCCAATTCGTTGCGAGTCAAACGCCATAAACTATTTGACCATACATGTAGACTACCCTTGTAACTAAATACTTGTTTTAATAACACAATGGAGTGGAGGCAAAGTTCCAAAGGAAATGTACCAGTATCTGATTGGAGAGAGGGTGATAAATATTTACAAATAAAACTATCCATAGTGCGCTGAGATTTGAACCTTGATCTCTTCATAACCGAAAATATAGTCAAAGTAAGCCTAAGATTCTAGGCCACGTGATGTACGGTGTGGGAATTCTACAATTAGGTCTAATAATTTTTATCAATTAGCTATAATAAACCTCACTGCCAAAACAATGTAATGACAATATATTGTGTCAAAAAATAATATTTTAATTTAGCTTATTTTTTAAATATCCTAAAGTAGTATTTTAACTTAACTTCGCTTTAAATGTTTTAAAATAATTTTACGCCGCTTCTTTCGCGGTGCACTTAAAAGAGGTTGGCTTTTGTTTCCCATTCTTTCAATACAAAGTAATTTAATTTCACGTTTATGATGTTCTTGTGGATAGCCCGAACATGTGCTAAGACATGGTGCATAAAAGAACGTTAATAATTAAAATAAATACTTCGAAAAAACACTTTACAGTAATGATAACATTTTTAATTTAAAATGTACCGGTGTTTCAGATTGAACGCCAACCACACTCAGGCAGATACGATGACGCCTATGTTTGATTTAAAACATTTGAAACACAATTTTTAACATTCAAAATGTTGGAAGAAATGATTTCTCTTCTTCTCTTTGAAAACGATCGTGGCAATGCTGTAGATGAAAGACCGTGGACAGTTGCCAGCAGGTACACATAGTTCCTTGTTTGACAACAAACAGCGTTACACTACGGCTACCAAACTGTTTAAAATTTTAATTCTTAAAATAATGTTTTAAAGCTCAGTAGTAAACTAATGAATTATAAAAAAAATAACTAAAATCAAGAGAAAAATATTATCTAGCCTTGTGATTTCTTCTTTTTCCAATATTAATACTTACATCCATATTAATCTAATTAAAGTAATTATTCATTTTTAAAAAATATAAAAAATTAATAGAACAATAAATAAAAATTCTAATCTAAGAAAATTGAAGTAAAAACAGTTCTGCTTTATATAGTAAAATTTAATTTTTAATATATCACTTAATGAATAATATTAATATAATATTTAGCACCGCGTCTTACTAACCGTTCGGGTTATACACTTTAAGTACTAATTACTCTAATGGATTAGGACTTGGGAAGGTTGAATCAGAGGAAGTGAACCCGCATTTGCGTGGAGGGAGAGTGGAAAACCATTTAGGAACCACCCCCAGTTCACCCGACCGAGATTCGAACCTCGATCTCCCCGTCCTCGGCAGTCGAGCTTCAACACGACAAGCGCGTTAGCCAACTACGCCACCGAGGCGGGTCACTTAATGAAGTTAAGCAAAATAGTGTGAGGCTGAAAATGTGATAGTTTTCATTTTATAATTTAATTAGTATGATTAGTAAATGTTTAACATAGTCTTCTTTCTAGATAATATAAATACCATTTCATTGGTGAAAACCGATTTCAAATCCATAGGTTGGTTTTGTCGCAATCTTTTATTTAGTATTACCATGTTTTGATGGGTAAACAAGTGTTGCCTGGCCTCTTAATTCCAGGGTTGTTTCATAGCCAGGACTTAGTATAGTTGATTAGAAAACTTTATTATTATTATTATTATTATTATTATTATTATTATTACCCGTTCGGGTTATACGCACTTACGCTCATGTGAAATGTTAGGGTGATTGTGTGATGAAATGGAGAACCACAGTTTAACGTGGGATCTGAACCACGTTTGAGACCTGGCATTCCACACATTCACAAAGTAACTAATTAACATGATGTTTTGATATCTCTGGTGCCAGAGTTCTTTTATTAGCGGGTTGAAAGCTTTCTCAAATATGTGGGTACTATAATGCTCCTAGTCCATTTAACCGTGTATAGATCGATATGTCTTAGAACAGCTAGGAGGTAAGGTGAATTCACATTGTGAGAAGCCAGCTGTATTCGTTTATTTTTGTGTGTTACTTGGAAAGGTATTTATCAGTTAGAGGCGGATCTCTGTTATAATGATTACACGAGGAAAGGACCAGTCTGTGACCTCTTAGGGTGCGCGTTTAATTTTGTAAGGATATGTTGAAATGCTCTCTTGGCTAGTGTGAGCCTAGCGTTAGTTGTTTATAGTACAATAGTTTGCATGCTCTTTTGTGTCGATTGACTACGACGTATACTAACGGGCTACGGCCCCGAAGAGCACGGGTACAAAATAGTGCAGGTACATAACAGCGCAGCCTGGTGGTCCCAAAATAGAGCAAGCACAAAAGAGCACAAGTGTACAGTTGTACAGAACTAGTAAGTGTTTCTTGACCTTATAGTGCCCTATTTCTTCTCCAGAACTGCACAAGGTGGTCTGTATTTAAACTGGGTAGCAATTTTACACACCACACAAGCTACCTTAACGTGGCTTTCAAGCTAATAGCATTGAGCTTTTAGGGGGTTAGGTTAGGTTAAGTTAGGTTAGAGGACAATCGGGGTTCAAAGGGTGAAGCTGTAACGCTGTTAATTCCAGTAACCTACTCATTCCTTTCGCCAAACAAAAGAAAGGAAACATACACTCGACTTTTTACGGCAATTAAGAATTACGCTCTTATGTACCTGCGTTATTTTGTACCCAGATCGTTTGCGCTATTTTGTACCCACTTTTCGCTTGCGCTTTTATGTACCCTTGTTCTTCGGCAGCATATTCTACGTACACAGTGGTTCCCAAACTATTTGAATCGCGGAGCACTTTTCAGGAAATAAATTCGTCACGGAGCACTATCGTTGCCCTGATGCCAAAGGCACGTATTTGCATTTTTTGTTTTACAGTTTTTACCTAACTGCACTTTTAAAGTTGTTGGTCAATATTTTATCCTAAATCAAAAGCACGAATTATTTTTCGAGTTCTAGATATCTTAAATTTTGATATAAATTTAATTTTTTCCCATTGAAATTCATTGAAATTTGGAATTTTAAATATAGTTTTCTCAAAATATCAATTGGCATAAGGGCTACTATAATTTCTTTTAGTACCTACATATACACTTAGCTGAATTACAGCAGTATTCACGATGGGAAAGCATGTTTAAGAATTTGAGCATGTTAGACATAAAGGTTTACTTCTTTCAAAATGTTATTTTCTCCACCAATTTCAGAAAAATAAGGAACGTACTTAACTACATAAACGAAAAATAACAACAAAAAACCTAAAGTAAAGCAACACATGTGATAACAAATTCAAAGTAGGTATTATTAATCCACAATATTATGTTACCAACATAGATATGGTATTTAAAGAGTGACTTGACATCAAAAAATAACGATAAAGTATAGACCACGAACTTAGAATCTAATGACAGGGATGGAATTGTTTTGATTTGCTTAATATCGCTATATCTGGTTGATTATGGAACATTTGTAACCGAATATCTGGCTTTGCCTTGAGGCGGGATCTGTATTTGGTTTTAGTAACCACATAGGTAGAGAATCCTGATTCACATAAGTAAGTTGTTGCAAAGGGCAGAAGGATGATTTTCACTTTATCTGACAAAACTTCAAATTTGTCTCTTAGCTGACACCAAGATTCTGATAGTGAAATCTTAGTTGCAAAAGTCTCTTTTATCACAGAATCTAATGTCAAATCAATCAAGCACTCATATTGCTGCAATGTCAGACAAAGTGGATTTTTCGACGCAACCCAAAAGTTTTTTTTCTTTCTTTCGTGGAGTTCTTTCAGAAAATAACAATTTAAACTATAGGTGACCTGGCAGTCTAGGGGTAAGGTGTCGGACTCCTGTGTTGGGGGTCCGGGGCTCAATCCTCGGTCCCGGCACAAATTTATCTGATTGCCAAACCCTTCTTTCACCTCTGACAAGACGTGTATTAATCACAACTTGTGAATGTGTGGAATGCCAGGCCTCCACCGTGGTTCGGATCCCACGTTAAAATGTAGGTCCTCCATTTCATCTCACAATCACCCTACCATTACACATTAGTGTAAGTGCGTATAACCCGAACGGGCAGTAAGTAATACGCGGTGCTAATAATAACAGTTGGAACTATAAATAGCACTGCACTGCTACTTGACTTGTTTCATCTCTCGACTGAATACTGACTGAAATGAAACTGACTGAATGTGCGAAGAAACTTGAGGTTTTAATATGTAATAGAAACTTCCCAGAAAATTCTGGAAAAGTGTCGAAGCTATTAATCGTATCTGAAAGCGCGGGGAAGTTCTCACAGAGACGGAGTTAACTGGCACCTTCTTGTGTCTCTGTCTGGTTTTGCCGCGTTCAGTCTGTGTGCTTCACCGACATTCTAGATGCTTTGCATGATTCCAAGAAGGTGCGGGTGGGCAAAGATGACTGAGGTGAGACATGACATGAACTTCGGCTTTATAATACTTGCTATCTACACTGCTTCACAGCACGCTGCACGAGCTAGATAATTTCCACCCAATACCTTGCTAACTATACACAGTTAATGGCCACACAAACTCACAGTTTTGAGATTTTGTCACATTTATTTTATTTATTTTTCTTTCCAATCATTTCGCGGAGCACTTCCGAGATACTTCGCGGAGCACCAATTGCTCCACGGAGCACACACTTTGGGAAGCGCTGTACTAACATAACGGATTCTAGCCTGTTGTTTACTTTGTATTGAGGTTTTGTGAATAGAATGTTCGGGATACTTACTATACCGTGATGTTGCGTTCCTTTGGACATTTCAATTCTAAACCAACGCCAGCCTTTCCCAAAATATTAATTATTAAGAATTAAGTGTTGTTACGGTGTTTGCCTTCAAGCGAGTTGTGTATCACAATATAATATTGTTTTCTATGTCCTGTAACGTACGCTTAATCGCTATTTAATTTATGTGCGTTGTTTTTTTGTTGCACGGGAAGGTACGTGTTCCCCTTAATTTAAACAGCGCATTATCTTATGGTTTACCCTGTTTTATAGTATTTTTAAGTTTGAGCAAATATTTGTTTTTCTAAAAAAAAAAAAAAAAA
>CABEEJ010000211.1:216035-229439 GCA_901482245.1 Timema douglasi
TTTTTGAAAAAAAAAAAAAAAAATGTATAATCAGAGTTCCGTCTTTATGTTTACCTTGTTCGCTCATCAAGCATGCCCTACATTTTGTAAACACTGTTTAGACTGTATACAAGTGTTCTGTAATAGGGTGTAGCTAATCATCTTTCCTAGAGTTAAGAACGTTTGTTATTGCTCATTTTCAACTGTGGGCTGAGAGGTATGATATCTGCAACGTTTAGGGACATTGAGGGTTGGCAGGCACAACATTTACTCGTATCATGCTGCCCTGAATTCCCCTATTTTATTTACTTATTTTTGTACCGGCTGCCAGCTTAAGAGAATTGATTATTTTACTAGCCTATGCTAGGCGGGTGCACTATTATAATTAAACATCTTTTATATCTAATAATTGTTTACAAAACCCATAGTTTCTGAGCTGTAAGAAAATATATATTTTTTATGTAGGTCTTTAATATGTAAAATTGATTTTTATGCTTTTTTATGGACGTAGATGTTCCTCTTTTCTCAATATCTCTGTAACAATGTATCTTTTTTTTTTCAATTATATTCTTTGATTAAATGTTTCTGCAACAATTTTTTTACCTTATGTTATTTGATAAAATGTTTTTGCAACCATTATTAGACCCAATTTTGTTTCACAAGTCTTGACGAGTTTTAGTAAATGTCCCTATTTTAAGATAAGACAGATAAAGTTTGTACGGTCCACCGTACCATTTATTTTCAGTTCTGCTTCATTTTATTAATTAAAACTGCAAGAAAAACTTGAAAATAAACGGTTAGGAGCACATCTGCTTAATGACTTTACATTTATACAGGTGGATGTCAGAAAAAAAACACACTTTTTCTAATGCTTTGTTTGGTAAACATTTGTGGTTAGCTGTTAGTGAGAAAAAAAACAGGTCTTTTTTTGTATTGTTTATTATTTGGTGGTGAGGGGTTGTGTACAACAATAGGCTGTTATAATCTTAATCATTTAAATAAGATAATTAAAAAACCCGAGGAATAAGGAATTAAATAGGAAAATGCATTCAATTTTAAAACATTCGGTATGGTAAATATTGCATCACAGATAGATTTCATGGTCAAAACTTCAGTCCAAAAATACAATTAACAGGTGTACAAAAAGGAATATATTAGGCAAATTAATAGAATTTTGCTAGTATTTATTGTAATTGTAGTAATAAGAATTTTGTGAAATTAATAATATAAGAAAGGCACTTAGATGTTATATTTACTTATATTGATATGTATAACTCCTTTTAGTCAATTGAATGAAGACATAAATGTCTAATTGACTAAAGAAGTTATACATATTAATTTAAGTAAATGTAACATCTAAGTGTGTTCATTATATTATTAATTTCAGATTAATAGAATGCTTAAAATACGGTGGTTCTCATGAACTGCCATTAAGAGACAGACGCATCCAGCTTTTGTACAAGTAATATAATCACTCGGTAAGTTTATTTCAAAACTTTTACTCTTTTATTCTTTCTGTTTGTATACTTGTTTAGTGATTTTGTAATTCTAGTGATTTTTAATCATTAGGAAAATTTAAATGATATAATTTAATACGTAAATACACGGTGAGAAAAAAATCATTACCGGTAAGCTTTGACCTGGCCCCACCAAACCTAAAGATCACGTTCCGCCACTTGCTTATTGTTTAGTAAATGATATGGCTAATAGGTGGCACGAGTAGCGATAGCTGTACACCTGTTTACTTCATTTCCTAAAACTACCACTAGATGCCACCAAAGGTCACACTTAGAGTTCCAGTCCATCATACTGACTAGCCAAGAATTAATAACAACTATTAATTTCGTTGTTTTAGAAAACAATAACTCAATCGAATTAAAATAAAACTATTGAAATGGACAACTAATACGTATATAATGTATCCTAAATGTATTAAAAGCTACAAAAAAAAGTATAGGTGTACTATATAAATTACTCTAACATTGTATTCGATCATGCAATAAACAATATTCTTGTTTATTTATTAGAATATATTTTCAAGATATATATTTCTAAAATAAAACATATATACTAATATTGTTTTGTATATTTGGCCTTCATGTTTAAGTATGCCCATTTGATAGTTTCTTTCTGTCATATTAATATAATACTTACCTCTATTTAACATAGTTAACATCAATTCCGTAGCGTGAACAAGTCAAATTAATCCCCAGTGGCGTATTCTCCGGGTATGCTAGTCCTGCGCCTCATACCCAAAATGATATGGACTAGTTTTTTTGTTTAATTCAATGCTGTCTGTGTGAACTGTGTAAACACTAATGTTTAGATTGTTAATAAATATACATGCAATGAATTATAAATTTTTACCCGCTTCGGTGACGTAGTTGGCTAACGCGCTTGTCGTGTTGAGCTCGAATGCTGAGGACGGAGAGATCATGGTTCGAATCTCGGTTGGGTGGATTGGGGGTGGTTCTCCCTAAATGATTTTTCACTCCCCCTCCACGCAAATGTGGGCTCACTTCCTCTAATTCAACCTTTCCAATTCTTAATCCATTAGCGTAATTAGTACTTAAAGCGTATAACCCGAACGGGTAGTAATACGCGGTGCTAAATATTATTAATTTTAAAATTAATATTGGTTCATATTCCAAGAATACTGTTTTTTAAGTAATTCTTCTTCCAAAAGGTTCTACTTAGCACAATAGGAAACCCAAAACACAAGGCAAGCTAGGGAGGCTCTAATGTAGGGATGGGTTGTGAAATCACAACCTGCTCCTTTGTCACTGCTCCTCTGACGTCACAGTCACAGTCTGCTCCTGACAGATGAAAGGAGCTGTTCCTTCTTGTCACAGGCCCGTTTGAAACTTTCCACCTATTACTCCACCATTATAAAAAAACTGTATTGTATTCCCATTTGTTTTCTCCGAGCTTCTACTGTCAAGGCTGCATCGTTACAAGTTATCCGGTAGATGGTAGCCCAAAGTAGTTACGTCATAGAAGACGTGTTTATAAACGCTTGGCAATTTGCATTGCTCCTCGTCTCTATGTCATAGGCGACGCAGGAACAGGTCCAGATTAACCTCTCTCCTCGCCTGTCACAGGCAGCGCTGGAACAGGTCCAAACCAACCTTGCTCCTCCCCTGTCACAGGCAGCGTTGTAACAGGTCCAAACCAACCTTGCTCCTCCCCTGTCACAGGCAGCGTTGTAACAGGTTCGGAGTTAACTTGCTCCTCGTCTCTCTGTCACAGACAGTGCTGGAACAGGTTCGGAGCAAACTTTCTGGTCTCTCTGTCACAGACCGCGCTGGAACAGGTCCGGAGCAACCTTGTTCCTTTATGCTCCAGGGGTATTTTGGAGCAGTCGTACAGTGGAATGGACTTGTATTATTTTCACAACGGAACCTTACTTATCTATTATAGGTCTAATTTAGAGTTGGTTTGGGGAATCACAAATGAGTTTTGAGGAGGAAATATGTCATAGTACAAAACGCTATCTCCACAATACAAGCAAAGTATGTGATGTATTTTCACAATAAATTGCATACATTAATGATGAACATTGAAGGAACCCGCTTAGTGATAAAATGGCTTAAGGCAAGGTTCAGCAACCTACGGACACTAACTGATTTTATGTAGCCCACAAAATATTTAGAAAACAAACAATTGTGTTCTATTAATAAACTTAATAACTAATTAATACATGAGAAATTTAAAGTTGGAATTTTTTGCTCTACATTTTTCACATCAACTCAACAATTCTATTTAACCCCATAAGACCCAGGATATCAAAAAAGTTGCCGACCCCTAGTCCCTGGCGTCACTCTCGCACTCTCACTATCTGGGCTGTCCATGACGGAGAGTTCTAGGTTTAATCTTGGTTGGTTGTAGGCCTAATGAGAGTGGTTTCTACTAAATGGTTTTTCATTTTATCTTCACACAAATGTGGCTACATTACCTATAAGTTCAACCTTCTCTATCCATAGCATATCAGCATAGTTAGAATTAGCGTCTAACGCGAGTGGGTGCTAAGACAGGTTGATTATAAAACATTGATGGAGTGGGATTGAAAATGCTGATTTAGTGATAGAATATAATATAAAGTTTGATGGCATCAAGGACGTAACTACAGGGGGAATCATCTCCCTATCTGAGTCAATGTGTATGTGTGTGTGTGTGTGTGTGTGTGGGGGGCAGGGTGACACAAGCCATAAAACGTATAATTAATATAATGCGTGCAGTATGGTATCAAGAGCAATATACTCGTATTAAAGCTGATACCCGTTTCGGTATAGACATGTTACTTTTGCAATTGACTAGACTGCTGATGACAGGGAGGTCGGGGTTCAATCCTGGTCTGGTGAACTGAGGTTTTTTCCCCCCTAATTGTTTTCCACTCTCACGCCACACAAATGCGAGTACACTTCCTCTAAAATCAACCATCACTATTCCTAACACATTAGCGTAATTAGTACATATACGTATAAAGCGGACGGGCAGTAAGACGCGGTGTAAAAAAAAGCCCTAATATAATTCTGGTAGGAAGAATAGTTCTAGAAAGTTCAAACATAATTTTTTTGGGGTCAACATTGAAAGCATTATAATTAATTATTAATGTTATTTTATAAGTATTGATGGTATTTATCAAAAGTTAAAAATGCAAATCACATGACTTAAGTTATGAATATATGAAATAAGTTTTACTAGTGTTTGTGACTCAATTACTGGTCTTCCTACCAGAATCTCACTATAGATAATCTTGCTAAAGGTGATGTAGAAGACAGTACAATAGCATTATTGTTCTTAGCACATGGAACGAGATAAGCCCCTCCAAGTCCTGCAATGCCAACATTTTTGACAGTATTTAAAAAAGCTGACTTGTTAGATACTTCTACCAATCCCTCCTTTTTCCTGTCTGGACATATAACAGTTACAATTAGGATTGTATCTTACTAACCGTTCAGGTTATATGATCGTGTACTAATTACGCTAATGGTTTTAAAAATTCGGAAGTTTATATAAATAGGAAGCTAGAAAGTGTAACCACATTTGCGTGTAGAGAGAAAGTGGAAAACCATGTTGTTAAAACCATCCTAAGTGAACCCGACTGAGATTCGAACCTCGATCTCTACATCATCGGCAGTCTAGTCTAAAAGAGTAGCACGTTAGACCAAACGGCCACCGAAGCGGATTCCTATGCTATTAAACGAAAAGATCAAACCAGCTGACAATACAGCAAGCTTGTTCCGAGAGGAGCGTAGATCCGGCAAAGTGAAAGAGCAAGAAAGAAGAAAAATAACAATACAAGTGTACATGTTGCGCATGCGCGAATGCTGAATAAGAAACCAATATAAATAAACACCTACACATGCCCATTCAAGCAGACAAGTTTTAACGTTGACAAATAAACTAGCTTAGAAATTAGCATAGTCCTGAACACATCACCGTTAAATATAGATTAAGTTAGTATAGGTAATAGTATAGACACCAACGTTAAAAAAAATTTAAGTGTAATAATTTATAGTTTTTCTAGATGGTGTAATGGAAACAAAATACTTATTCCGTATTCACGCATGCGCACAACTCAGTTCTTATCTCGTTTTGACATTTAAATTTCTACCCGTAGGCACTCGTCCAAAGAATTGTGCTGTTGCTGTGCCGGCACAAGCAAGGAACGTGATAACTGCTACTAGGCTAGGAGTAGGTTCGAATATAGTGACTGTGACAAAAAGGAGCAGGTAAAAGGAACAGGTCCAGTAGTGGAGCAGTAACAGATTGCTCCTGCTCCACTAAAGGAGCAGTTTTTCCCATCCCTACTCTAATGACCGTGCCCAATGTTTAGGGGGTTGCAAAACCTTCCTTTCCGCTCGCCCATAAGTAATTGGCCAATGAGTTCGGGTTTTCACAACCTAGTGCCAACTATTGAAAAAAAGATTCAAGATCACAATGTTTATTTATTAAGCTAATTTAGTATAGTTTAAGTAAAAATACATAAAACAGATATATACTTAATTGTAAAATAATAGTTAGTATACGTAACAAGCTTAAAATTATAAACTAATTAAATACATTGATTTATGTTTAGGTATTCTAGTCACATGTATCATCATGTATTTGGCAAACGCATTTAATCATTCTTTCAATTTTAGGCATTTTAGCACTGATAGAGTGGGGAAGGGAGGGGATAGAGGGGTAAGGCAGGTAACGAGGCTACTTTAACAGTTGTTGATGATAATTATAGTTTTTCTTTAGCAGAAAGGATCGTGGAGTTTTAATAGTGTTTTTTTAGTTTTTGTTTTACATTAACGACGTATTAGTCATTGTGATTTTATATAATTATACATCAAAGAATCCCAAAAATCAGAAGTGTGAGTTCACCATTTCAAGATGATTTAGAAGGAAAAGGTAAAATAAAATATATTTACTTATAATTTACTCAATCAGCCATTTACTTTGGGGTGAGGCATTCAATCAAGGCTGTAGCAAGAATGAAATTTGGATGAAGAGAGCGGGTTTGTGGTTGCACAGCCTCCTAAGCCCTAAAGGCCGAGAATATTTATGAATATTAAATGCTTTTTTTTATATATAAATATTATGGAGTAGTTTTATAGTAATTAAGATATTTAAATAATACAAATGGTATCTAAGCTATTATTTGTATGTTTTTGTTTCAATTGTTAATCTTGTGTATAACGGTAAACATTTTAAATATTAGGCTTAAGTCTGAAGCCTGGTCTTAAAATGTAGCATATACATTCGACATATCTTCAATGTTAGTTATACTTAATATTATTTAAATCTCTATTAACATTATTTGTGGTGTTGGGGAAAGAGGGAGGGGGTCAAATACCCTGGTTGCCCCTCCTCCTTGGGTGCACCACTGCTTACATCAAAAGATATGTGTTAATATATTAGCAATAAACCAATGACGTAGCGATAGAGTATTAATATTCCAAGATAATCTCCCCTATGTTAGTCAGAGTTTACGCATCTAAATAGTTTCTAGATGATAAATTCTCAAGTTGTGAGAATCGTTTGTTTCCAATCAGAATTGTGTGAGATAAGTTAGGCTTTAAGAAATAATTTTAATTGCAACGTGAGTTGGAAAATCCACCTGATTCCTTCCCACCATGATCTGATGGACGCTTGCTCGGTGTATCACTTCATTTTACTCTTATTATGATTGTTTGCTTTGAGTATCGCTAGCTGTGTTCTTTTAATTACACTAGACTAATTGAATAGGATCTGTCTCTCTTATGAATTCAGAAATGTGCCCATACCACTCTTAGCCCCGACATTAATATTTACTTAAATTTCTAACCGTGTAGATATCATTACAATTTGAGGACCGCCTATTTGGTCTAGTGATCATGGGTTCTGGCTACGAACCCAGAGGTCCCGGGTTTGATTCCCAGTGCGTCCAGATTATCTGGGAAGCAGTGGGTCTGGAACGGGTTAGACTCAGCCTAGGGTGGATAAATAAGGAGCTACTTGAATAAAGTAGTAGTAGCTCCGGTATAGAGAGCCGAGCTTAATGGCTGGAGTCATCGTTGTGCTGACTACATGACACCCTCTATCCGCAAGAGTTGGCACTAATTCGCCAAACAGTTTGGTAGCCACTCGTTAGGTATAGCCTGAATCCGGGCTGACATCATGGAGTTACTTTTATTACATTTTGAGTGGATAGAAATCATCGTAATGGATAAATAAAAGAAGAGAGAATATGGGAGTGGAAGAGGGGGGGGGGTAGATCAACATTTCCTAAGATAGCATACAGTTAAAGGGAAATAATAAATGTTCAAGAACCACTGTTATTTATGAACACATCTTCAAATACATCCTTTGAAATAATCTCTTGACGTTTTTGAACAACGGTGCTTGAGGGTCCTCGGCCCCCAAATCTCCGTTGCAACTTTTATAGTACAGCATAACTATTAATTTTTCTCAGGATACGCTACTGCTAATCACATAACTTAATGACCTTGTTGTGAGGTGTATGACTAGTTTTACAAGAGGAACGTGGTAGAGACATTTCAACAACCACCTTATCAACAATAATTTTGATGATTCAATTGAATATAAAATAAAAATCAAACATCTCCTTATACTCATTGCAGCCCCATGAATTCACTTGATAGATTTCGAGTTTTGATACTTATACGAATTGAGACATTTACTTATAGCTAGTGAGATATGTGAAATTAAATAATAATTACTGTAACAGAAACATAAAATAAAAAGAGTATCACATTTCATCAAAGAGCATACATGAAATAATACACACTGTCAAAGAAAATTATAAAAATATCATGGTATAACAAAGATCATAATGGTTCTTAACGCTATGTCAGTAGATGGAGTTTATTTTAATTGTTCTGTCGTCAATAGTTAAGCTCTAGTTATGATCTCAATTTTGGATTTCTTGCTTAGGTGGCAGCATAGTCTAAGGCACTACTCTAACTATAGACCAGACTGTTGGAGAAGGGGAGATCAGGGTACAATCCTAGTTGGGTGCACTGGGGATGGTTTATCTAAATGGTTTTTCACTCTCCCTATGAGCAAATTTGGGTACACTTCCTTTAAATTAAGCCTTCCTAAACCCTAACACATTAGTGTGATTAGTGTATGGGTGTATAAACCAAAAGGGTAGTAAGACACGGTGTTAAACAAAAAAAAAACACTTTTGATTATGTAATCGCTACACACATTCACTATTTTTTTTAATACTATTTGGTTTTGGTGCTTTTTTCATTTTTAGGGTTTTTTGATCTCCTAAACAACATTACAATTTTGTATCTATCCAAGAAGTAGTTTACTCTTTCTCTTAGCCTGGTAAATTTTGAAAGGCTGCCTCCATTTCCCCCACTTTGGATTATCTAGTATTGACACTTTTTTGATGATCTTAAGTATATTTATTAGTTCCCATTCACCAGACCTTCATATTTTTTTTAAATGCTTATAATTGACAAACATTAAAAAAAAAATGTATTTCAAATAATTGTTTTCTTAAAGTCCTACAACTTTTTAATAGACTTAATACATTTTTTTCGTAGCGTCTTTCTTCCTGTTCAAGCTATAGGCCTACGCATATATAATTTTCTCTAATGGGATAGGTATGATGAAATAATAATTTTAGACGTAATCTACCCGCATTTTCATGTAAGGAGAGTGGGAAATAATTTAGGAAAAACCACCCTCAGTAGACTCGACTGATAATCGAACCTCGATCTCCCCATCATCAGCAGTGGTCTAATACAAGTGTGACACCTTAAAGACTATTTGGCAACTGAAGTGGCTAGTAAGCTATTTCATATCTAAAAGAAAATTTTGAGCTATCTGATCAATAAAAATTAACCTCTAAGTTATTTTATCGATTATTTTTTTTATAAAAATAAGCTGAAAGATTAATAAAAAAAGTGTCTAATCTGAATACGCTTGTCCTTTCTCTTCAGCTTTAACTCTCACTTTTCCCGAAAAATAGTATTATTATTATTATTATTACTATTAGCACCGCGTCTTACTACCCGTTCGGGTTATACGCACTTAAGCTAATGTGTAATGGTAGGGTGATAGTGAGATGAAATGGAGGACCTACAGTTTAACGTGGAATCCGAACCACGGCGGAGGCCTGGCATTCCCCACATTCCCAAGATGTATTGTCAGAGGTGAAGGAAGGGTTTGGTAATCAGATAAATCTGTGGCGGGACCGAGGATTGAACCCCGGCCGCCAGCATAGAAGTCTGACACCTTACCCCTAGACCGCCAGGTCACCTACGTGAAGGTTATTGTAGATGTCAAAGTCGAAGCCAAAGGAGATTTGACCTTTGACTTCGACTTTTCGAAGTTTCGCACACCATTATTAGTTTTCAGTTGGAACGAAATCAAGCAGGGTGTTAGAGATTTGGAGCTCAATATAATCGATATTTTTTATTGGCGCAATCAACATTAGCGCTATTAGGCCTACTGACTTATATTTAATATGCAAGGGCAAGGCGATAACTTTAAAGGCGATACATCCATATTAGTGTGAAGAGAGGACGGGAAAATGATACAAATTAAAAGTAGGAACCACTCACCTCACCCCCTTTCCCCTGCTATCGCCCGTTGGGACCTACCTGTCAATGGCGATCAAGCGCAACTTGAGAGTCTAAATATTAAAGGTTGTATTTCTAATCTAACCTCGGGAGTCAACCAATCTCCCAGTATAATAACAATCAGTTCAGGTTGAATGAGAGATTAGTTTATACCCCCAAGTCTCGGCCTAATATATTGCATTAAGTTGTGATGGGTGACCTGGTGGTCTAGGGGTAAGGTGTAAGACTTCTATGCTGGCGGCCGGGGTTCAATCCCCGGTCCTGGCAAAGATTTATCTGATTACCAAACCCTTCCTTCACCTCTGACAAGACATCTTGTGAATGTGGGGAATGCCAGGCCTCCACCGTGGTTCGGATTCCACGTTAAACTGTAGGTCCTTCATTTCATCTCACAATCACCCTACCATTACACATTAGCATAAGTGCGTATAACCCGAACGGTTAGTAAGACGCGGTGCTAATAATAATAATAATATGTTGTGATGGAAGGTATAAATAGTTGAGGACCACTTTTTTTGAAGTTATTATAACAAACACATTTTGTAAAATATCAATCCAGTCATACATTTAGTTTAGTTCTCTACATTTCTTAAATATTAGTCACGAGCATCTTGAAATTTGACCATGATATTTTACCCTAATTTAAAAAGTTTCTGTTCAAATGTCATGACACACATGCAAAATATTCAATAATTTTTGAGATTACTATATTAAGAAATCTAAACTAGGAGTGAATGCATAAACCTAAGAGATATTGTGTTTAGTTTAAAAGAAAAATTTTTGCTCTTGAAACAAAAAATATGAACTTAAACTCACTCCTTTTCCCATACCACCTTAAGCCACTCATCTACTAATGAAGTTATTAGTTATTTCAAGTAATGGTAGCCCATTTATTGAAACAAAACAACTAAATATTTGTACGACTAGTTTTTTCCACCATCTATCGAAATAAATGAATAGGTTACTTGGAGCAATGTTAAACTTGTCTTCGTATTTTGTAAACAAACCTATTTTTCTCTGTGGCATCCTTACCTCAGTAGAACCTGCATCAGTGGACACGTGGACTAGGGAGTAAGTCTAGTATAGTAGTCTTTGCTTTTTTTCCACTCTCTCTCACCGAAAATGCCGGTACATTCTCTTTAAATCCTAGCTTCCACGGGATTATTCTATTTGTGAAAATATCCGAATGGCCCAGGTAGGTGTAATTCGCGGAGCACTAAATAAAAACCCGAATACATAAATTCATATTAAAATTCAGTTGTCTACTTTCCTGATACAAATAGAGCTGTGTCTATTGCTAACACCCATTCACACAGCATTTTATTTTAGACTCACTTTTAAAATATTTGGCTTCAATAACTAAAGATAATTTGAAAATGTAAACTTTTTTAGTACCGCGTCTTACTACCCATTCAGGATATACACTTATGTACTAGCTACGCTAGGGGTTTTAGATATGAGGAAGGCTATAGTTAGAGGAATTGTACACGCATTTGCGTGGAAGGAGAGTGGGTAATCCATTTTGGAAAAATACTTTGTACACCCGACCAAGATTTGAACCACGATCTCCCCGTCATTGGCAGGCCAGTATATTGTGAGAGGGATGCCTTAGACTATGCGGCCATCAAAGTGAGTCAATGCTGAATTAAATAAAAAATAAAGTAAATAGTGAACAAATTTAAAGTCAAGACATGTGACCTTTAAGGTTTCGAATTTTTGCACTGCTTCTTACTACACGTCCAAGATGTTTACCATTAATCAATTTAATATATTAGGTAAGAGGAAGTTTAAATTTAGATGAAACGAACCCGAATTGGCCTGGAGGAAAAGTGGGAAAAGCATATAGAATAAAATCACTTGCAGTAAACCCAAATGAGATTGAAACTTTAACTTCCTTCCCCTTATACAGCAAACAAGAATAGATAAGCAAAGTATTTCGTCCGCCTACCACCAATGTAGGCCTCTAGTACTCAAGACTGAGGATAGATACTATTCTAATGTAATTTGTTGTTTGTTTTTATCACTGCTATTCACATCTACTAATTAAGCCAATATGTTAGGGATGAGGAAGGTTGAATTTAGATGAAGTAAATGGTTTGACATTGAACAGGGTGTTAGACAAGATTGTGTTATGTCTCCACGGTTGTTTAATATCATCATAGATAAGTGTATGAGGTATGCTTGTAAGGACACAGTTGGTGTACAAAGGGACAGTGTGAATGTGTGTTGCTATATGCAGATGATGCCAATTATGGACTGATAATGAATGACAGTGACTTACAGAATGTATTAAATCTTTTGAAAATGTAGCGACAGGCAGAGTGGATCTTTGTATAAATGTCTCCAAAAGTAGGTTTATATATATATTTTAAAACGGATCCAGAAATGATTGTCAACTTATAATAAAGGTAAAACTGTTAAAACAAGTGAATTATTTTGTATATCCGAGCAGAATGTTCTGTAAAATGGAAGGATAGATGGTGAAATCGACGGACTGGTGAATGCATCTCGGAGAATAGTTGCGATATTTGTGGACTATTGCAAAGAAAGGAGTACTATCGAGAGAGGAAATGATGCCAGTATATAAAATTGTGTCAACCCCAACATTATTTTATGGATGTGAAGCGTGGGTTTGTCAGGAGAAATACAAGAACAAGGTTAATGCGGTTGGAAAGAGATATCTAAGAAATGCACGTGGAAAAACTCGTATGGACAGAGTCAGTAATGAATGAGTACTGAAGGAGTGCGATTTTATATGGAATCCAATAGGTCATTGTTATAGAAGCGTTTTAAGTTTGTTTGGGCATGTTAAGAGAATGAGTGTAGACTGAGTGACGAAGCAATTAACTTATATAAAGGTTAATTGTGTGGATCAAAAGGAAGGGGTAGGCCATGTAAGACGTAATTAAATGTGGTAGATAAATGTGTGAAAAAGAGAAATATTAAGAGTTTCGAGATTAAAAACTAATGTATGACTCAGTATATTGATGTTGAAGTGAAGGGAGTATACAAGGAGAGAAAAGTGTGGATGATGTTAGTGAGGATGGATTAAGTACGGAGGTTTTTTTTTATGTTTAGCTACATGCACAGTTACATGCCTACCCCATGAGGGAACGGCGTATTCAGGTATGTTTTTATGTATGTAAATATGATACAATTCTTCGGATTTTATTTAAACTATTTTGTTCCTAGCTATCCATATGTAAAATATAATAAATATATTGATATCTTTTGAAGTCATACTGTTACCTAATAGGACTGCTGCTGCTGCTGCTAATTTTTTACAGTCTGACACAGGGGGGGGGGGGGGCGGGGTATGGGCCTCCCCTCATCC
>CABEEJ010000211.1:229450-241358 GCA_901482245.1 Timema douglasi
GGGGGGGGGGGGGGGGGGGGGGGGGGGGGGGTATGGCGACATTTTGGGAAATCCATCTGAGGTCTGTAACTTATTCGTAAAATTGTTAAGAATCTATGATTTAGACCATGCGACACAAAAGCGTATGTTGAATTGTTTATTTATTACTCAATTTGGTTAACCTTTTAATCTCCATAAGAGGTTTGGTGCTGTTCCCTAGTAACCACTTTATTATCATGCTCCTTATGGAAGATGGTTTATCATTCATATACATTACTGACACTAGAGTGTACGACTAAAATGAAAATCCATTACTGGCACTAGAGTATACGACTAAAATAAAACGAATAAAAAAACAAGTGAATGATGGAAACAAGGGTCGTCAGCGCAACTCCTTACCACTAAACCAAGAATGCATTCTGTGAAATTCCCGTCGAAGCAATATAATTTGTTGTCTAGTCACTGGCTGTGTCACAAGTGACGGATGGGAGGATGGTATGCCTAACGAGGTGTTGTAGAAACATCTGTTGTCAACTAATTGACTACAAATGGGTGGTGCTGCTGCTAATGTTGTGTTAAGTCCCTCTCTCCCTTTGCTGGGGGTTAGGTTATATCCTGTCTTCGCCCGGGCCATCTTGTCAACAAAATGTGCTAATTATTTTACAACATCCCGAACATGTGAGGTAACACATTGGGCGTATACTCTGAGCTAGGATAAAGTAGACCACAGGTGTGTATTTTAATTAGAAATATTCATTTATCACGTCTGTTACAGGTTAAATATAGTGTGAGGGAAACGTGTGTTAGAGTGGGGATTTAGGGGGTGAGAGAAAGGGCCAATGTTTTTGCAGTGTTGATAGACAAACTTATTTTGGCCGTAATAAATAAAATATTTCTTCGGTGATAGCAACAGTTGTTGAATATTTGTCATTAGCATAGCGGCATTAGATGACAAAACATTTTAAATGAAAATAAAAAGTTATCATGAAATTTCAGGACACACTTGACAAATATTCAACAACTGTTGTTTGTACTGGAGAAATATTTGATGTATTTTGATAAGAAAATGTTTTGATATAAAAACTGCAAAAACTCTGATCTTTTCTTGCCTTCCCTATACCACCACCTTAACGATAGGCGTCAACACTTAGATATTACCAACGTATTAACAATATACGATTCTATAGTTCAGTTGTTCCTTAACACCCACACAAGATAATTTAGTGTTGGTTTCAGGTTATGAAGTGGTTGGAGTTCAAATTCTGACAGGATGCACTATGGGTGATTTTAATAAAGTTTTTCCAAATATCTATCTACGGAAATGAGGGTACATTTCATATTTATTCAAAATTCCTCAATAGATGATGGGTGAATAACCTAAATTTTTACGTAATGGGGTTTGATTTAACCATCCTAAGGCTCTAATAACTATTACAGAGCACATCACTACAGTAAAAGTAAGTTTTCTTATTATTAAATCATGTAAAATAACTAATAGCGGTGCATTTTTTTTTGTTAGGTTACTAAAATTAAACAATTCATTCAATTTAATTCCTCTATGAATTCTGGGAATCAGATATTAAATGGGGCAACCCCTCTTTTTTTTTTGTAAGGTTTATCAGTATACTGTCCAGGAAAACCAATTATGTTTATTATATTTAATATTTGTCTTGAATGATCTAGAGGTAGAAAGAATTTTGAAGGTGGTTTTCAAGAATATGTAACAATACTCACCTGAACGAATATTTAAAACTACATTGTAGACGGCCTTATCAAACCCGAGCATTCAACGTCATAGTAGGTTAAACAGACATTTCACTGAATCCGACTTCCTTTTTCCTAATAGCTTGAATGTGTTTATAAGGCACTCAAATTTCCCCAATAAAGTTATAGAGTTCATAGATAGAAGCTGTTTAGAAATCACACTTTTTCCCCAATGTGGATGACCTTAAATTAATTCTAGTCTATAAAGTTAGAATATTAGTTACTGTTTAATTAATTAAATATTTATTAATGGTTAGCTTGAAGTAACAATTTGTTGCTAGCTATTTTTTATATATGCCTACAGCTTTCCATTTAAGTTTCATAGACCATAGTTAAATAATTTTAAAACCCCTTAAATAACCTATAACCAAATAGAAACAATATGTACAGTACTGTACATTCAAAAAATAATAAGTATTATATATCACCACTATAATAATTACAAGATCCTCTGTCCAGCCAAAAAATATCGAAACCCCAAACATATAGGAAGTTACAGGCAAGTAGCCCCAAACCCAAAAGGGTGAAGAAATAGTGACCAAAAATCCCTACGGAGGCCCCCAAACCATTGGGGTTTACAAAAAACAAAACTCGAAAAATCTTGTTGTCCAGAAGATCTTAAAAACTGGAATCTTTCAGGAGGTATCCCTCAAACCAAAATAAAGCAAACATACTTGTTTACCGAGAATTTCTTTGAGCACCCAAAATGGGGGAAGGGGTTCTTAAAAAAGAAAAAAAAAATCTCGAACCCAATTAAAGCTAAGAAGCTTAAATTTACAGGCAGGTAACCCCTAGCCCATAAGAGTGCAGATATATTTTTTAACAAATAATTCTAGTGGGGGCCCCCAAAATAGGAGGATTTTTAAATAAAAGTTTAAAAAATCTTGAGGCTTAGACTATTTAAGAAGCTGACATTTTGTATACAAGTAGCCTTAATCTAAAAGGGTGCAGGAATATTTGGTGACGTAAAATTTCCATGGGGCCTTCCAGAATGGCTATATGTGGTTGTTCAAGAGAAACGAGGTCCAAATATTATTGAAGCCCAGTCGACCTAGGAAATCGGAATTTTTCATTCAGGTGGTCCCTAGCCCAAAAGAATGCAAACAGCCTTTGTGACAGAAAATGTCCATTGGTATCCCAAAATAGGGGTTTCTAAGAAAAAAACAAGAAAAAAATTCTTGGAGGCCATAAGAGCTAAGAAAAAGAAATTTTGTAAACAGGTAGCCCCAAGTCCATAAATGTGAAGGAATACTTGGTGAAAGAAAATACCATTCAGGGCCCCAAAAATAAGGGCTTTTCCAAAAAACAAAGTCGAAAAATTATATAAGCTCAGAAGACCTAAGAAAATGAAATTTTGTAGACAGGTAGCCCCTAACCATGAACCCTAAATATCTCAAAATCCTACAAAAGCGGGTCCAAATCTCATGAAAATATATTAATATGATAACGAAAGCAATATTAGTGAGCTGTGTGAGTAATAGTTTTGAATGCTGGGTGCACAAAAGAAACCCAGTGTGCGCAACTCAATCCAGGGGCGGGAATAACATAACGGTCGGTCTCCAGAAATATAAATATAATAATAATAATAATAATAATAATAATAATAATAATAATAATTGAAATTAAGGAAGGACAGAGATAGTTTCTAAACCTAAGGGTATTTTCACTAACAATTAAAGTGAATGTATATGTTTATTACAAATATCAGAATTATATATATTTATTTATTTATGTAGCAAGTTAAAAATATTATGTAGAAATATATATAATAGCTCATACGATCTTCATTAAATTCACAATCTGCAATGATCTAGAAGGATTAAAGCTAAGATTGTCTAATTTCAATTAAACAACAATTTTTTTTAGAATATATACAATTAAGAATCATTTAGCTTATTATTTTTCACCTGAACTTTGCATACGAAGTTACTCAATATTATCCTAATACGAACCATGTAACTATCTAACATCTGCATTCTATTACTCATGATTATTCTACATAATCAAAATGAGTATCGTCCACAAATTTCTAATACATCTATATGCCATGTAACTATCTAACATCTGCATTCTATTACTCATAATTATTCAACATAATAAAATTGAGCATTGTCCACAAATTTCTAATATATCCCATAATAACCTAAAATCATATTACCCTAATTTTATCAATAACAATATTAACAATACAGGAAAGTAAGCAAGAAAAATTAATAAGAACATCTAACTTAAACATTACGTAGACAAGAAAAATCTAACCAGCATAATAAAAAGACGAGATTCAAAATTTATATTTCAGATCCTCTTTTCTTTTATCTATCAGCTCAATAGTGATATCCCAAAATTTATTCCTACAAACTAGGCTGATATAAATAAATTAAACCATTTAAATACAACGTGAAAAATTTAAGTTTTATAAGATACAAACAGTTACTAATTTGAAATAATAACCTGCCGAAAGGGATTTTTTTTTAAATAACAATAAAAATATTTACGCCGAAAAGAAATTTACCCTTACAGTTTTTAATTAATGCTGAAGCCTCGGCTTCATCCGACTAAGTCCGAGCAATGTCCAAGAGTGCCGGAAGCTTTCCTACGCCGGTCTTATATTCGATTTGAAAATCTCAGGGAACACAGAACAAAGTAAAAAAAAGGGAGGGGAACCAAAGAGTATCATACACCGGGAGGGAAATGCGAGTGACAGAACGAGCTTCTACTCATTTCTCGAAGCAATTAGAATGTTTGGGCACTTTGCGGGACAGACATCTCTTTTTTTCTCAAGTTCTTTGGAATGGCTTGAGCACATGGCAACCCCTAGCGGGCGCGGTTCGATTCTTAGGCGGAGCTGGTCAGTTGTCTGTGCGGTGGAATTGCGGTCGGTAGTGTTGTCGTCTCTCTCATTTCAGAGTACAGCGCCGCCAGGATGGTGAAATGTGGTGAGTATTTGTTATCGTTGACTTGATCTCTTTTTTCTTGTAGCTAAATGCTACAACCAAAAAGGGTGCAAATAGAAAATTATTAATCGGCCCCCATAATGGGAGAGGGTTCATAAAACAAAGTCAAAATACTCTCGAAACCCAGTAGACCTAAGAACCTGAAATTTTTCAGGCAGGTAACTCTTGACCTGAGAGGATGCAAGAATACGTGGTGGCCTAAATTTCTCATGAAACCTTATTTTTTTTCAAAATAGTGGAATCAAACAAATCTCAAGGGTCAAATGACCTAGGAAGCTGACATTTTGCAGGCAGGTAGCTCTTATCAAAAAGGATGCAAGCATACTTGGTGAAAGAAAATTCCCACGAGGACTTCGAAATACGAAAAGTATAAATAAAAATGATTGTTTTTAATGAAAATTTTAATTGAGGAACAGTTTAACACTTTGATTGGAATAAATATTTGATCTACAGAGTATTTAATTGAACTGCTACTCCTAGATTTTGAGGAT
Source organism: Timema douglasi (assembly GCA_901482245.1). Lineage (NCBI taxonomy): Eukaryota > Metazoa > Arthropoda > Insecta > Phasmatodea > Timematidae > Timema > Timema douglasi. The sequence goes on from CABEEJ010000211.1 coordinate 234,639, forward strand.
CTCGAAAATAGGATTCCCATTCGCAATCATTACTCAACAAATGTCAATGGGATACATTACACGACCTGAAATGAAACCATTGATTTTTAAACTGGTATAATGCAAGTAATGTTAATAATGTCATTTTCCTATCGTTACTATAGTCTTTAAGATTTTTCTCTGCCTTTCAATTCGAAAAACCTTCTATAATCTCTCTTTAAGTTTGAGGTCAATATATTTCATTTGTGATCAAATCAGATAGAAAGCCAATTAATGTTGTTTTAAAGAGTACATTATAGTCATATAGAATAGCTGTTGTTCACGTGGCTTCAGACATCGGTCTCGAAATAGATATTTGTCAAAAATATGTAAAATGCTTTAGAGATCCGTTTGATTGATTAGAATTATAAATTAAAATCATTTCAGATGAGATATTAAATAAAAATCCTTTTGAGCGACCACAATACTGAAACGGATAGAAAGATTGAAAAACTATGTACTATATTGCATAGATCACTCGGCCTATGTACTATACTGTACATATCATTCGGCCTAGATTCAAAAAATATCCCTGCCAAATTTTGCTAAAATTGATTCATGGGTATAGAAAGATCACGGAACAAATAGACAGATACATTTTAGTGACTCCCATCATAAAACAGTTATTCAGATATATAAACAGTTTCCATGCCCTATTCGGTCTTTGATTAAAGAATATACCTGCGAAATTACGTTAAAGTTGGTCCACGCATTCGACAGCTATCGCGTAATAAAGAGAGATAAACGAAATGCAAATGCTCTAGATAAAACCAAACCTCGCTCTTCTCGGTCAATAAAGAAGAGATTTATTTATAAACTCACATTGTGCCCCTAGTTGGTCACTGTTGTAGGAGGGGTTGGGGTTTGAATTTCAGTCATGTGCATTGGGAGGGTTTTATAAATATGATTTTTACTCTGGTTTTCCAACATATAATGTACACTTAGTTCAACCTTTAAAGGGGATCCAGAAGAGGGGGGCAACGGGTACTTGAGCCCCCTTTTTTATCTTGGGGGGGGGGGCTGGGACTATCTTAAGCCCGCCCTCCCCCCCCCCAATATTGGCCAAGTAAATTCAAAACCCATGTATAAAAAAATACATCTGCGACCACAAGTTTGGTAATTTTAAGTGATAAAGATATACATTTATAATTAATTTAATAAAAACTGAAATGCCCTAATTTACAGTTTATTTTTTTCCCAGAAAAACCCCTTTCTTAAAAATAAAAAAAACTAACATTAGGCCTAGTTGTGATTTCCTTAAACATAAACAATACCAGATTAGTAAAGCCAAAGGGTAATATTTATTGACTTTTTTTACTACACTACACACAAATTGGAAAAAAAAAAATCACAGTTGAATTTAACTTTAATATTAGCGCAGATTTTTAACCACAGTTAAAATTTTATTCTTAACATATTTTTATCAACCCTAAAATATTAAAAGATTTGGAAACAATAAAATTAATACGCTTTCTTGTTGTGGTTTGAATAAAATATTTTATTATTTTTAAATCTACGTTAAATATTGTTGTAATATTATATTTGATTGTGTACGCATGGTTTATAAGAAGACTACTAAATATTTAATCAACCATAGTTTAAAGGTTCATTAAGCTGCCTTCCACAATATGGGCCTTTATATTGTTGGTCCGTACACTTAACATACCTTGAAAGAAAGATAGCAAGTTTATTTTGCATGGTTCAACTATGCCGTAGCTTATATAATAGAAATATTACATTGGCGCAGTGAGGGGGTAATTGCGAGGTTCAAACCCCTCACATCCCCTCGAAAATTTCAGAGGTTTTTAATGTTGATCGCATAAAAATGTTTGTGAAATTATCTATCTTAATTTGACTCTGCAATCCGATCTTCAGAGATGGTATTTTATCATTTAAGAGAATCCATTTTTAAAAAATGTGTCGGGGGAAAACCACTTCAAATAGCTTCTAGAGGCATCTAACTTTGATGGTTAAAAATAAGATGAGGATCCCTCTAAATAGCTTTTTTGGGGCATCAACATTTCTGGAGTAGGACCACCATTTAATTATTTCTAGGGAATCTAATTTATGAGCAATTCTGGCCTAACGCTCTTAAAATAGATTTTAGAGGCATCCAAATTTTAAAAAAATGTTAAAATAGAACTACCCAAAATGGTTTCTAGGGTTATACCAATTTTTTTTAAAAATCGGGGGCGAACTACTCTAAATTTATCTTAAATTAGTATAATTTTCAAAAACTCTCCACTTTTTAGAACCACTCCAAATAAGTTCTAGGGCATGCAATTTTCAAACAATAACTGGGTGAAAGAAAATTTCATTAAAAAAATTCAAGGGTAACCAAATTTTATACATTAACTGTGAGGGAGAAAAATTCCTAAAATATCTCTCCTTTCCCCCAACACATAAATAAGGTTCTACTACCACTTTTTAAAATAATGTTCTTATTTCTCAAAAGTCTTAACATCATGCCATAAACTTAAAATTTGGAACCAAAATTAAATTCTTCCTACACCCATGAGACTAAGACTGCTACCTTTCAGGGTAAACGGAGTGTACTTGGAAAATATAGAAAACCTGTAAAAGTTTAGTAGTTGGGTGTGACATGAAAAGTCAAGGAGAAGTCAAAGAAATAATTATAAAATGTCATAGAAGTTTTTTTTTTTTGCAATAATTTGTGAAATACGAAGCATACAGCATTGCCAGGTCTAAACTATTAGTTTGATCCCCAATTCATGGAATTTATTGATGATCTTTGTGCCAAGAATTTTATAGAAGGCAATGAAAATTATAAGACCTTGTATATAAGTTTTATAGATTTTACTATGAAATACTGGGAATGTTATCAGCAGAAATCAGCTGGGTCTAAAAGTTTAATCGGGAGCTACCCTGGATAATATATTTCAAAACGAAAGGACACCAAAATGTAGGGCCAATGCTTAATCATTAGCTAAAAATTCTTTTGGGTGAGAACCACTCCAAATAACTTCTAGAAGAGTATAATTTTCGTAAACTTTTCCAAGTGTGGACCACTTTAAATAGTTTCTTAGAGCATACAAGTCTCGGAAATTTTTTGTAGGAGGGCTTCCGATTCCTCTTTTGACTTGGGAGCCAGGACGAACTTATTACACAAATACCACTGGATAGTATCATTACCTATAAAATAAAAGAATAGAAGGGGCCTACCTATCGTTTTTAATTGTTTACCGAGGTTACCACGCACGTTATTCTCCACCAAAGTTCCTACAATATATAGTAAAAAAGAAAGACTACAAAAAATTACTATACGCGAAAAATAAACCTCCTTCAAATAACTTCAAAAGTCATAATAATAATATTTAGCACCGAGTCTTACTACCCGTTTGGGTTATACGCTTTAAGTACTAACTACTCTAATGGATTAGGAATTGGGAAGGTTGAATAAGAGGAAGTGAACCCGCATTCACGTGGAGAGAGAGTGGAAAACCATTTAGGAACCCCCACCTTCCAGTTCACCCGACCGACAAAAGTCATCCTCGGCCTAGAATTTTATCCGGTCAGGACCTCCGGACTCCCTCTCAGTTGAGCCCACCCCACTTTCAAATATCTTACGGAGCCCCTGAACCTCTGCAAGCTTAACTTACATAGTTCCGCTTAAATTATAGGGTCATACGTACAGTACATGGGCTAAATGTAGGCTTACTTCTAATAAATGGTCGTGATTAAAGTTACCATTCCCTGGAATCTATGGATGACCTTCATACTTCCGCTCTAGGAATCTTTAAATAAACGTGAAATGAAATGGGAGGGACTCCTGCAATGATAGAGAAAGTAAATTGACAGGTGAATGAGCACCTGTTCAAAAATACACATATATTATTTCCTTTAAATTAAAATTGGTATTTGTGTTTGAATTAACAATTAAAGTCGCTTACTCTTTTTCTAAACAAATTGTATTTGTTTTATAAATTGAAACTTTAAAACATAGCAACATTTCATTTTTTGTATACGGTTTAATTTCAGCACTTGGAAAAATAAGTGAGGGTGAACAAGATAGATAAATTTAATTGAACTATTTGTTTTAGTGTATTATAAAGATATTTGGGTAAACCATAAAGTTATATAAAAAGAATTCTCACTCCCAGGTCAGTGATCTACCACGCAACCCGCATTGGTAGAAACGTGGACTATACATTTTCATGGCATTATACATTTAAGTGAGGAGAGTTATTGATTTTATTTTAAGAAAGTATCAGTTGCAAAATAATATAGTTTACACCTGGCAATCAAGTGTGATTACATAAAGGTTAAAAGGGACGTAAAGATGTAACAATTAATCTGTGAAATTAAACTATAAATGTAATTAAATTAGAATACAAATAATATTAAATGTATAGTCATAATAATAATAATAATAATTTCATAATGTAAGAAATTAAAAATTTATTTCAAAGCCAATGTTAACACAGTAAATATTCCACACTTATTTAAAAACAATTATTAAAATGTTCTATTTAAAAAATCAATTAAAACTATTTTATTGTCAAGAATATAAGAACATATATTCTATTAGTTATTGTTAAAGGCAAAAGTTGTAAGGCTATGATTTTTGAGGAAATAACCTTAGATAATAAGGTAATGTTTTATCAAAATGTGAGCATCATTTATAAGTAGGCTATAATAATGTATACGTACACTGTACATACATACATACATACATACATACATACATACATACCTATATACATACATACCTATATACATACATACATACGCACATACATACATACATACATACATACATACATACATACATACATACATACGTACATACATACATACGTACATACGTACAGAACATACATACATATATACATACCTATATACATACATACATATATACATATATACATATATACATACATACATACATACATATATACATATATACATATATACATATATACATATATATACATACATACATTACATACATATATAAATACCTATATACATACATACATATATACATACATACATACATACATACATACATACATACATACATACATACATATATACATACATACATACATACATACATACATACATACATACATACATATATACATACATACATACATATATGCATACATACATATATACATACCTATATACATACATACATACGTACAGAACATACATACATACATACATACATACATACATACATACATACATATATACATACCTATATACATACATACATATATACATACATACATTACATACATATATACATACCTATATACATACATACATACGTACAGAACATACATATATACATACATACATTACATACATATATACATACCTATATACATACATACATACGTACAGAACATACATACATACATATATACATACATATATACATACATACATTACATACATATATACATACCTATATACATACATACATACATACATACGTACAGAACATACATACATACATACATACGTACAGAACATACATACATACATACATACATACATATATACCTACATACATACATACATACATACATACATACATACATATATACATACATACATACATACATACATATATACATACATATATACATACATACATTACATACATATATACATACCTATATACATACATACATACATACGTACAGAACATACATACATACATACATACGTACAGAACATACATACATACATATATACATACATATATACATACATACATACATACATACATACATACATACATACATATATACCTATATACATACATACATAGATACATAATCCCGCCATTCGCTTAGGGGGTAGGAAAGAAACGGTGAATATAGCTCAAAAGTCAAAAACTTCATACTTAATCCATCCTCACTAGCTTTCTCCACACTTCCCTCTCCTTGCATACTTCTTTCACTTCTACAACATCCATACACTGATACATACATGTTTTTTATTCTTAAAACTCTTATTGTTTCTCTTTTTCACCCATTCATATCTAACATCTAGCTGCCCATTGTATTTTAGTAATGGATAAAGGAGATTTTATTATGATAAATTATATATGCACATGATTCTTTCTTATGTCACTTCAATACCTTTCTTCTAAATTTTATCTAGCTGATTGACAGTGATCAAACAGGACGACAAAACCTAGTATTTTGGATTAGTGAATATAGGTGTTTATTCCATCACAACATGTTGAAAAAGGCTAAATGTCAAGATCATCTAGTCTAGCTTCCCGATGACAGGAGGGTTGGGGTACAAAACCCAGTTGGGTGTTGAGCTAAGCGTTTTTCCACTCTTCCTGTACGTAAATGCTAGTATATATTCTATAAACCATTACCTCCCTATACCAAGATTATTAGTAGGATGAAATCTGTCCTGCCCAGATGGGTAGTTAAACGCGTTTCCCAAAAACAAACGATGCTTGTTAAACATTTAACAAATTTTCTACAACCTTTATTCATGTACCAAATAGTAGTTTATAAACTTAGCACATAGGAGTGTTTATTTATTTTAACTACCTTCCTACAAAACTACTACTACCTACTACTAACCTACAAAACAAGTTTTTTACAGGACTTACATTACTTAAATCACTGCCTTCAGTCACTATAAAAAAAACTTAAAATAATCTTCTAAAGATATTAAATACTCACAATAATTTTTCTTGCC
>CABEEJ010000211.1:241759-364444 GCA_901482245.1 Timema douglasi
ATTTGAGGTTTGTACCTCCAATATTGCCCCAAAATTTAATTCTGTTTACAGCCCCCCTTAAATTAAATTTATTGGTTCGCAACTGCTTCAAACAACTACACGATTATATGAAAGAATTTCCATGACAGAACAAATTGATGTTACTAACAAAATTAGGTCAAAGTAAGCCACCTTTTAACCATTTGAAAGCGTTAATGAGAATGGATATAAACCCTTCCTCTCTTTAAAATAAGTTATTATGTATGGAATGGTTTTCACCGCATCCCAAGAGCACATGCAGTGTGACCAGCCCACCATGTCCCACCACGTCACATTCTGTTGTGTTGTAATCCGGAGCCAACACACATTCAGCTGGTAGCAGACAGATAAGCCGCTTTGGATCAGCAGCTGATCTCATATGAAGGTCTGCTCCACTGGTTGAACGAGAGCGAGACTTGTGACAGGAAGAGGGATAATGACAGTTGTCAGTAATGTCGTTAATAAAATAATAAGAAAGCAAACAAAACGAATGCATTATTTCCTCTTAAGTATTATTATTATTATTAGCACCGCGTCTTACTACCCGTTTGGGTTATACGCACTTACGCTAATGTGTAATGGTAGGGTGATTGTGAGATGAAATGAAGGACCTACAGTTTAACGTGGAATCCGAACCACAGTGGAGGCCTGGAATTCCCCACATTCACAAGATGTCTTGTCAGAGGTGAAGGAAGAGTTTGGTAATCAGATACATCTATGCCGGGACCGAGGATTGAACCCCGGCCGCCAGCATAGAAGTCTGACACCTTACCCCTAGACCACCAGGTCACCCTTATTTGATTCTCGTGGCATTATTGGGTATTATCCAATGTGTTTTGGGTTAGTTCACTTTCTCTAGGTGGTAAGTTAACTGTATGGGGTTATAATGTTGTGTCTATCCTGGGGATAATTTTAAAGACATAATTTGAATTATGTAGGGAGAAATATAGTTTCTTGAAGACATAAGCCTAATTATTGTGAGTCAGAGTCAATCTTAGCTTGCCAACATTACTCGATGGCCAAACGTTTTACCCCATCGCAATTCGCGCCAAGAAATTGAAATAAATATTAATTAGCCCGCTTTGGTGGCTGCGTGATATAACGCGCTACTCTCGTGTTGGACTATACTGCCGAAGGTGGGGATATCGGGCTTTGATCCCAATTGGGTGTTATCTTTCCTTCCACGCAAATGTGTGTGCACTTCCCTCTCCATCAAACCTTTCTGATCCCTAAAATCATTTGAATTCCCTCTATGCTTAGGTCTGGTTTTCTAGTATTGTACAACTTTAGAACTAAAGTATTTTAGCCGTACCGGTATTCATATCAAGCTTATTCAGTCTAGTTTGCTTGTAATAGGACTGTCGGAGTTCGAATTCCGGATGAGCATATTGAGGGTGGTGTTTCCTAGTTGGTTTATCACCATCTCTAGACGTAAATGTGGGTAAATTTTCTATAAATCACTGAACTTCCTCATCCTTTACCCCGTGTATCATTAAAATATATGCACATGACCCGAAGGGCTAGTGAAATGCATTTAAAAAGCCAGTGTATTTTTTTTTTTTAATTTACATTTTATACTCTGTAAATTTTCAACTTGTCTCTCCTATATCAGCTGTTTGGGTGATAATATTACTGGTCAGGAAGAAAAACGGTCATAAGTAAAAAAAGTCACATTTTTCATAGAGACGGTAGAAAGTTTCTCAAAAATTTTCATTTCTCTAAGTCCTCCACACTAATTTTCCGGAATAATTGCGACTAACTAAAATTAGTACAGTTGGTTCAGTTATTAGAGATAATTATATTCATCAACTTATCTTTATAAATTTCCTCGCCGATTTTTTTTTTTTTTTTNGTCTTACTACCCGTTCGGGTTATACGCACTTACGCTAATGTGTAATGGTAGGGTGATTGTGAGATGAAATGGAGGACCTACAGTTTAACGTGGAATCCGAACCACGGTGGAGGCCTGGCATTCCCCACATTCACAAGATGTCTTGTCAGAGGTGAAGGAAGGGTTTGGTAATCAGATAAATCTGTGCCGGGACCGAGGATTGAACCCCGGCCGCCAGCACAGAAGTCTGACACCTTACCCCTAGACCGCCAGGTCACGAAAAAGTAAATAATGTTATATAAAAAAAGTATAATGTATTGAACTATCTACAAGTTATAAAATCATTTTTTAGATATTAATGATAGCAGTATTTTTTTTTCTTCTGGTTGGCGATTCCCACTTTCTTTTGGTAAGCTGTCTTTAGTGTTGTAGTTTTGTTTACCTTAACTTCCCCTACTTGTGCCGATCTTCATTTCATCAAAATTGTGTTGTCCAAACGATGTTTTATAGGACATGATGATGCCTGGCTTGTCTTTTTCAAGCCTTATCACCTTCATGTCCTTTAGTGGCACTTTAATTGTGATCTCTTTCGCGTAATACTCTTCAGGAGAAAATATTGGACCGGCCCTGCGTGCCCTCGTGATTTGACGCTCAATGGCCACGTGTGCAATATCTCCCTCGTTCTGTGTGTGTCCGGTAACCAGAAATCTGTGTTCAATACTCTTTATATGGTCTAAATTTCTTACGGCTTACAGGCTCACAAGAAACTGTTTTTTTTGTTTTTTTTTGCTGACCTGCACAGTTATCGCTATAAAAATAACGTCGGTTGCTTAAGTCTATTCATTCAAGTTTTGTAAATATTTGAAGACATAGCTTCCTATTTCGTTGGCTCCCAGTTTCGCTTATCCTTCATGCCAAACGTAGCACAAAACGTCATTTGTTTTCAAATTATATATAGTAAAATTGTAAACTCCAAGCTTGTTCCCATAGTAGAATGGCGATGTTTGCCCTATCGGACAGTGGAGGACCGCTTGCAGGTCATAGATCATTACTTCACTGTTGCTATTTTTATCTTTTTCTTTTACAACGCATGATAGATATTTATCAAGTAAATATACTTCGTACAATCCGCCTCGGTGGCGTAGTTGGCTAACGCGCTTGTCGTGTTGAGCTCGACTGCTAAGGACGGGGAGATCGAGGTTCGAATCTCGGTCGGGTGGACTGGGGTGGCTTTTCCTAAATGGTTTTCCACTCTCCCTCCACGCAAATGTGGGTTCACTTCCTCTAATTCAACCTTCCCAATTCCTAATCCATTAGAGTAATTAGTACTTAAAGCGTATAACCCGAACGGGTAGTAAGACGCGGTGCTAAATATTATTAATATATATTACTTCGTACAGTTCTTGTATTACTGCTTTTTCTTATGAACTAGAGTTTTTGTATGCCATACACAACTCACATTGGTCTTTCTTTGGTTTAAAGAAAGCCATGTTGAACCGTTCATTGAATATCCTTGCAGACATGACGTAATTTCCAGGTGTCATTCCCTTTACATTGCATTCTTACACATAATCTCTGTGAAAATCTTTTATAGTTTCTCCATCTTCAATGTACTGCTTTTTGGGATCTGCCCTACAATAATGGCTCTCAATTCAAGGAATCTTGTCGATGTTGCTCCAAATCGACGCTTTTAAACCATCAGACACTGTCTTGTGCTTCCCTTGCTTCTCACGCTTGTCTTCTTCTTTTCCAACACCGTTCGTATTGGCGGTGATGGCTATAGCATTCTTGAAAAAGGCCTTACACACTCTTACGCGGTTATTTCCTTCGATCTCGAAATAAAAAGCATTATTGCTGATCTTATGACTGTTTTCTCTTTGATACTTTTATTTTGGTATTATTGGTGTCATACAGGACGAGATAAAACTGTGTTGGCGCTCAATGTTTCAAAGTTCACAGAAAACTTCAAAAAATCTTGCGCTTTTTTTCTTCATCAATATTTGTATAGCAGTTAAGTCTACACTTTTAACCATAAGGAACACCCATTTCTATGGCGGGGATAACTTATTTTCCCTTCGCAAACGAATTGTAGCTTTTCTAAAAATTCTTAAATATTTTTGCTTCATTTTTACCCACTCTTCTTCATGCTTCGCTCTTTTTCTACCGTTTTGCTGTAGTTTAGTTGGTCTTTTAACCTTTCTCTTTTTATTTTCATTGATCACTATGACTTCATGTTCACTTACTGACGTATCATCTTGGGAAATACGGTATTCTGGATCCTAAACGCTGTCATCAGAGTCAAACATATATTGAGGTAAGTCTACAGCCGCTTCAGCGGGCTCCAAGGGTACTGCGGTCTCATTAGGTAAGTCTACAACCGTAACAGTGGGATCCAAGGGTGTTGCAGTCTCTTCAGGTAACTCTACAGCCGTAAAAGCGGACTCCAAGTGTTTTGTGGTCTCTTCGGGTAGGTCTACAGCCGGTTAATTGGGCTCCAAGGGTGCTGTGATCTCTTCAGTTAGCTCTGTAGCAGTAACAGTGTGATCCAAGGGTGTTAGTCTCTTCAGGTAACTCTACAGCCGTAACAGTGGGCTCCAAGAGTGTTGCAGTCTCTTTAGGTAACTGTACAGCCGTAAAAGCAAGCTCCAAAAGTCCTGAAGTTTATTCAGGTATGTATACAGCCGTAAGAGTGGACTTCAAGAGTGTTGCAGTCTCTTCAGGTAGCTATACAGCCGGTACAGCATGCTCCAAGACTTTTTCTATGCTTGTACAATAATAGTGGTTTAAATGCAAACGGAATTCTGCACAGGAATGATTATTTTACAACAAAACTAATTAATCTTCAAGATCTGCAGTTGAAACATTCTCAACTGTTGGTAGACGCAACACTGGAACACTCAAATCTCTATTACAGTAAAAAATCAATTTTCCGGGGGTGGATTATGTAAACATGACATCACAAACAGTACACCGTATTGTTATTGAGGCCTGGTGCATAGCAGTCTCTGAGAGAGAGAGAGAGAGAGAGACATAAGACCTTCATAAATCTTCCTAGCATAGTCAAGCAATGTCACGCCTTATGTTTCTGTCTCTCTCTCTGTGCGCAGTACACATCAATCCCTTGTTCACCCTAATAATGACACAGTATTGAATGACTAGCAGACTAGGAAATACAAACAAAATTAAAGATAAGGACTTCTTAAAGTAATACATGAAAAAGTTTCTTTTTGTATCATCCGTGATTTATGCTATCCATGCCTTCCCTCCACTGAGCCGGAAAATAGAGTCTACTGTACTCATAGATAATTCCTTCGACGAGAATTAAATACACGGTAAGTAACCTAACTTGGCTTTGGTGACAGTTTTTATGGAATTGAAGGGTTGGCGAGCGTGAAGGGTTAACTTGTACACGCCATGTTTGTTTGGTTCATGCTAAATGCAGCAATAATCTTCTTCGGTCACTTGATAAAAATATTTCAACGTGACAAGCTACTTTCCTTTAGGTAAATTACCATTTTATGTGAAAACTAGAGAAATTTAAAAGTTATGTTTCCCTAATTTAAGTCACTAACTTCTAAAATGAATAAATACTTAACTTCTGTTCAAGAAAGTTGGCACAAGTCATCAGTTACAAAAGTCACCAGATGTTATCAAGATAAGGGTCATAATTTTAAAAGAAGCACCTAACAGTTAAATTATTGCTTCAGTTCATATAAAGAAAAATGACATAACTCTATTGTGTCAAAAAGATGAAACTATATGTATACAATTGTCACAATTTACTATCAAGAAAAACGTCATATTTATAATTATGGCAGTTTGTTGATAGGCTACTTTATATCCATGAAAAACGTCATATTTCTAATTGTGTCAGCTTTGTTGATAACATAACTTAAAATTTGTATACAAACAAAGGCACTTACCCACTTGTGTTGGTTTTCTTGGCATTTTGAATGTCCTCTCTTTGAGAAGGATGGAACACAACTTAGTTGTGACGATCTTGTTGACAACGTGGTGAACACTTCACAGCATGTGAAAAACGACACAACTGCTCTCTGCAGACCCCTACTTGAACTAGACGAATGCCATTTTTCTAGAGAATAGGTTATTTTGTTTATGGGGTATGGTATCAATAACTCAAAAATCGTATTTTTTTTTGAATTGTGACGCTTTTCTTCCGGACCAGCGATATGTTTGATAACTTGTTTCACCTTTTTATGTCATATATATGTTACTGTAAAAGCCCGAAGACCGGTAAATCTTAGAATTTACCGGTATATCTTGGCATTTACCAATATCTGTTGGTAAAAGTCCGAAATCTCTTAGAAAATGTTTGTTTTGAGTTTTAACCATCTTTAGAGTGAGGTGGGAGGGAGGATCCCCAGTTATAGCTTTGACCAGCACTCAAAAGTAAACCAATAACCTAAACAAACCTAACCAAGCTTAAACAAACCTAACCAAGCTTAAACCAACCAAACTTTAGGTCAGATTGGATTAGGCTTGGTTAGGTTGGACTAGTTTAATGGTTTACTTTTGAGTGCTGGTCAAAGCTATAACTGGGGATCCTCCCTCCCACCTCACTCTAAAGATGGTTAAAATTCAAAACAAACATTTTCTAAGAGATTTCGGACTTTTACCAACAGATATTGGTAAATGCCAAGATATACTGGTAGATTCTAAGATTTACCAGTCTTCGGGCTCTTACAGTAACACATAGGCTATATTACATAACATACAGTATATATACATAACTCAACTGGTGCTTTTTCTTCGTAGTTTTTCAGCTTAATATTTTATTAGAGAGTGGCGAAAGAAAATGCAACTAATTTGGGATCAATATTTACATAAATCAAATTTTTTTCATTAGGAAATGGTTTAATTCAAGTGACTTTGTCGAACTTGTGAAGTGTTGCCCAGCTATAGAAAGCTTGTTCAAACTGTATTTGTGAAACATTCTTTTATTTGCCTAAGGTTGGCAGTGTTGCCCGTATGGGGACTGTCAGACCTGTGACCCAAGGGACTAAGGACTGATACAATACTGATTGCCTTTCAAAGGGCTTGAATGGGGGGAGGGGGGGAGGTAGCTCATGTTCAATATATTTACCCCTTCCTGCTTGTGCAGTTAATCTAAATTCAACATCCTTCTTTTTTACTGGATTAACTATATAATTATTTAACTGAGACTTTAGTAGTATAGGGGTGACCTGGCGGTCTAGGGGTAAGGTGTCAGACTTCTATGCTGGCGGCCGGGGTTCAATCCTTGGTCCCGGCACAGATTTATCTGATTACCAAACCCTTCCTTCACCTCTGACAAGACATCTTGTGAATGTGAGGAGTGCCAGGCCTCCACCGTGGTTCGGATTCCACGTTAAACTGTAGGTCCTTCATTTCATCTCACAATCACCCTATCATTACACATTAGCGTAAGTGCGTATAACCCGAACGGGTAGTAAGACGCGGTGCTAATAATAATAATAATAATAGTAGTATAGGCCTTTATTATTTCAATCGGTTTTTATAGCTGTTCAGCAACCTATGGCTTGCCATTTGAAGTAAAAACAGATATAATTTTGTGACTGTAAGTTATATAATAATAGGCTCCAGGCTGGCTATCAGTTCCACTACTATCTCTTCTCAGAGAACTCTTGGCCTAAGTTAAATAAAATTAACTGAAATAAAGTGATTGATTTAAGGCATTGAAATCTTAATTCAGTTACATAAGACATCAATGTTCGGTAATGTTAGGTGGAGTGCCAACCTGTTCGGGACTATAACTGTTTTCTACGGTGCTAGGAAATTTTGTTATAGAGGAGACAATGCTATGTTTAAAACTAATATTAGATTAATTTTATTAAATTAAAATATTGAACATTTAAAACATTTCTTTTAATTGAAAGGTGGGTACACCAATAACTTAATACTAAAGCAAGGTCTAGTTTGGCATCTGCACAAGCTCAAGTTACTGATATCGTTGGCACCAAAAGGCGATTTTCGTCTCTTACGATCTCGTTCTATTTTTCATAAAACAGGTTATTTATTTTACCATTACTTTTAATTTCTCAAATCAAGTCATAGATTGGTTTTTATTGTTAGAAAAAACTCTAAATAAAGACTGATAGCTACTTTCCCTGAGGGCTATAAATTTAAACTTCAGCGAAAACTAGAGGCTCAGTTCATTTAGATGTGATAAACTTATGATTTTCCTTTAATAAAAACATTTTTATCTCTGTCTTACTACCCATCCGGGTAGCACCCATATGTAGACCTACTAATTACGCTAATGTGTTGATATGATAAATGTTTAATTAAAATGAAGTGTACTTGAATTTGCATGAAGGGAGTGTAAAAAACCATCCTGGATAAACCATCCTCAATTCACCTGGTCGGGATTCGAAACCCAACCTTACTGCTCCTGATAATCCAGTTTATTGTGAGAGTTACTTAATAGATCAGTGGCTCCCAACCTTTTACAGATCAATACCCCCCTGAAGTCAATGATAACTTGCCACCACCCCCTTACTTTCCCCCGCCATACGAGGAGAAATTAAAAACCTACGCACACATTTCTGGTAATCTACGTAATTTATTTTACAATTATATATCGCGTTATTAAAAATGGGTTGTTTAGTGGAGTAGGCCTGTAATATGCATAAGGATATTTTACATGAATTCAACATTCACTTAATGTGAGGGTTGGGGATTTTTTTCGATTACCAGCTTTCGTATCTAAGGATCAACGGAGTATAATTTCAATCATTGGTCTGAATCTACATTACGTGTGTTTCCATATTTATTTTTTTCATGCAAGGAGCTTAGAACGTTGTATCACACATATATTTGGGGGAAAATAG
This sequence comes from Timema douglasi, assembly GCA_901482245.1. Taxonomy (NCBI): domain Eukaryota; kingdom Metazoa; phylum Arthropoda; class Insecta; order Phasmatodea; family Timematidae; genus Timema; species Timema douglasi. The sequence continues at coordinate 250,460 of CABEEJ010000211.1, forward strand.
TATCAAGCACTTTATTGCCCTTTTGGAAACATCAGGGTACACTGAGGGATCACGAAAAAAAACAAAAAACTATGATATTAGAAGAAATAGAATTTTAAATGTAGCATCAAAATAAGATTCATTAAGTTGGTATTCTTCAATAGATGGCTTGAAAACCCTCACAGGACTTCGTGGAGCCCGGATTTAGAACTTTGGCTGTATCCTGATAACGAATAGTACCAAATTTGTCCAGATTGCGAAAACATAAAAAAAAAATGTTATGAATACCTAAATATCCAATGCCCAGATTGCGAACAAGTGAAAGAGCAACTCGCGGTAATTCCTACGCGAGGGTGATGACACGGGTGGAAGGGGCTACTCGCAGCACCCACTGGACACCGGGGCTTTCCTCCTGACCAAGCTTACCCTAGCCTAACCAAACCTAACTGAACCTAGCCTGGCATAATCTAACCTAACCTAGAAATACTCGTGTATATAATTTAGTTAAATTAAGAATGACAGGGATGAAAGAACGTACGACTGATAGGCCCTCATGGGCTGCCCTTATTATCAAATTAGTGGTGGGATGGCATATCAGAATGGCTTGTCCGCGATCTGGATTCTTCTCCATATATCAAAAAACTCATGTTCCCAATCAGGACTGTTCGGAATCGGAAGGCCATCAGAACCTCTGCCTCAGACTATTCGACCACCAATGTGGATCTAGAAGCTTAGTCTTTACTCATAATATAACTGCTGATTGAAATTTTTCTTACCAATAGTATATTCACTCTCCGTTAAACTATTTATCAACCATTGAAAATGTATAGGCCTACTGTACGAGTCAAACTAATTACTTTTTATTCAATAGATTCGTTCCTTCACTAGATGGCCTTTAGTATTCATATGCCTTAGGGCCTATTATATTAATTATGTATAGTATTGGAAATTAAGTTTCTAGCCACAAGCTCAAATCCATCTACAGCAAATACATATTTTATCTCCTTAGAGTTTGTTTAAAAATAAGTATAGGCTATCTCCAGTCAAATAAACTGTATGAGATGCACCCAACAAACCACTTATTTATCAAGCTATATCCTCTGCAGTGAGGAAGGTAATTGATTACGTTTACTATTTAAGTATGGGAAGGGGCGGTGCACAAAATATATTCGGGGAGGGGGTGAACCAGTGTTTTTGCCAAATCTAAGCCTTTCGAAATTAGAAAAAAAATCCCAAGTGGAAAATGAGTGTGTCCAAGGGCAATGTTGAGAACAGGTGGGGGGAGGAGGGAGGCTGTAAGCTCCCCGGATTTTTTTTTAAATTTGGGGCGATAATCAAGATTTGCAGCACGAGCTTTTAGGCAACTTTATTTTTAAATTTATTTGTTGACCCTGGATTTTTCAAGCTACAAGGCTTTTTAAGCGCATAAGGAAATAACTTGAATTATCATTTATTTTAGTTTACCTGAATCTGAGATAAACAACCAATTGAGCTTAAATATATTTATTTAGATTTGCATATATCGTTCAAAAAAATATAACTGACTTTATTACTGCAGTTTCCAACACTTTGTAGGTTATGAAAACTTTTCTCACTGCGGCCATCGTGGCCCTTTGATAACTTAAAACCGTTCAAATTGTAGTTTTTAATTATGTTTTTCCACTGTTTCTTACCACCAACACGGGCTATCTATATTTAACGACAACAGTATGATAGAGAAAATTTAGAGAAAATCTACCCTTATTTTCATGGAGGGATATTAGTATAAACTACCCCTGGCCAGAATTAAAACCCTTACTTCCCCTTCACCAACAAACCAAACCAAAAGTTTGTGACGTTAAACCCACATGTCCACTAATGCTTGTTTTAATTATTATAAATTGTTATAATAATGATTATATGCGACAAATATGTAGTAAAAGAGAATCAACAAGCCCGGGGTTGGGGATGATTTTTTATTATGCTAGCAGCATTACAAGGCTGCCACAGTAAACAAGTCAGCAAGAAGCTATCAGAATGGAATATCCGAAAGGAATCTATGCAGTAACTTGGTAGTTTTTATCACTTTAATAACTTACATTTCTATTAGAATTTTGCATGCCTCTATATTTTGACTCCACCCAAAACACGCTGAGACCCCCAGGTTGGAAACGGCTGCTTTATTATAACAAAATTGGAAGCAATATTTAACTAGTTAGCTCCCTAAGATGTATAACTTGCTCGTAACTTTATCAAAGAATTAGATCATTGGCCATGTTTATTTAAAAACATATTTAGCTGTAAAATAAAGCAATAAAAATTAGAATCTATCGATAATTCTACAGTATTTTGATGCCTCTCTACCAATGTTTTGCTTCATAACCTCATGTAAGTTGCCCTAAAATGTCAATACTGGTACATGAATAAACTTTTCAAAACGTATTGTAATTTATTGCGTGAGGGTGAAGGGGCTTCCCCTGACATTTTATGAAATAACTGATGGCAAATTCAAAATCAGCACTCTAAAAAACATGGTTATACGAAATTTCATACAAATCACACAATAAATAACAATTTTAAACATGTACCCCAAATTTGAAAATGCTTAGGGTGAATAAAAACTTACTTTTTGTTTTATGTAGCCTACTTAATCAAATGAAAAATTATAAGAGTTGTTATTATGTAACATATCCCTAAGTTACTCCTCTTTCTTCATTGTTGCTTTGAACCTTTTTAAATTGCTTTCATGAAAACCTATTTTAATAGACAACGAAATAAGGTACAGTACATCAGTTCAATACAAACGAGTATGGCTACATGCTAGAAAGATGAGTGTGTATTTCAGAAGTCTAACACTAACACTAACCTCAATGTCCTCATTTCATCAGTCAGAGTTTTCAATAAGAAAACCAAAATACTTCATAACATCCACTGCATTTATGCCTTCCAAGTTTAATAAAGCCCTAATTAAGGCATTAGCTGTAGAGAAGATGATAATTTGAATAATAAAACTGTGACAATCTAGCAGCCACGAAGGTCACAACTAAAAACACTGAACAATAAACAAAATATCGACTGACAATGCTGACACTCCAAGCATTGCTGGCTGAGAGAAATTTGGCTACTGGGCAGCTCTTGTTCCATTATAATTCGTTTCCATACATACGTTGACATACACTCACTGACCATGTCTCTGCCTACTGACAACGGCACTGCTAGACTACTTGATTAACTAAGCTTTCTACATTCTACTACAGTGGGATTTATGTGTTGAGCAGGTATCAAAAGTTGGGAAATTTATAATTTGTCCGTACGAGTCTGTGGCTAAGGACTTTCATAATAGAAAGTACATGGGTACAAGCCTACTTGGTTATAAGCCTAGAATTTTTAGATTCAAGGTCTCGAATCTAATAAAATTCCCAACTTTCGAAATTTTAACCAACATTTGGGGGGGGGGGGACACCCCCCCAAAATCCCCACGGTGCGACGCCCCTGAGTATGGCCTTAATCAGATAGTCCTATCTAGAGAGTAGTAAACTCTTAGAGATATACTTGTATATTTGGGCTAAGACTGAATAAATTAAATTCAATATGTGAAGTCTTCATAAAAATAACTTTTGCATTAAAGTGGGTCCACACATAAGAATACCAAACTAAACATATCAATAGACACGATTTAAAATAAATAGCTTTCGACCATAGTTCTTGATTGTATTAAAAACATTCTCTTATGGTATAAATTATTATTCGTTATACTTTAATAATATATTTTGACCCATGCCTTGGGTGCACGAATAAAGGTGGCAGTCTCTTATAGTGTAGTTTTCCTGTAACAAGAAGATTTGGGATTGAATTATTATTATTATTATTATTATTATTATTATTAGCACCGCGTCTTACTACCCGTTCGGTTTATACGCACTTACGCTAATGTGTAATGGTAGGGTGATTGTGTGATGAAATGGAGGACCTACAGTTTAACGTGGAATCCGAACCACGGTGGAGGCCTGGCATTCCCTTGGGATTGAAGCCTGGCTGTGTTGATTGAGAGGTTTCTATCTGTTTGAATAAAGTAATTTTCATGAGGTGTTAAACTAACGTCACGGTGTTCGCTTCTGTTGCTTTTCTATAATTAAGTAGCCTAAATCACTGTTAGATTAACTCTGAATTAAATAATTCAAATATTGGACATTCCATTTTATTTTTGGCTACGAACCATCCTGAGTCTTGATTAGTTTCCACTTATCAGCCATTCATATTATCCCCTTAAAATATGAGGCTAGCATTTGAAAGCCTGCTTCACTCTCCCTGAATTAATATTTACCTTATATTTTACATTATTTATCAGATAAACATTCATGGTATATATTTGGGAAAAAAAGTAAGATAATATGATAGTAAAGATTCTTTCGTTAAACAAATGAATGTTTAAAAGTTTGGAGCTAAACCAGAAAGAGGAGTAATTTTAACCATCATGATACCCAGCTATCTTTTTACTAACTTTTGTATATATTACCATGCCTACACCCTACTCGTGTGTATATTTGCCAGATGTAACGATATAATTAATCTTAATTTGAAAAATGACACCTGTACACGGGAATCAATCCCGGTAACTTTGGTTTAGTGCATCAATGCTATCAAGGAGTCTTCCCGTGCTCATGGTAGTTTATCACTCGTGTGGAAATTGTCAGTTACATAGTTATGAACGATCAATTAATATCGTGAGCTATCAGATATCACATTCATCTGTAACTTGAGAGGGCTGATATTATGCTGCCAAGTATAGTCAACAATACAAGATTGTAATTAAAGAAAAATATCAATGAATATCAATACACAGGCTGAAAATAATAATTGTAACTACGGGAATTTCCGTATGGAGGAGACCACAACTCAATTAGTTTAATTGATCGTTCACATTATGTAGCTGACGATCCTACACGTCCACGACAGACATACTTAAACTATTAGTTAAAAAATGACCTTAAGCATGGACGAATACTGGATAGCTTAATGGTAGAGCATTGGTGCGCTAACCCAATATACCTGGTTCGACTCCCGTGTTCACGTGTCATTTTCCAAATAATTTAAATTCATTGTAACAATTTAAACATACATTAATCTGTCGGCCTTGGTGGTCTTGAGGTAAAGTACTAGTCTCAGGATATGTTGGTCGTGGATTCAAACCCAGCCGGAGCCGATGGATTTTTCTTGGGATAAAAATCTGTATCACAATTTTTTCGGAGGGAAAGTAAGGCCGTTAGTCCCATGTCAATTGTGGCATGTAAAAGAATCCTGGAAGCTATTTTAAAATACCTTTCTCGCCAATAGAGCTATTGATAAACCCTTTCGCTCTTGATCATATAAAGTTCTCTTGTGCTAATCAGTCGGTCAAGAATGCGCACGTTAAATACCATAAATAAATACATTATATTAAGTTATAATAAACCTTAGTGCTTCTAACCAGGATAAATACTATGTTCCAAGTTTTACTCTCCGTCAGTTGTATCCAAATACCATCATTTCCACCCTATTGGGGTAGAGCGCTACTACAAAAGAGGGTATGTTAACGACGTAAAACACTAAATAAAGGTTATTCACTTGCTCTGATCAACCTATTGCCGTCCGATCTTTGTCAGCGGGGCTTTCGTGTACTTGCTGGGAACTGTACGTGTGATACGCCTGTACGTCTGGCCACGGATAAGATCGGGCTTAACTTGAGACCCACTGACCAATCCACTTCTGGGAGGGAATGCTACATATCCCGGGTTGACACCGATCCACCCCTACACTCAACGTCATAACCTACCATGTTTAAGATAAACAAATGTTTGATTCATACTTTCACCGAAAATTGAGAGCAGAATCTAGTAGAGTGGCACAATAGTTCACAAGCTAGCAGAAATGTGTTTAACCGTAATGCTTTGTAACGCAATTTAGAAACAGTTTATTATATTTTTTTTATTTTTGGTGGAAAAACAGATCTAAAAGACTATTATCACGATGGCTGTTTATAAATTATTGTTATGTTATGAAAAATATCAAAACGGAACAAGAACGACACACGCTCTTTCCATTTAACGGTTTATTTCAAATAATTTCTTAAATAGATATACATTTATCTGCTGCTATCTCGTTTCGTAGGTGCATGCTTACTGTTTGAGTTGGTTGGTTTTGAAATTTTATTGGGTCTTTCTAAACGATTTTGTCATGCAGAAAAAAGAAAACTTAAGTTATTTCAAGTTGGGCAAAACAGATAACGCCGATTAGGCTGACATATCTTGTAGTTGGTTCAGAGCTCCTCACGTGATTACGTTTCTGCTATTGTTTTTGGTGAGAGTGTGAATCCAGAGAAATACGCGGGCATGTTGTTTGCCAAATCTTAAATGAATTCCAAGTTATTGATAGCCCCAACCTGCTTGAGCACCTTTAAAAACAATCAAGACAAAATTAATCCCTAGTTTCTATAGTTGTATCGAGTATTTAAATATATTTTTTACCTCAAATAATCCTTAAAAATGTCGAACTCACTGGTCTTGGGGTAAAGTACTCGTCTCAGAACCCAATATTCGTTAATTCATGGGTTAAAACCCTGCCGAGGTCCGTATTTTAACTGAGAGGAAATTCCGTAATAAAACTTCCTTGGGAGGGGAAGTGAAAACTGGTTGACTCCTGATTTCTAACAGTTCAGATTGCGAACAGGGTTAATTTCATCTACAGTAGCCCCATGGCTTCTTTGGTGCTGACTGACAGCTCACAGCTGACTTCTGACTGTCAACATTTAGGTATATACCTAAATTTAGACTGTCAGAAATGACAGCTGATAAACACATGTTTTTACAAATTATATGGTTCGGCGTAGGGATACATAATTTGGTCTGGTAGCTTTTCAAAGCTGTCAGTCAGCACCAAAGAAGCCATGGGGCTACTGTATATTGCGAACCCACCCACAATATCAAATCCATCTAAATATTCAATGTCCAGACTGCGAACAAGTAAAAGAGTAACTCGTGGAAATTCCCGTGTAAGGTCTGTGACCCGGGTGGAAGGTGTTGGTGGCAATGCCTTCGTCATCAGGGGTTTCCCCCTATCCTAACCTAGTAATACTCGTGTATGTAGGGCTAATATAGTTAGATTTAAATTGACAAAGCTGAAAGGCCGCGCAACTGCTAGGCACCCGTGGGCCACCCCTATTGCCTAAAATTAGGGATGGGATGGCATAGCAAACATGGTGTGTCCACAATCTGGACTCCTCCTCATATATTAAAACCAGATAAACTTTTCCAGGTACCCACGTGTTCGCAATCTGGACTGTTTTCTTTCAAGACGGCACCAGTAAAGCCATCGGTCCCATGTCAATTTTGGCAAGTGAAATATCCCCGAGACATGAATACTACCTTTCCGACAAAATATGTAGGTTCTTTCTTGCTTGCTCATAGAAATCCCCGGGGTGGGTGGGCTGATAACCCACTATAACTGAAATTAACTTATAACAGAATCTGCAACAAGGAATTGCCTGAGTATAGAAGCTTTGTTGTACCCCTATGTCTCACATCGGGAGTTAAAAGAAATTAATTAGAATACATCCTTAAAAATAAATAAATATTATTCAACGTTGACAAAATATTAGGTAGAAAGGATTATTTAGAAAATAATTACATTGTTTTTTTTTTTCTGTGAAAATTGAAAAATGTAACAATATATATTTTTTTTTAACCATGTGTCACTAAACGTTTGGGTTTTACGCATGTGTTGATTATTTATTGCACTTGAATAAATGATGATTTATTAAAATGTCAAAATAAATTAAATAATAATATTAGCACCGCGTCTTACTACCCGTTCTGGTTATACGATTTAAGTACTAATTACGCTAATGGATTAGGAATTAGGAAGGTTGATTTAGAGAAAGTTATCCCGCATTTGCGTGGAGGGAGAGTAGAAAACCATTTAGAAACACCCCTCTCCCCCCCCCTCCAGTTCACCTGACCGAGATTCGAACCTCGATCTCCCCATCCTCAGCAGTCGAGCTCAACACGACTAGCGCGTTAGCCAACTACGCACACCGAGGCGGGTTTTGTCAATGTTTAAATTCACTAATTGTTAGCCTATAATTCCAACGGGTAGTAAAACCCGCTTCGGTAGCCGCATGATCTAAGGCAAGATCGACTAGACTTCCAATGACGGGGAGACCTTGGTTTGATCCTGGTTGAGTATACTAAGGGTAGTCTTCCTAAATGGTTTACCAGTCTCCTTCCACCTCAAATTGGGGTAGATTTTCTCTTAATTCAACTTCTCTCATCCTTAGCATAATTAGTAACTTACATATGCGTATAAACTGAACAGGTCTTAAGATGTGGTGATTAAAAAAATCATAATTATTTTATTGATATTACAACTTTGATTTATTTAGCATTAGTGACAGCTGCAGCCCACAATGCCTGAAGCATGCAATTATCTCGAGAAGTATCTTCTGAAGGCCAAACTTCCTAATGTGTCCTTATTATAGCTATAGGCCTATTATTGCATAGGTTTGAATTTGCAGGAAGCAAATTTTACTTATATTGCCTACTTACCCACTTTATGACATTATTAACTCGAAAGTTCATTGCCACGCTTACAAAAGTATATCACCCATCCCTATGATAAGCTAGTTTTACCCAGTCCACCTAATTACACCCCATCTCTCTCTTAAGCTACTTTTACCCAGTCCACCTTATTACAACCCATCCCTACCTTAAGCTAGTTTTTTCCAGTCCACCTCATTACACTCTATCCTTATCTTAAACTAGCTCTATCCAGTCCACCTCACTACACCTTATCCCTATCTTGAGCTAAGTTCTATCCAGTCCACCTCACTACACCTTATCCCTATCTTGAGCTAGTTCTATCCAGTTCACCTCATTACAACCTATCTCTTTCAGGTCCATTCTAATATTATTCTCCTAGCTGCATCTAGGTTTTCCCATTGGATATACGAGTCAATAGTCTGAATATGGTTTCTAGATACTTCCATTCGCGCTGCATGTTCTTACCACCATAATCTGCTTGCATTTAGGAAAAAATACAAAATAACAAAAAAAAAACTGTGTTTTTCTCAAAAGTGTTTTGTGGGTCATTGCCACAGTCAGAAATCCTTTACAGAACTGTTCTAGTTCCCGCTTTGGTGGCCGCATAGTCTAAGGTGCTACTTTCACAATAGACTGTCCTTACAACTATTAGAAAATAAAAACATACTTCTTTGCAGCTACATTGTTAATACCTTACTACATTTTAAGTGTTATTTTATAGGTAGCCTACCCGCCTCGGTGGCGTAGTTGGCTAACGCGCTAGTCATGTTGAGCTCAACCGCTGAGGACGGGGAGATCGAGGTTCGAATCTCGGTCGGGTGAACTGGGGTGGTTTTTCTTAAACTGTTTTCCACTCTTCCTCCACGCAAATGCGGGTTCACTTCCTCTAATTCAACCTCACCAATTCTTAATCCATTAGCGTAATTAGTACTTAAAGCGTATAGCCCGAACGGGTAGTAAGACGCGGTGCTAAATATTATTATTATTATTATTATTATTATTATTATTATTATAGGTAGCCTATTGATAATATTTATCAAACGTGACAGATGCAGATCTCTTGACTGGACGTGTAAATATATGAAAGTACATCTGGTTACACTTCTAGCTGTCAACCAGGCTATATCTCATGCATTGTTTTAAGAGTATCCTAAAAGTGCCGCCAGTGGCCGAATGTTCTTACTCTAAGCCAGGGGTCCCCAATTATTTTTGATGGAGGTCCGCTTTAAAAACTCGACATACCTCAGCGGTCCGTCAAAACTTTAACAGTGACTCAAGTTCAAGCTCTTATAGGACTATAGGCCTACTAATTCAAAAAACGTGTTTTTCTTTCCTTGTAGCTATTTTACTTATTTATTATTGCTGACCTTCTACAGTAGCCCCACGGCTTCTTTGGTGCTGACTGACAGCTCACAACTCACCTCTGACAGGCAACATTTAGGTAAATTTTGACCGTCAGAAGTGACAGCTGCTAAACACATGTTTTTGCAGATCATATGGTTCGGCGTAGGGATACATAATTTGGTCTGGCAACTTTTCAAAGGGTGACCTGGCGGTCTAGGGGTAAGGTGTCAGACTTCTATGCTGGCGGCCGGGGTTCAATCCTCGGTCCCGGCAAAGATTTATCTGATTACCAAACCCTTCCTTCACCTCTGACAAGACATCTTGTGAATGTGGGGAATGCCAGGCCTCCACCGTGGTTCGGATTCCACGTTAAACTGTAGGTCCTCCATTTCATCTCACAATCACCCTACCATTACACATTAGCGTAAGTTCGTATAACCCGAACGGGTAGTAAGACGCGGTGCTAATAATAATAACTTTTCAAAGCTTTTAGCTGTCAGCTGTGAGCTGTCAGTCAGCACCAAAGAAGCTATTACCCACCCACCACCAAAATAGCATAATTTCTTCTGTTTATCGCTATCTCGTCAAGGTCCTTAAAAATGTCCCCGTTGTCCTGACGCGGACTGCGGTCTGCTGTTTGGTGACGACTGCTCTGAAGCGTCACACTCGTGTTGGACTGGCCTGCTGATGACGGGGAGACTGGGGCTGTGATCCCAGTCGGGTCTACTGAGGGGGGTTGTTCCAAAATGTTTTCCTACTCTCCTTCCAAGAAAATTGGGGTAGACTACCTCTAAAATGCTTCCTTCTTCATCCCTACCCTAATCATAGACCTATGTGCTGAACAGGTAGAAAAATGTTTTTCAAAACATGCCACAATCTTTATTTTAATAATGAACTTACTACAATAATATTTTTAAATCCCATCCAATAACATCCATGACAAGAATAATTTTAATATATAATAAAATAACAATTATTTTAAACATTTTAACACATATTTATTTCAAAATCCACGACAACCATTCGTTCTGCACCCATGAGAGCTAGGATTCTGGGGGAATGAGGAAGGGTGCTCCAAAATGTTATTTTAACTGTTGTTTCCTGGTGTAAAGGGGGTCAATGCTCAAATCCGACCCAGGTGTATTGATCAAATATTTACTTAAATTATTATTATTACTAGCACCACGTCTTACTACCCGTTCGGGTTATACGCACTTACGCTAATGTGTAATGGCATGGTGATTGTGAGATGAAATAAAGGACCTACAGTTTAACGTGGAATCCGAACCACGGTGGAAGCCTGGCATTCCCCACATTAACAAGATGTCTTGTCAGAGGTGAAGGAAGGGTTTGACAATCAGATAAATATGTGCCGCGACCGAGGATTGAACCCCGGCCGCCAGCACAGAAGTCTGACACCTTTACCCCTAGACCGCCAGGTCACCATTTATTTAAAGTTAAACTGTTCTTCATTTGAAGATTTCATTATAAACAATATTTTTTTGTATAAGATCATATATTTTTTTCGTTTTTTGTGGGATCTCATGTGAATTTTTGGTCGCCAAGTATTCCTAAACCAATATTAAAAATTTCAGCTACCTAGGTCTACTGGCTTTTGAGAGATCTTTTTGAATCTTTCTTTTTGAAAAAAAAAGTTTTACATAGGAATTATTGACCACAAAGTTTTCCTGAACCCTTTTGGGTTCAAGACTACCTGCCTGGAAAATTTCTGCTTCCTAGGTCTACTGGGCTTCGATAGTATTTCAACTTTTGTTTTCTGGAAACACCCCTGACCCCACATTTTTGAAAGTTCCTCGTGAATTTTATTTCACCCCTTATTCCTGAACACCTTAGGGTTGTCTGCAAACTTTCAGATTTTTAGATCTTCTGAGCTTCGAGATTATTTTGACTTGAATTTTTTGCATATCCCTCCAATGTGGGGGCGCCTATTGGCATTTTCTGTCCTTTGCATAATATTTCCAACGTGTTGTGAGAGACAGTGGAAACTTTTTCAACATTAGAAGATTATTTCTATCTGGTTTTGGCTTAGGCCTAAGTGAAAGCTATGACCTGGCCTATCGGACTTCAATATTTATTTTTGAACTAAATACAAGCTTTTAAGGTGGGGATGTAGGGAACGTGAGAGAAAATCGGTGGCTTTGCAGTTTTTAGAGCAAAAATTTTTTTTTTATCAAACTAAATACAATATTGCTTTAGTAGAAACATAAAGTTTAATTTTCTTCACATGATGATATCGACACTTCTTGAATATCTGTCAAGGTAGCCCTGGAATTTAATTACAACTTATTCTCTTCATTTATAAAGTTTGTCATCTAATGCGGTTATGCTCATGGTAGATATTCAACAACTATAGATATCCAAATATGAAGAAAATTAAACTTTATATTTCTACTAAAAACATGTGGTGACCTGGCGGTCTAGGGGTAAGGTGTCAGACTTCTATGCTGGCGGCCGGGGTTCAATCCTCGGTCCCGGCACAGATTTATCTGATTACCAAACCCTTCCTTCACCTCTGACAAGACATATTGTGAATGTGGGGAATGCCAGGCCTCCATCGTGGTTCGGATTCCACGTTAAACTGTAGGTCCTTCATTTCATCTCGCAATCACCCTACCATTACACATTAGCGTAAGTGCGTATAACCCGAACGGATAGTAGGACGCGGTGCTAATAATAATAATAATAATAATAACACTAGAAACATATTTGATTTATTTTGGTTAATAAAAATATTTTCCTTAAAAACTGCAAAAGTACTGCCCTTTTCGCGCGTTCTCTACATCCACAACTTAAGTAGACGGATACAAGCTTGTTTAGATGTTACAGTCAAGGTTAAACATTATGAACGCATCTTGAGTATTTCTACGTACTGAAATAGCATATGCTGAATTTTCGTGCCTGCTTTGGAGTATATCAAATACGCATTAAAAGCGCAACATTGCTTGTAGTCTCGAAGACCCGTATGACTACACCGCAAGAAATGTATATTTTTCGGATATTACAAGTATCGAGAGTTTCGTGAATTAGCCAGTTATCAGACTAGCCTAACCTAACTACTAGCCTACTAATTTAAAGAGAGAGAGGGATTGTTTTATTGTAATTATTGTAAATAGTAAGAGGATTGTTTACAATAAATATTTGCCATGTCGCCACGTTATGCGGTTGTTGTTTTGTCTCTGTGTGCTTTTGATCCAAATATTCGCACGCTTTTGCTATGAGCTTTCTCCCTCTTGTGCGCTTTCGATCACCTCCGCTTGATTTTGTCCCAATGGTATTTAATTGTAAGAGGGTATCAGGGTTTATAAATTGAATGAGTGTTTATTTGTATCTTAGTCAAGAACGCAACACTGTCGAATTATGATGGATATAAATTTCTTCCGTATTTCCTTAGCTTACTATAGCTGTGCTCCCAGGTGATTATAGCCTAACGGTTGGATTGAGTTTAACGCCGATTAAGAACAGAATAAAATGAACCATTGGCCCACAATTTCGTTGTCCAACTTTCATAATATTTTAATTTATTTGAGTTAGTTAGTGTGCACTTTTCTAAACCGACTGATTATATCAACACGCGGTTTAAAAACTTTAATCTAGAACAGACACAAAATCAGACCCAGGATGGTAATTTATCACTGTGAAAGGGGGAAACCCCACATTTCACTATTGATATATTTTTGGTCATACCAGGAATCGAACTCGGGGCCCTTAGTTTAGTAGATAGACACGCTACCGTCTAAGCTAAGGTGACGGACCATTTCAAATATAGGCCTAGACAATTCAAATAAGTTATTCTTGTTTACCGTTAACATTCTTTCATTAAAACGCTTAAAAGTTTTTGTAACTGCCTAGTTTATTAGGGCCTACTTATAATTTAAACATTCAATCATTAATTTATCAGTGGAACTAGCTTTGTGAAATATACTTTTTATTTTTACATTTCTTGTGAATGTAAACAAGCAGACGTATGTCATGGCTATGTTTACAAATGTTTTTGGAACTTTTAGGCTCACACATTTGTGTCTAGAAACGTCACTTCTAATCGAGTCGTTCATAATAACATAATTTGGGTAAAAGTCATGTTTGTAAATATAATGGCCCTCTCAGAACTTCGTCACTTCAAATCGCTGTCACAAGAGCATTGCTTAATTCGGCTCTCTCAAGAATTATTCCTCTTCAGAAACAGCTTCCTGTTAAAAATGTCTTTGGCCCACACTAGCGTGGTTTACTCGTCTCCCGTAAGGCGACAGAATATTATCTGTTACCCCACTTCTTTATTTAAATTTTGTGAAAGAAAAGGAAGAGAGCCCCCTCCTTCGAATATATATATATATATATAAAAATACTACACAGGTTATTGTTTGGCCAATAGGGCATCGGATGGGAGGTTGCTATGGTGACTACAGAGGGCGGGCGTGCGCTGTGACTGGGCGTTGGATGGCGCAGAGAGGCAAAACCCGTCTACTGCGCATTACTCTTGGTTTGCTAGAAAGTGGGGGGGAATAATAGGGGGTGCGGGATGAGCGAAGGAGTGGGACAGAAGATAGTGGACCAGTGACAGCTCAGCTGTGGATCAAGGAGCATCCATTTATCTGCGCCACCGCGTTTTCAGTGGGCCGCCCGCGTACATCCAGCCCTGAGTCGACTGCGACGCTTCTGAACGTGTATCCTTAGCAATTAGGTGCGACATGCGTTCAAGAACGGTGTCATTTTGAGCTTCTTTTACAAAACAAAGACCTTTACGAACAACTGATTCTATTATTACGGTGTAAATCATGTATGTCTGCGTGTGTCGACGGGCTTTCAACGTCTTAATAAAGATAGTGCCGTGTTTAATATGTAAATAAACATTTCAATGACTATGTTTGAGGTGATTCAATAAGTCGTTCCCTGGTTTATTGGGTAAATAAATCACAAAGTGTGGTGTGTCCACTATCGACTACTTAGTTCGCGCGAGGAACAGGTGTGTGTCGATATTCAAAGATCTAAACTGTAATATATATGTCTATTAGTGAGCGATATCATTTCTTTGGTTCGCTAGACAATAGAATTGGTTAGAAAACTTAACATTATCCACGGTAGCGTATTTCACTGTCACCCACGATATAAGTGATTAAATAGAAATACTTAACTTTTGCTATATTATAAGAAACACATAAGTTTTACATTGCTAGCTATCTAACATTCTCTCACGTGGTTAAACCGTATTTATGCGCGTTATTTAGCTCTATTCATTTTAGTGAGCATAATTTTAAAACTCGTAACAAATTGAAAGAGGCTCCTAAAGATTTTCAACGTGCCATTACTCTATTTAGGTTTCCTACTAAACAGCTCATTAAACTCTTTCATGTGGAGATGATACAATTTAAACAATTTATAATCAACGTGTGTACAGTGAATTGAAATTTGACTTCAATTTTGAAGACTAGACAATAATTTAATAACTCATATTTTGATAGACAAATTGAGTGCAAAACCGAAAAAGTGTATTCAAACATCCAAATAAAAGATTCGCGTCAAATAAAAAACCACAGAATCAACATTTATAGAAATTGACAAGAGATTGCAAAACAAAATAAATCACCGAACCGAACCTATTGAAAACAAAATCTGCGACCTAAATCAGCAAGACGACGCCGATCCAAGAAAATTTTAACGTCGGGGGTGGCAGTGGCGGTGGTGGTTGTGACAGCGGCTTCGAGCGTCGCAGCAGCGCGAGTGGCGTGGTGACGGAAGAGGCGGCTAGCGTCCTGGCGACCACAGCGGGCGCCCCCACTTACCTCCCGGCGTCCGCGCTCGGCCTCGGCTTACACCACCACCAGCATCAGCTGCTGGTCCATGGTACCGGGCCGCCCACCACCGCGTGCTGTGCCGTCACCACCTCTCACAACATAGGTGAGGGTCTGCCCTTCCGGCCAGCATTTGTCTGCCCTTGCACTGCACGTCTCTTCTGTCTGCCCTTCCGACTAGCCTTTTTATTCTGCCCACCGTCCTTCTCACTCGCCTGGCACACTTGCTCTTTACACATTCGGGCCAGTTATTATTTCAAAATATGCTACTTTCGTCCTTTTTACATGATCAGCAACCATCCTTTCGACATCCGCGACGATCATGAGATATCTCAACATCCGCGACAATTGTTATTTAAACATAAGCGGCAATTTCTCCTTTAAACTCTTAACAAAACCATTCTTCCTACATCCACGACAGTTGCCCTTTCAAAACCACCGGCATTCTTTAAACCTTCAACACCTGTGTTAATCGTTCTTACCACACCCACCACAATCACTCCTTTGACTTCTTCAACAAACATCTATTGGACTTTCATGACATCAGTACTTACAACACCTGAAAAACAGTATATCTACATATTATATTCTTTTTTTCTAAACGTTCATTTAAACCTACCCTTTGACCAAATCAAAGAACACCCGCAAAAGTCATTTCTTGAATACAAGCGTCAATAATATTTTCGTCAAGTTCTCTTCTTATATTTTCGACTTGTTTGAAAACATCCGTAATAATCGTCATCTAGCTACCCTGGAACACCCCCCATTTGACCATCAAGCTTTATTTTAACATCAAGGTCAGTAATCGTTTCAAACTCCATAATTTCTCTTTATTCAGTCAAACAAACACATATCATTTTATCCACCCGAACTTTTTTCAATTTAATTATAGATTAGGAATCTGTAATTATTCGAGGTTAATACAAACTTTTAAATGTGAGTTTTAGAAACGAGAGTAATTCGATGGCTAGCAATACGAATTTCTGAGTTAGACTTTATTCAAACGAAAATCCAGACTGGTGCCCAATTCCGCTTTCCCTAAATAAATAACACTAAAAATTTTGCTAACTACTATGTATTTATTTAAAATTATTGATAGATTATATCTAGATGAATCCCTTACAGTTTTTTTATTCAATATATGGTCTTTTACTCACAGGATAGGCCTGTACTCAAACAAATTCGCGTATCTTTGTAGTAATTGAATGGCTTACCATATTATAATTCAAGTATAAGCTACCAATAACTTTCCGAATAAAGAGTTATTTGATCAAAATTACCTAGTTGAAATATTATCCAAAAATGCATTGAAACCGTAGAAATCAAATGAGCTTTACTCGATGACATGAATTCTATAAGTGTAGTAGGATAGCTAAATTGAAAATAAATTGAATTGTAAAAGCATTTTTAGCTCAAATGCTATGCCAATATTAAAACCACTTTGTAATCTAGGTCTTAAAATTTCTAGAAATAGATCTCATGAAATATAAATAGTTCATTTGTTTATTATTTCGAATTTAATAAGTGTATGAGTAAAGCAATAAATATGGCCATTATAAATACTCTGTTTTTAGTCTCAATTCAGTCATTACTTCAACGGGAGAAAATACAAATGTATATTATTGCTGGTTGGATAGGGACAGCCAGTGAGTAAAAAAAAAAAAATAGTGTTTGAAACATTAAAACATATAAATATATTAGTAGGAGCTAGCGTTAAACAAATAAATAACATAAACAGACCCTACTTAGTGTTCTATTATTCTATTTATTAATCAAGAAGAAACTTTTGAATCTTAAATTTACTTTTGTTGGATATCAGGAGTGATCTGTCATATTTAGTTGTTATTAAATCCTTTTATTTTCAAGTACTTGGCCAACAAATCGGTTCTCTGGTGGAGTTCATCGTATTATCGAAAGTAAAATAAACACTATTAAATTCGTCATGGTTAGCCAATATTATTTTTTAAAGAATGAAATATATTCTTAAACTGATATGTATAGCTTGGAATTTAATCAAAGTAGTGTTGCGTATCACCTTTTAACCCTAAGGTCATAAACTTGTCTAACGACGATCTTTCCAACCAACACAAGACACTTCTAATTACCTTTTGCAATGTATCGTTTCATACTGAAGTTGAGTTGAGTGAACAATTTAATTGGAAATGTTAGATATTTTTGTGAGTGTACAAATGACTCTTTATCATTTCTACAAACGGTATCCCAAAATATTAACGCCATCTGTTTATTCAACAACATGTGAGTTTAAAATAAATATAAGATAAATCAAAATAATTTAAATTTTTCATAAGCTAAAATTCCATGATAATTTGATTCAGGACTTCAAACATAATTTCTAGTTACGCTTGTACATCACTCTTGAATGGATATTAGTTGCGTATGTTAACTGTTAAATGCGTGAGTAGTCATAGACAAAGTTCTCTTGAGGGCTTAAGTATAGAAGAGGGTGATTGCTCCACTGAAACATAGCACATAGACAGTGGGGTGCACCTCTCAATACTTACAGAAATTTTTTTTGAATGACTAAGTATTTTTTTAAATTGTTAAGGAAATATATTCAATATAATAAATGAATGAATTATCAGTGAACATAATTATCCACTCAAAAATGGTAGTTAACTCTGTCTTTAAAATGTTAACCAAGTAAAGGTATCAATATAAATTTGGTGTATTTGTTATAAATTGTACTATAGTATTATCTATCACTATAACCGTAAATAAATGGTAGGTAGACAGCCCAAGACAAAAAATATGTAATTTACGCATATATACTTGTAATTTATCAACATGATTTAGCCTTTATCGATTGTGATTAGATTTTATGCGTGTATTAGACGATAAATAAATAAATATAGGTTCACAAAGTGCTGATCATCTTTAAAAAGCCAAAGAATTGAATTCGATTTTTAATGAATTTTGGCAGAGCCTAAAAATAGAGGTTTCAATAGAAATATATATATAGGGATATATATATAAATTAGGCTATTAATAATCTGCAACAAATTGTAGTTTCTTTTATCGATAGTCACATTTATAGAATATATCATGCATGCGACTTAACGCAAAACGTAAAAGGTCAATATTTTTTATTATGAACAAGGTGGTATTTTGTATAAATTTCCAATCTTAGTTATGGAATATTTTAAATATAAATATTATCAATACTAATGAAATTTACGAATGACTTTAGTCCATAATATAATACACGTTTCCATAAATTCACTCTAAACTAAAACCTTATCTCCCATCCATATCCTACATAAATAAACGTATAATATTTTGCTTTCTTCATAATGATAGCCTATCAGAATTATTGTAGACCCTTCTATCAATTTTAAGTGGTGATGGTATATAAGCTCAGGCTACTAATTTCTTTTCTTTCACTTGATATTTTGTAAAACTGTTTTTATGTGTGTTTTGAACATAGGATATTGTCTATTTAATTCCATTTATATACTTATCATTTTTCTTTGTTTTATAAACAGTATATATTTCCACTTTAGTGAATCTCACAAAAACACTTTAAAACATAAGAAAGTTGGATTTTTCTTACTTATATTATAGATTTATATGTATCCTAATCGAAGGTGTAATATAGGTTCATAATAAAACTTCGCTTTTCGATTTTTACGCCATTGCTATTTATTTCGTGAATTAAAGGGCTAAGAATGCATTATGTTTCCAAATATGCTATGTCCAACCAATGGTTTTCATGTGTAGGACTATATTTAATATAAATAATTAAAGTCAGGGCTTGTTTTAGGTTGTATACATTATCCACTGACAACAACTTCATAGACAGTGGCAACGTTATTAACTTTGTTGCATTGGATAATCCACAATTTATAACAATAGTGGACCAAAATTTCCATTTAATGAAGAAACAAATGTTATTTAGGAAGATGTTCATCATATTTTTTTTAAATTTTGAGACCCAATTAAATTGTCTACGCACTACACTTACACTTTGAATAAATGCAAACATTCACAATAATCGCATCGTTGTACAACAGTATAAACTTTTTTTTTTGTTCCTAATACATTGGTAATTCATTAACTATATTCAGTATAATTAAAATATAGTTGGAAGCATTTCTTTGAAAAAGTAATTTTGATAGTCTTAATTTACAGTAAAACTAGAATTTATATTTTTTAGCCTACATTTATAATTCAACGGGATAGTTTATATTTGTTACCGTGGAGCTCAATATAAAGTAGGCCCTATGAGATTAAATCTAATCATTTAAAAACATTAAATTTTTACACATGATAATATGATACTTTTAATGAAAACTGAAGTTGTTTATAAATATATATATATTCAGACTATTTATGCCATGGACAAGCCTATTTACAATAAACATTACAAGATGTTCACTTTAATTAATAGATGCATACCCTACTTAATTTATTGATATTGTTAAATTTACGATACCTATACACATTTTATGATAGGCCCATTAACACAAAAAATCTACTATTTAATAAAGGCACTATATATTATTTTAGATTATTAAAGACTTGCTAAAATGATTAAGCTAAGGGATATTCATATGCTGCAGTGAAAGATGAGTGATAATATTTATTGTTTCTTTATATTTTAATAGATAATAGAGGACTACTATAAGGCCTACGCTCTATATGGCTTCGTTCAGTCTAGATAGAATAAACACATTAATTATTTATTGAATAAGTATTTTTTATTTCTCCCCCATAAAATGTTGCAGAAAAACTTATTTAAAACTAAATATATACATGGAATTTTTATTATAAAAAACAGAAATTTGAAATTAAAATAAATAAATCATTATTTAAATATATTGTTCAATGCAAATGATCATAAATTAATTATTTTAAATATGATCAAATATTACTTATTTGGTGTGTATTAGAATTCGCGTAGCTATTGGCCATACTTCTGTATTTAGTAGAGAATTTAATGATTCCATGTATTATATTTACTTTTTACACAAACATCTCTAAATAATAGCAGGGAGCATTTTAAAACTAATAACGAATAATAAATTATGGACGAATCGATACGATGTTCGTTAATAGATTTTACGAGAACTATTAAAGAAATCATGTATTATGCAGTAGTTTACCCAAGCAGTGGAAAGGTTGAGTAAAGTAGCCCATTAATATATGATTATCGTGCATTATAGTGACGAATAGATTAAAGATAATATACTTGATTTATTCTTTAAATAAATGTCTTCCCTTGAAACAGATACAAGAAAAGGTATATAAATATATCCTATGATCTAAAGATGGAAATAGTTGCTCTGACTGCTTGTTTTAAAAATTATTTGAAATACATACAAAAAGGAAATATATCTTAGTTTGAAATAATATATTTTGTAATATTATCTTTCAAGTGAAATTGATAGTGTAGTATAATTATATAAATATGCATGGCCCTTTTATTATTTCTGTAAATAATCTACAAAAAACCCATTATCTATTTTATTTCATATTCAGTTTTTTACACATAATAAATCTGCAACTTATTTACTGTTATGCATTCATAGAGTAAGTTACACATATTCCCTCTATAAATTAAGCCCAAAAAAACATTGTGATCGCGCAAAGAATAGAAATGGAATTTAGAATTCAAAGTCTAGAACATCAAGGTATTCACAGATGTACTGTAATTAACTAATTTACTCTAATGTTTTAGACCAAAGTATAATCTAACAACAACTTCCATTTATTTTAGAAAATGACAGTTTGTCATGACTAAGCCTTTGGGGCCTTCTGACCAACATTTGTATAAGATAATTTACATAGAACCTTTGAATTAGTATTTTTAATTCTAAACGATTTTTTTAAGACATTGATGCCTGGGGATCTGTAGTTCCTCCTGAACTATCGTTTAGTCCATTTAAGGTGGAGTTGTAGGGGACGCGGAAAAAGGGCCATACATTTTAGTTTTTATATCAAAACATTATTTGGTCCAAATGATAAATCAAATATTGTTTCAGTAGACACATATAGTTTAGTTTTCTTCACATGGTGACCTCAACATTTCTTGAGTATCTGTCAAGGGTGTCCTGGAATTTAATGAACATTTATTTCTTTCATTTAAAAAAGTTGTGTGTCATCTTTTTGCCGATATGATCTTGACAGATATTCAAGAACTATTGATACCCCAATGGGAAGAAAATTTATACTCTTATGTTTGCAATGAAGCAATTTTTTATTCATTTTGGCCAAACATATTTTACTATAAAAACTGCAAAAACACTAAACTTTTCTCACGTTCTCTTCATCCCCACACTAAGGTTCAGGGCTATAGGCCCTATTAAAATAAAGTTTTATGGCTTTCACACATAGGCCCTACAAACCTGAGAGCAAGACATGTTATTAAACAAGTTCTATTTTCTCAAATAAATTAATAGTATCTTCTTAATAATACGTTAGTTTTAGATAACTGGCGAAATCGTGGATTAGTAAAATATCCTGGCAGCCCTAAAAATAAATAAAATACATTTATATACTAGTCAAGACGCGTCCACGATTTAATAAATCAAAATGAGTTCCTATTATTTGCATTCCAAGTCTAGTTTATTTTTTTAATTGAATAAGGATCTAGGCCTATTAATTTGAGTTTGCTGTGAAAGTTATCATTAGATAACAATTTATATTTGCTCTAGCTTAAATATACACTATTTAAAAATAAATATTATATAGTTAATATTTCTGATAAATGATAAATCATACTAGCCCTTCTACAGAAAAGAGGTTTCGGGTAATGCATCCTACCATTATTTGTTAGTAGAACTAATATAATAAATTTTCAATACAATTAATACAATTTGGTAATCAAAAATATGTTAGTATTGGCTAGGTTCTTATTAGAACTTCTAAAGGAGTTAATGGTGCTGTGAAAAATATTTCGTAAAGTCAGAAAGCAGTCCTAATTATAGTTAGCGCTTTAAAGGTAGGCCTACGTCTTCAATGATTAAATATAAATCTGATTTTGTACTTACTATTTTATAAGTTAGAAAGTATTAAATTAATGAATGTGAAAATTTATCAATCGTGAGTATTTCTACACAATTTAAAAATGTAGTTTTGATGTTTGCGACGTATTGATTTAAATTTTTTTTAATGTTAAAAGCTCTGACTTTAACTCAGTATATAAATACCAGCTTCGGCTGCCGCATGGTATTAGGAACTCGCTCCTCTTACAAGTTACTAGACTGCAGAAAACGGGGAGATCGGGGTTCGAACCTAATAGACTGTACTAAGAGTGGTTTTTGCCAAATGGTTTACCACTCTCCATCTATGCAAATGGGGGTAAACTTTCTCTAAATTCAACCTCCCTAATCCAATAGTGTAATTAGTACATAGGTGTACAACCCCAAAGTTAATAAGACGAGGGGATTAAAAAAATAGCCAAATATAGTCAAACCCGCCTCGGTGCCGTAGTTGGCTAACGCGCTTGTGTTGAGCTCGACTGCTGAGGACGGGGATATCGAGGTTCGAATCTCGGTCGGGTGAACTGGGGTGGTTTTTCCTAAATGGTTTTCCACTCTCCCTCCACGAAAATGCGGGTTCACTTCCTCTAATTTAACCTTCACAATTCCTAATCCATTAGAGTAATTAGTACTTAAAGCGTATAACCCGAACGGGTAGTAAGACGCGGTGCTAAATATTATTATATTATTAATAATAGTCAAACATTATAAAGCATTACAAATTATAAATTTCTTAGAGTAGAACCACTGCATGATCATTTCATGGCATATTATTTTATAGGATAAAATAAACTGCGCTGATACAGTACAATTACATTCTCGTTATTTATCCTGATAGTAACAAAAATACAGGCCTTCTATATAAATAATATTATCTATATATGTCTCTACTGGATCATTATTTTGTATAAAAAAGGGTGACCTGGCGGTCTAGGGGTAAGGTGTCGGACTTCTATGCTGGTGGCCGGGGTTCAATCCTCGGTACCAGCACAGCTTTATCTGATTCCCAAACCCTTCCTTCCCCTCTGACAAGACATCTTGTGAATGTGGGGAATGCCAGGCCTCCACCGTGGTTCGGATTCCACGTTAAAATTCACATTAGCGTAAGTGCGTATAACCCGAACGGGTAGTAAGACGCGATGCTAATAATAATAATAATAATAATAATAATAATAATATTTTAAATGAGAATGTTGTACATCTAAATTATGTGATAAAGGAGTTTGTGTGCCACGTAACATATAAACAAATCGTGTCTGAGCTATTGTTAATTTTTGTATGATTCGATTTATGCAGGAATTATTTTCAAAAAGGTCCACAAATTATTTTGTTAACATTTTATCAAATGTGAGATACATTAGAAAAATGTCTCCTATTTTGAAATTTTATATGTACTCCAACTCCCAACCTACTAGTTTATACATCTGGGCTATCCACATTATATTTGAACTATAGGGGTAGGTTGATACATTTTAGGGGACATGTACACGCATTCGTGGAGGGGAAGAATTTAAACATATTTTGGAAAGATCACTTGGGTATATCCGCCCAAGATTCCAACCCCAACATCCTCTTTATCTATAAAATACATAGGATGAGACTGACGTATTTATCCCCATGCTCACCAGTACGTTTTGACAGACACAATTGTTCTGGGGTCCATGTGTCTGTCAAAGATTCCTTTTTAAAAATTTATTAGCTAGCCCATTTTATTATTTTCTACACTACCATTTATAAATAAAAGGGTTGATAAAGATAATTAAAACCATTTGATTTTTTCTCGAGAAAACATATTTTTTCTTTCTTTGTTCTGGATAAAATAGGTTTTTAGTCTTTATGATGTCTTGGCTCATATTCTCAGAGTATCTCCATCGTATAACAATAATGAAGATTGTCCAAGCTCTTTATTCACGAAAGCATTGTGTGTTGGAACATAATAAGAAAGTCTACACTTCATAGTCCTGCCCAGCACGCATTTGACCTTTGGATATTAATTTTCACCCTTATATTTATAAAGCTATGCACTATGATTAATATGATTTTTTTTTAATATTTGGTTTGTTGATAGTTAAAGTTGATTACCCTTACTTATAGATATATTTATATGGGAACGAGACATTACAATACAATTTATATAAAAACTAGGCCAAACTATCAATGCACTAGAGTTTTGCATTCTATATAAGTCTAATATTTAAAATATAAATATGTACAGCAAATAATCTTTAAATTACCTGGGTAGCCTCAATATGACTAATGTATATATAGGTCCTAAGATACAAGTTCTAAATTTAATCAAACAAATAATTGTAGAGCTTAAAATATACTTTTTAGTGTTTATTAATTTGATTTGTATACTATTAATATCACTCAGTATTTGTATTTTAACAAAAAAAAAGTTACAAGTATAAACTTGAAGAAAACTAAAAAAGCCTAATGTTAACAACAAAAATGTGCATTAAAAAATATATAAATATAATGGAGGCCATATTTTCATTCAGGGGACAGGCTGATGAAGTATTGCTTTCAAGTTTACTCTTTACACCTATTGGATAACTTGAATGTTTGAAATTTAGCCAACTTATTTATAAAGAATTTAACAACTCAACTGTTTTGTATTTTTTAATTTAAATAAAGTAGCGTCACATTCTCGGTCTATGCGTTCATTGTCAACATTCAAAAGAGAGACTCATTCTTAAATACCAGACTTAAATAAAATTAGCCTAACCATATAGACACTATAGAACTTCACAGATATAGGCGGAAACCCCTTTTTCGGAATCAGGTGCAAATAAATATAATACCTTCATTAAATTCTTGGGTTGGATTCAAAGACGTACAACGTACCGGCTTAACAGGTTTGCCTTTAGCGTGTGGGTCGAGTTTCAAATTCTATATGAGAGATTTTTTTGAATCAAATTGCGCATCCTCCTTATCCCTATCACGTTAGTGAAGTTTTGTTATTTGTCTATTGTTAAAAACAATCACGCATGTATGTTGTTAAGCATCTAAACTTAAAGCTGCACTTGTTAAAATTGGGAAAGAACCACAACAACAATTTCCAAAAATTGTGAAGGAAACACTATTTTATTTTAACTTCTTTGATAAGAATGTAAACATATTTTCCTCTTTAAATTGATCAAGCCATATTTCGTTGGTCCTTCTGTCTTTCCGATTACTCTTTCCTATAATATCTTTCTTTGTTGGGTCTATAGGGTATACAATAACTGCAGTTTATGTTAAATAGTATATACAAATATAAATTAAGTTACAAAAGCCTTAATAAAAAAAATGTTTCATTGATTTCTAAATAATTTAGTCTCTTTTTGCTATTCATTTGTTCACACACTTTAGATTTAATTCTAAAATTAAGCATGGAGTGCCATTTGATATTTCATTACATACTGAAAATACAGAAAAAGTAGAATGAATGTGTATATACGACTAATACTATTTTAGAGAATTATATCCGCATTTTCTATTAGAAAGAAAAAAAACTAACTTATTTGAAAAATAAAAAATTGTTGTAGGTTTACACTCTACATTCGTATGGAATTAAAACTCACACCTCCCATCACCTGCAAACCAAACCAAACCCGATGAGCCTGAAATAGAATCCACATGACCACCGTCAACGGTGATGTAATTACCAATCTATTCATGGGTGACTCATTAGCTTAATTGGTTGCGTGTCTACTTACTGTGCCGTGGTTCAGAGTTCAGTTCCAAGCGTGACCAAATTTCTTATCACTATTGAAATTGCGATTTCCCCCTTTTGACAGCGATCTATTGAGGGCTGGGGGACTGGTTGTTGTGTCTGATCTAAAAACAAATGCGTTTGTGAGTCGTGTTTCGATACATGTTGGTTCAGTAAGTGAATTTTAAATAGCCTACCTACTCTGAAAACATCTAATTAGACCAGTTGTTTTTAAAGATGTCTTAAAAGATTATCTTACAGACGGGATATTAGATACAATATTACAATCAGGCTTAAAAATAACCTCTACATTTGGGAAATAATTAAATTGGGTTGATTAAATTGTTGTTTTCATTTTAATATAATATTATTTATCTTAGTGTTTTATAACGAGGACTACGGGAAACACACCAAATGCGACATCTTGATTTTAGTTGTATTACGATCCTAAATTACCCGTTATCCGTGGAATTAGACGGGTTCCTAAGGGGTAAATTAAAAATAAATGAGCATAGCACTATATTCTGTATAAAACACACCTTTCATAATATATATTTTGATTCAACGCAACAAGGATTTTCGAAAATTGTGTCTCATTGTTTAAAAATACTTTTACTCAAAATATAAAGCTATTTAAAAAAACTTTGTACTCCAATAGGTAGACTAATTATATATTTTATATTTTCCAAAAGGTCCAAAAGGGAATAATTATAGTGTGAATAATGTGGAGTTTGGAAAATTTAACGTATAGATAATAAATATATATTAGCAACAAGCGTGAGAAATATTATTTTTCAAATTTTATACTTGAACCATATATGGGGAGGAGGAAGGGATAGGAAAAAAAATAATTAAAAAATGAGGTACTCAAAATGAACAAAGTATCCAACAAATAATACATTTTATTATATAAACTTTTTAGTTTCAATTTCATAATAGCTCACCCCATTTTTAAAGGCTTATCCTTATTAATAATATGTTTTTATTTCGATATGTTATAATACATTTTGAGCTTGGGAAAATATTGCTTTTGACACATTTTTAGAATGTTGACACCTAGTCAGATCATTTTAGCGTGAACAAAGAATAATTTTAATCCTTTTAAGGCAGGCCTAAAAAAAGATCAAAAACCAAATCCACGGGAGTCTTGATAGGTAACCGTGTGTGCTTAAATTTTTGTCAACATCGTAGTACTTCGAAAGCTATCAGTTGGATTCAAAATGAGATATATTCATTTATTCTTAGAATCATTAAAATAAAATTTATTATATTATTCTAGTGTATGTACAACGTTGGTCTTAAAAAGTAGCTGATATATTCAAATTAAGTCTCTTTGCAAGTCCACCATTTATTTGATGAAAATAATAGATTATTAATCTAAAAAGGATAAGAATCAGGCTCTCAGAGGCCAGTTCATCGATGCTATCGAAACTGGCTGAGATGTCGATAGAAAATAATGAGGAAAATGTTCTACATTGTTATTTAAAATTATTAGAAACTAAATTATTTTGATTCCCAACATAGTTTTGGCACATAGGTAATATGTTTAAGCCTCTTCATCTTAGGAAATAGACTATACCCAGGGATTAAAGTTATTTCTAAATGTTTGAACTTGTTAAATGATTCTTTTAACTAACTATTTATTCAGAGTCCCAGTGAGTACATTAATATACTTTTGTCATAAAACTTAGTTTCCCAAGAATTAGCCTCCTATTAAATTATGCCTATATATATTAACTTATTTTGATTGTGTTAAGCCTTAATTTAGTTAGGATTTATTTGATAACTACAAGATTTACTAGAGGAGATATGGATACATTTACCATTTAAATAATATCTCAACTTATTATTTCGAAACACGGCATCTTAATTAAGGATAAAGAAATGATTTACTGTGTTCATTAAAAAAATATCAATAAGAATCATTATATTATTTTGAATACCAATTAAATTAAATTGATTTAGCTTATATGATATCTCCATTAATTTCACAAATAGTTGTTGGCCTATTATTTATGTTACTGTTTTATTTATTATATAGCACCGCGTCCTACTACCTGTTCGGAATATACGCTTTAAGTACCAATTACGCTAATGGATTAGGAATTGGGAAGGTTGAATTAGAGGAAGTGAACCCGTATTTGCGTGGAGGGAGAGTGGAAAACCATTTAGGAAAAACCACCCGCAGTTCACCCGACCGAGATTCGAACATCGATCTCCCCGTTCTCAGCAGTTGAGCAGCTCAACACGAACAGCGCGTTAGCCAACTACGCCACCGAGGCGGGTTATGTTACTGTTAAAATAATTGTAGATAGTACCATCTTGTACTACATTAATAAGTTTTTACATTAAAAATAAAATCCTTCTTAGATATAGTCTGAAGATAGCTGATTCAAATGAGAAGTTAGTGTTGACGTGCATAGACATAACTTATGGCTTTTCTGGTTCAAATTTATTTGTTCAACCATTTTAGTTGGATGTTCAACATCTGATTATCGGATTTTCACTGAACCCACTCTTAAAGTTCCTATTTATAGATACGTAGGCCTATTATAAAACACTTCTCGTGTAAGGAAATCTTAATTAACTAGTTACTTATTAAAGGATTAATGCACAATAATACAATAGGCCTCAATGAATCCACTTACGCCTTTAACAGGAAATTAGCTATCGAATATATACTTGGAGTGATGTAGTCTTACGAAAAAAAAAGTTGTTATATTCCATAGCCAAAGATGGGACCTATGGAAGCGTATACATTATAGACTATTAATTGAGTAAAGGTGAACGTCAATTTTTGTGTGGAATTGAATGCTCGCGAAGGGGTTTGTTTGGTTGATGCTATATTTTAGTCTTAATCAATTTACTATTTATTAGTCATGAATTAAAGTACAACAATTTACTGTATCTAAATAGTTATATATATTAAATAAAATAATACAATTATTAGGTATATACCATTGACCATTGGGAAGGCCTAGACACAGATAGGAGGATAACATTAGAATGTACTTGAAATATATAGCATGTAATGAGGTGTACTGGATAGAATTAGCTCAATATAGGGATAGGTGGCATACGTTTGTGAGTGTAGCAATTAACTTTAGAGTTCTTAATGATATAGAGTAAAGAACTAAGTGATGTCTATACCAGGAAAAAATTTAACTACCACTTTCTTACTGAATTTTTTAGAAGTAAATTCATTGTCATGTGTTGTAAAACCAGGTTATATCTTGATTCTATAAGTAAAACAAGTGGTTGCATGCATCTGGCTAAGACTGATAAGTTTTATGCATCCACGTATAACTCCAACAATATCCCCTTTCGGTAGTAAAATGGTCTAATCATTAGGGTGTCACTTTCGAAATAAATCGGACTGCCAACTATGGGGATATCGGGTTTCGAATCCCAGTCGGGTGTAAGTCTACTTAAGGTGGTTTTTCCTCAATGGCTTTCTACTATCCATCTATGCCAATACAGGTGCACTTCCTCTAAATACAACCATGCACTGTTAATACACACGCGAGCTGCCTCAATGTGTAGTAACACGTAGGCCCAGTTTCATAGTCAAATTTAGTACGCCTCAAGTGCGGTGTTACACTAAGGGCCAGTTTCATAGTCAAATTTAGTACGCCTCAAGTGCGGTGTTACACTAAGGGCCAGTTTCATAGTCAAATTTAGTACGCCTCAAGTGCGGCGCTATACTAAATACAAGACGACACCTACCTAAACCAGAATGGAATGGGCCGTTCTCGCATAGGAAACTGGCCCATTCCATTCGAGTTTAGGTAGGGGTCGTCATGAACTTAGTGTAGCGCCGCACTTGAGGCGTACTAAATTTGACTATGAAACTGGCCCGTAGTGTTAGAAAAACTTCAAATTCACCCCTGCAAGGTGACCTGGTGGTCTAGGGGTAAGGTGTCAGACTTCTGTGCTGGCGGCCAGGGTTCAATCCTCGGTCCCGGCACAGATTTATCTGATTACCAAACCCTTCCTTCACCTCTGACAAGACATCTTGTGAATGTTAAGAACGCCAGGTCTCCACTGTGGTTCGGATTCCACGTTAAACTGTCGGTCCTTCATTTCATCTCACAATCACCCTATCATTACCCATTAGCGTAAGTGCGTATAACCCGAACGGGTAGTAAGATGCGGTGCTAATAATAATAATAATAATAATAATAATAATACACCCCTGCACATATAATAAGAAGTCAACTACAGTTTACATTTTATTTACTATGGACAAGCCTTTTATGTCCGGGGTACCCAAACTCATGTATACATTTAGTTTTAATTTGATATAGATCTATTCTAAATGAATTAGAAAAACTAGTTAATAATGGCTTAGCAATAAAATGGCTTAAATATTACATTAAAAACCCAATTTATTCTTCTTTTAAATACTTACCTGTATCAGTGACAAAGTAATCTAAGGCGTTACACTCGTGTAAGACTGGATTGATGATGACAATGATATGAGGGTTAGAGTCCCGGTCAGTTAACTGAGGGTAGTATTACCTAAATGGTTTTCCATTCTCCTTCCGCGCACATGCGGGTAAATTACCTCTTAAGTGTTTCCTTTCCCATTTGATTTTGTATCACCGAGTCCTACTACCCGTTCAGATTATACGCCTATGTACTAATTACACTAATGTAGTAGGGATAAGGAAGGATAAATTTAGAGGAAGTGTGGAAAACCATTTAGGGAATAATACCCCCAATACATCCATCTGGGATCAAACCCCAATCTTTCTGTTTTTGGCAATCTATTCTATTGCGAGAGAGCACCTTAGACAATGCGGCCAACGAAGAGGGTCCCCCATTAGATAATAGATATCATATATGCAGGCAATCTAAACAAGTAGTAAGAGGCGGTTATAACAAAAATGTAAAAACACTCTTAAATATTTATAAAATAACAAGTGATTGTCTAAAGTTATCTCCATGAAAACCCATCATTTCGAGGTTACATTTTAACGAATTCCATAGGAATTTATAATTACACTGATGAGATATCTAACTTTCTCCTTTATTTATACATTTTAATTTGTGCACCACGTCTAAATACCCATCCAAAGTATCCGCATATTTACGCACATGGAGTAGGAATGAGGAAGGTATAATATAGAGGAAGTGTACAAGCATTTGCGTGTAAAGAGGAAGCCACCTTGGTTTTTCCGAGCTGGAATTTCAAAACTATTTCCCTGTCGCTATCAAATATCAATCCAAGCGTGACAGACGACTTTCCACAAGCATACTAAGTGCAGGTGTGTTTTTCTTAACAAATAGATTATGTCAGCAGAGGGACCAGCTTAAACTAGGACAGTACGCCGAATATTGTACATACAGATATTTAATAATTTAATAGAAGGAACAGTGGGCACGTGGTCTATATGTCAGACTAATCTAGTCTGGTTTCGGGTGATGGGGATGTCAGGGTTTGAGTTCCAGTGAGGTGTAACGAGGATATTATTTCCTAAATGGTTCTACCCACGTAAATATGATTTCATATGGACTCTACTATTCTCATCCTTACCCCATTAGCACGATTCAAAATCATATAACCTAAACATTACAAAAGTAAGTGTTAAGGTATGCCGTACAGAATTTTTCTCTTTTATCTTAATATAGAGACATTTTAAAAAAATCACAAGATTGTGAATTGAAATAATATACATTGCCACAGAAACACTAAACCAAAGAGTATAAATGAAATAATATATGTTGTTAGAGAATAATTAAGAATAGAGGAATACTTCCATCCAAAAAGAGCACAAAAATAAATTTAAATTTCTGTAAAGTACCCTTAAAGTTATTTTAATATGAAAACAAGATTAGCCATTTTGTTTGTAATACTAAACAATATCTAGGTATAAAATTTAATAAAAAGCTTTAAAACGAATTTTGAAAAAAACTAACGGATTTTTCTTTGTCTCTCAGTAAACTACCCTTAATTTTAGGGTTAGATGTCTAATTTAAAAAAAAAAACCTCTGTGGAAACTTAAAAAAACCAAGATACCAAGTTTTAGTTTGATCAGTAAAATGGCGGCTCTAGGCCAAGATACGGACACCCGGACTGATAAATGACAATCCAGAAAGCACTTCTTCGGTTTTAGGGGGTCATGAAACGATGACATTTAACAAAAATATCGGGATCAACTATTTTTATAAACTTGTAGGAATAGTCTTTTCAAACAACTATATACACAGATACAGGTCTTGGGGTTGAAGAATTATGTTTTTTTAATTTATTTTAATTTATCACCGTGTCTTGCTACCCGTTTGATTAGTACGCTTAAGTACTTATTACGCTAATGGGTTAGTGATCGGGAAGGTTGAATTTTTAGGAAGTGAACCCGCATTGGCGTGGAAAAAAAAAATTAGGAACACCCCCCCACCAACCCCCCAGTTCACCCGACCAAGATTTGAACCTCGAGCTTCCCTCCCTCGATAGTCTAGCTCAACGCGAAACTAGCGCGCTAGCTAACTACTACACTGAGGCGGGTAAGAATTATGCTAGTTCGAGTCTTTATTTAGGGCCAGTTTCATAGTCAAGTTTAGTACGTCTCAAGTGTGGCGCTACACTAAGTTCATGGCGACACCTACCTAAACTCGAATGGAATGGGCCGTTCTCGCATAGGAAACTGACCCATTCCATTCTGGTTTAGGTAGGTGTCGTCATAGTACTTAATATAGCACCGCCCTTGAGACGTACTAAATTTGACTATGAAACTGGCCCTTAGTTTATTAATTTTTTATCACCACGTCTTACTATCTGTTTAGGCGATAAGAATATATTATTATTACTCTAATGGGGTAGAGATGAAGAAGTACACATTTTAGATGAATCGATTTGAATTTGCTTTGATGGA
This sequence comes from Timema douglasi, assembly GCA_901482245.1. Classification (NCBI taxonomy): domain Eukaryota; kingdom Metazoa; phylum Arthropoda; class Insecta; order Phasmatodea; family Timematidae; genus Timema; species Timema douglasi. The sequence continues at coordinate 283,715 of CABEEJ010000211.1, forward strand.
GAGTGGGAAACCATTTAGGAAAAACCACCTCGGTACACCCGTCCATGATACAGCCCCTATTTCTCCGTCATCAGCAGGAACACGTTTATTAAAATTAAATAAAACTAATCTAACACCAGCATATCATCCTTTTACAACCTTTTGAAATACCTTCATCACCTCCCTCAACCAGAACTGTTTACATAGTTCACAGTACGTTCAATCGCCAAGTTCATCAATGTAATGGTAATAATAGCCTATATAATTTTTTATGACCACTCATATCGGTGGGCACATGGACTAAACGAAGCAGGTCGTGTAGATATAGAATCTCGAAATAAAACGTGAAGATTTTGTCTTTTATCTCAATAGATAAATGAGTTGCTTGCTAACATTGTTATATATACTCCATTCACGGTAGGAATTACTCTTTGAAAGGTATTTTTTCCTACCAATGTTCGAAACTCTTCCCTTAACAATCTGTCAAATTTATTTCCGTGCTCTTGGTGACCTGGTGGTCTAGGGGTGAGGTGTCAGACTTGTATGCTGGCGTGCGGGGTTCAATCCTCTGTCCCGGCAAAGATTTATCTGATTACCAAACCCTTCCTTCACCTCTGACAAGACATCTTGTGTATGTGAGGAATGCCAGGCCTCCACCGTGGTTCGGATTCCACGTTAAACTGTAGGTCCTCCATTTCATCTCACAATCACCCTACCATTACACATTAGCAGAGCCCTGCTTTTATGGTGAATAAAAAAGCCCAATTTCGTTTTTAAGTTTCCCAAAAGCGGTGAATAAGCGGTGAATTACAAAAAATCCTATTTTTGCGACGAAATTATCGAATTAAGACAAAAGCGTTAAAAAAGTGGTTTTTACCAAACTCTCGTGATTAAGGTGACTTTGTTGGGTTAAAACTAGACTTCCAGGACAATGTTTGAAACAGGTAAACTAAACATATTGAAGTGAAAACAAAAAATTACATTTTATTTGGACAAAACGGTAAAAAACACTAGTCCGCAAAAATAATGTGCTGTCAACTTATTAAAAAAGTAAGATTTAGCGGCAGCTGGTCCGGGAAAAGTATGTACAAGTCACAAAGACAAAATATTATACAAAAATCATCTTGTTACTTCACTAAAATTGTGACTATATTTTTAAATATTAGTGCGAGTGCCGAAAATCGCGAATATCGCGCTAAAACGCCGATTTCGCGAATTATCGCGACCATTCTGAGCATATATTTGCAATCAGAGTAACCTGAAATGTGAACATCTGAAAGAAAAAATGCCATATCTAACATTCGCGAATTATCGCGAACTCCACAAACGCAGGGCTCTGCACATTAGCGTGAGTGCGTATAACCCGAACGGGTAGTAAGACGCGGTGATAATAATAATAATAATAATAATAATAATAATAATAATAATAATATTTCCGTTCTCTACGTGTGTTAGTCCAGGATACCTGTATATTTACACAAATTAGGAACCAATAGGCAATTTGACGGGGAAAATTTTTAATGAGGATAAAAAACTGTCATTGAATTCCGAGAAACACTAGACAGATATTCGGGGACGAATGATATCACCATGCGAAGAAAGCTAAACTCTATGTTTCTACTGGATAATTATTTGATTTATTTTTACCAAATAAATGTTTTGGTACACAAACTAAAGAAAACACTGCCCTTAATTCACCTACCGTTCCGCTCCACCTCAAGTAAAAACCCCTCAAGACACCCGGCTGGGTTTGAACTTTAACCTACCATCACTGGAAACCAGACAAAATGATAATGATACATTTTCCCGCATGCCCAACTGTAAATTCATATTTTCCTAAATTAAATTGTAAATTATGAATGTTATGGTTTTATTTGTCTGTGTATTTTCTGGAAGTTTTTAATAAACGGTCGAAATATGATCAAATTTAATATAGATTTAGACGTACAGATAAAGGTTATTTTCAATTTTTATTTTTATATGTTCAAGGTTTTTTTCCATTTACACTTAGGAACTTTTAATTATGACCAAAATAAGCAAAATATTAGACAAGTAATGAAATTTCCGTACTTTAATGAGAATGCAGGAATTAAAAATTATAGCTAATGAACCATTAGGACTTGTTCTTGATTATTAATTTGTGATACTAATCATTAATGTCAATATCCATCTTAAAAATATCTCAAATTATATTTTTTTATATACACATTTAGTTATAACACATCGTTGATTCTTTATAAGCATTCTAGCGGCACCATAAACCTTGGTTCTTTGAACCTACATTAGCCCCATGGCTTCTTTGGTGCTGACTGACAGCTCTCAGCTGACTTCTGACAGTCAACATTTAGGTATATACCTAAATTTTGACTGTCAGAAGTGACAGATGCTAAACACATGTTATTACAAATCATATGGTTCGGCGTAGGGATACATAATTTGGTCTGGTAGCTTTTCAAAGCCTCAGCTGTGAGCTGTCAGTCAGCACTGAAGAAACCATGCGGCTACTCTAGTGGCCTAATAGGTACACATTTCAATATAAAGCAGATTTATATAGGCATATATATAGTCTGAAATATAAACCGAAAATTTATAGATAAAACAAATTTTATTGATGGCAAATATTTTTATTGTGAGTATGGGTAAAATATTTAATACATTTATTAGGTCCAAGTGTTCAGGCGTAAATATTTTATACCGACCAATAAAAAGGGTTTAGGTATAATAATTCCATATATTTAAGAAAGTATTTTTGTTCATATCTCATTAATATCTCCTTGAAAATTATTAGCATGAAGAGTTTTGAAACACAAAATAATGACCACAATAATTATTTTCACCAGTACTGAGTTCTTTGGAAATATATTTGTATAATAGCTACTCTATTATGCGACATAGGAATTGGACATATATATAGAAATAGAGGAAGCATTTTTTTAAAATGGTCCTTGGTCTTTTTGTATAGTGCAGCATGTTTTACATGAAATTGGTCTACTTAGCTAATGGTGTATTTTAACTTCCTCAATATCAAACTAGATGACATATTTACAATTTATTAGAAAATTTATTACACGTGAAATATATAGGCCTACCGTCCCAAATAATATTAACTAAAGATATGAGCTCCATAGCAGTCTTGCCATAAAAACAAAAGACTAGAATAATTATCTACAACTGACGTCATGATGCTAATATCAAATGTTGACAAAATATTTTACAAATACATTATAAATTATATCAAAAAGTCTTCACGTGCACAAAGTAATTCATATTTCAAAGATAAATTTAATGGCTAACCAAGTAAAACGCCTACAAAAAACAATTACGTACTTATTAACAAATATGTGTCAAATAAAATTATAACTGCTTTTTTATTAAATCTTATACACAAAATACTAAACAATTACAAATTATTATTATTATTAGCACCACGTCTTACTACCCGTTCGGGTTATACACACTTAAGCTAATGTGTAATGGTAGGGTGATTGTGAGATGAAATGAAGGACCTACAGTTTAACGTGGAATCCGAACCACGGTGGAGGCCTGGCATTCCCCACATTCACAAGATGTCTTGTCAGAGGTGAAGGAAGGGTTTGGTAATCAGATAAATCTGTGCCGGGACCGAGGATTGAACCCCGGCCGCCAGCACAGAAGTCTGACACCTTACCCCTAGACCNCACAAGATGTCTTGTCAGAGGTGAAGGAAGGGTTTGGTAATCAGATAAATCTTTGCCGCGACCGAGGATTGAACCCCGGCCGCCAGCACAGAAGTCTGACACCTTACCCCTAGACCGCCAGGTCACCTAATTACAAACTAATTGATACCAAGAAATCATAACAAGTAAATATCTTATGTCAATACAAATTAAATGCCTATTATATTTTTACATTTATGTAAATACAACAAAAGAAAGTTAGTTTTCTAGTTTCTCGGAACTTGTAGACACAATATTCTTTAATAATAAAAAAATATACATAATAAACAAATTACAAGTAAATGAACATATTCTACATGTGAGAATGAAACATAACAATTCTTAAAATTATTTTTGGGAGGGAAACTAATAAATAGAAAACACTCCAGTACACCTGACCCAGGATTAGAACCTCGAGCTTCCTATCACCAGTTAACCGGACCAGATAAGTCTGACAACTCAGTTCCCATATCTGACAACGCTGTTGAAACCAGTGTTATTAAATACATTGCCCACTTCAGTGGCAGAATAGTCTAAGTTGTCACTATCGTGTTAGACTATCTTACTGATAATAGGGAGATTTATGGTTCGAGTCCTGGCCATGTATATCCAGTGTAGTTTTTTGTAAATGGATCCCAATCTCCTTCTATGAAAAGACGTGTAGATTACATGTAAGTTTTTCCTTTCTCCTTTTTACCCAATTAGAGTAACAATCATATTAACTGAACAGGTAGTAAGACGTGTTGATAGTAAAAATGATATTAAAAATCAACATACTCATCTTGAATTTTAGGTTAAGTAGTTGAAGCTTTCTTCTTGAGTGTAATAATAATGGAAACCTTGACAAAGGAGTCAACCTCTCTTATTTTGAAGGTTGGTGCTCGAATCCCTTCTGGATCAGCTGAGGGCATTTTCCTCTACATCTTCTACTAATCTTTAACCACGCATCTGTGGGTGCAGTTATTCCTTAAATTCAACTTTCCTCATCCTTAATCTTGCTCTATTAGTATAAATTATGTGAATATCCTGGACAGCTAGTATGACGTAGAGCAAGTAAAAAAGTAAACATAATTTTATCCACTTCAGTGGATGCATGGTCTAAGGCGCTACCCTTGGAATATACTATATTTCCAAAGCGTCCAATCCTGATCAGTTGTAATGTTTTTCCTAAATAGTGTTCCACTCTCCCTCCACGCAAATGCGGGTACACTTACCTTAAATTCAACCTTCCTAATCCCTAAAAAAATTATGTAATTTATAAATAGTCGTATAACCCAAACGGGTAGCAAAACGAAGTGATAAGAAAAATTAGCACAATTTGAAAGTTCATTTTTGGCAGATTTATTTTGTATTAATTTACTAGGCACTTAGATTGAGATGTGATTAAACCACATTATGGGGTACATGATCTTTAGATAGAGACCCGCTTCGGTGGCGTAGTTGGCTACCGTTCTAGTTTCATGATAGCTAAACTGCCGAGGACGAGGAAATCGAGGTTCAAATTCCGGTTGGGGGGACTGGGGGTTGTTTTTCCTAAAATGGTTTTCCACTATCCCTCCATGCAAATGCGAGCTCACTTCATTAAATTCAACCTTCACAATTCCTAATCCATTAGCTTAATTAGTAGGCCTACTTAAGCGTATAAACCGAATGGGTAGTAAGAAGAGGTGCTTAGTTGTAGTAATAATAATAATAATAATAATAAATCTAGGTAGAGTCTCACCGTAAAGACAAAGTGGTTTTATAAAACTTCACCTAATAAATTAACAAACACACATTTTTTTTAATGTACTAAAAAAATGAGAGAATTATTTTAATTGATGTCCATTCCGTTAATTGTCAAGCAGAGTATCAAATTAATTTCCTTCTATTTTGTTGATGCACCCCATCGTTTAAACTAATGTTACCTTCCCAACTAAGACGTGCTACCACGAAGGAGGGAAAAAAAATCGAACTGACACAAAAAAATATATACAGTGTGTAGCTCACCAAAACCAGCTCGCCTGAGTACTATCATTAATTTCATGATAGTGGGTCATTAGCTAGGGAGGCGAATGATTCTGAATGTTCTCGAAACTGTCCGTCCTGTTAGGAAAACACTTGTGAAGAAATAATTGTGGTCTAGTAAACCGTAACACTATTTTTTTTTATATTAACAATTACCAAGAACTGATTCGATGATTTCTCTTAAACTGAGTTTAACAGATGCGAAGGTATTTGTGTCGTATGGGTACACTTAAGGGATAGTCTCCATATAAGATATTGGTCCAGTGCAGAATATATAAGTAGCTTAAACTAACTATATTTATGGAACAGTTCACTAAGGGAAGTACTTAAAATAGGGTAACATCAGTTTCAAAGGAAAAAAATAATGTTATTATTATTATTATTATAATTATTATTAGCACCACGTCTTACTACCCGTTCAGGTTATACGCACTTACGCTAATGTGTAATGGTAGGGTGATTGTGAGATGAAATGAAGGACCTACAGTTTAACGTGGAATCCGAACCACGGTGGAGACCTGGCATTCCTCAAATTCACAAGATGTCTTGTCAGAGGAAAAAAGAATGGATATCACATCTGGGAGAGGAACACCTAAAGAAACCCTGCTCGGAGTTTAAACTCCATGCTATTAATTAAGACTCGTGTGTGTTAACAGGTCACATCTACTATGAGAGTTATTTTTTTGCACAACGTATTACTACCCATTAGGGTTGTACGCTCTTTGAGCGTTGCTACTTTTGAAAATCTCCATTAGTTTCTTGTTATTATTATTATTATTATTATTATTATTAGCACCGCGTCTTACTACCCGTTCGGGTTATACGCACTTACGCTAATGTGTAATGGTAGGGTGATTGTGAGATGAAATGAAGAACCTACAGTTTAACGTGTAATCCGAACCACGGTGGAGGCCTGGCATTCCCCACATTCACAAGATGTCTTGTCAGAGGTGAAGGAAGGGTTTGGTAATCAGATAAATCTGTGCCGGGACCGGGGATTGAACCTGACACCTTACCCCTAGACCGCCAGGTCACCTAGTTTCTTGTTCAAATACCGCTTGTGGACAAGTGTATTGCAGTAAGGGTGGAATACGAATGTCTTAGGGTCCATTTTAAGCAAAGAGTTCCAGATGTTAGAATCCCTTTAGGATTTCATACTGGCTGTAAATAACGTCGTGTTGGTCTAATTCACCTACTTCCATTCTAGCTTAAACTTGGATGTGGATTATATTAATCTTCTATACGTCACGAAGTTTGAGGTGTCAAACTCGTAACAGACAGGATTGTCTGTGACATGGGGGGTTGAGGTACGAATATCTGCAGGGTGTTAATTTACTTTGGGATGTTTCTTTGTTGTTTACTCATTCCATTTCCACGCTTATGCAGGTTCACTTCCTCTGAACTAACTTCCTCATCCCTACCACTCAAATAGTTGTTTATCCCTGCGTCTTACTACTTGTTCACGTCATACGCTTACATTATAATAACTTTAATGGGGTATGGATGAGAAAGGAAGCATTTTAGAGGTAATATACCCTCATTTGCGTAGAAGGAGAGTGAGAAACCATGTAGAAAATATCAGCCTCAGTAGAGACATCCGGGAATTAAGCCCCTATCGCCCCTTTGTCAGCAGGCAGGTCTAACATGAGAACGGCGCCTTAGACTATTCATCCACTGAAGCGGGTTGAATTTCCAATTAAGTTGAGGGGGGTGGGGGAAGGGCTAACATCCAGCGTGGTCTCTCCGTGGGGTGATACATGGTGCAGTGACTGTGAATATAGTGCGATAAGTATTCTACTCACCTTTCTGGAGGAGCCGGATTCGAATCCCAATCTGACACTTTAAATTTTGGTCACTACAAAATTTCAAGACAAAGTCTTGTTACTTGTCACATCGCTAATTTGTGATTTTGAATGTTGGCATACCAACGGCTAGGTTAAGAAGCAACATTTAAGTAACTCTAAATGGCCTAAATTTTTGAAAAAGGTATCGTTTACGCAATAGGACTAACTTAATATTTAATAGGCCTAAATGTTTTAAATTTTATTATAGGGCCTATACCTGAGTTTGTAGTAACTTGATTAGCCGGTTTATCTGAGGTGTTTTTTTGACAGTGTAGTTCTCATACGCTTAGGTGAGTTCTAGTACTAAAGTTACCACCCCCACCTCCATTATCAATCACTTCACTATTGATTAATTTATCATTTGAAACTGTGTTAACTAATAATAATAAAAGTCTACTGTGGTAAGCTATGTGTTTATAGAATGAGATAGACGAATAACTTACTTGTCGTTTAACAGGTTAGTAAATATTTTTTATTATTACGTTTAGAACCATGGTTATTAATGGTTTAAAATAACAAATTAATATAAAAACTAGAGATTCAGTTTTTATATTTGTTTATTTTTAGATATTTTTCGTCTTACTATTCAAAATTCAAATTTTCTTCCATATAAAGAAGTTTTTATTTTCACTAGTCACTTCCCACCCCTAGTTTTAAATTATAAACGTCCCAGCTTTTATGGTTGTTGTGGAGTGGTCTTTGACAATTAACTTGGTAGCCTACATTTAAATTTTCTTCCGTGCCGAAAAGAAGATTTTATATTAAATTTAGAAAGATTTAAAGCTAGGCCTACTATCCCCCCCCCTTAATTTATTTCAGTTCCCAAATTTCCATTTTAAAATTTAAAATTTATTTGATTATCTTAAATGGTTTATTTACGTACTTGCTTGATTTCAATTTTAACCATAGTAAAAGTATTGTTATACATTAAAGGTATCAATTTCAAGTTCTTTCATTTACCGGACTTCGATTTGAAAACTCGTTATTTTCAGACATCATTACACTCTTCGGGAGGGTCTATTGACTTACGTGTTGAACTTCTATTTTATATCACACCAAAAAGTATATATTATATTAGTTTTAGGAATCTTGAGGGGACCCTCCTTCCCCGTTAATTTTGAGAGTTAGGGATTCGACCTTAATGCATGTTTGGGTTGGTTCTTTTACGTGCCTGGCAAATTACAATTTTCTAATACACTGAGGAGTAAGTTGTTATTTTAGTTTTGGTAATTTTTAAATCCCCCATTACACCAGTTCCCTTTATAAATAATAAATATTTAACACTTATTTTATTATTGGTGCACACTTACTTTATTATTGGTGTAATCCCTCTACATTTCTGACAAATTTCAATTTTCTACCTCTCTTTAAATGGTTTTACTTTTTGCTCAACCTTCCCTATTTCCTCCGTTAAAAATTTGCAGTCCTAAATGGTTATTTGGAAAAGTCTCTATACCTTTTTTCAGAATTTAAATTTTCTACCACAAACATAGAAAAGTAATTGTTTCTATTATAGTGAATAACCGGTACGGATAGTAAGACGCGGTGCTAAAATATTAGTTCCTATTATTTTTGTTAGTTGTAACCCATTCTAACCAATTTTAAACACCCCCTACATAGAAATTTCGATTTTTAAGAGGAATACAGTTATCTAGATATGTCCTTCTGCCTGCCTAATCTACATTTTATGCCACGCCTAATAGTTTTTATTTTTTTATAACTCCCACAACCCCCGTTTCCTCAGTAAAAATTAAATATTTAATATTTCAAGCCCTTTATATTTATTTGGTGTGATCTATATTCTTAGTTGCATGCTGAATTTAAGTATTCTAACACTTTGGGGAGTAATTGTTTAATATTATTTTTTGATATGTTGAACCCGTCCCCTCTTTATCCAATCCACTCTTAGAAATTTCAACTTTAGGATCAATTTGATTATCTGGAGTTGTCTATCTACCTGTATGACAGATTTTAATCCATACTTCAATTAAATAGCTTTTTACTAACATAAGCCCTTCCCCAGAACCCCATTTTGAAATTTTCCAGTTTTATAATTTTCTGGTTATATGGCGCAGTCTCACTATCTTGATGGCAAGAAAAATTTCAAGTTTACAGGGCCAGGGGTTGGGGAAATACGCTGATGAGTAAGTATTTGAGTGGGTTTCGTTTTAATGTAACGGATTATAGTTTGTTAATAAATTGTCATAAATCAATAGTTTACCCATCCCTCAGAAAAAAAGTATGAAGTATTATTTCTAAAATAGGGAAAATACTCCCCAGCTATACTTTTTAAACAAAATAATTAAAGCCATTTTCAAAAAATTTAGAATTTTCAAAAATAATTCATCATTAAATTAATCATAATTTGAGGCTAGGATTAAAAACAAACTCCTGAGTTATGACCTTTAGAGATATGAAAATTAAGTTTGAAAAAATCCATGAAATAGTTTCAGCTGTAGCCTAGGCATATATGGATAAACAGATGGATGAACAGACATATGGGCACATAGAAAAAAGACAGACAGAGAGTTAGACAGATAGACAGAAAGCCAAATGAACCTACAGTTTTAATTACAAGCTGTTATTGAATATTGCTCTCATTAGCGTGATTCATCATGGATCATGCAAGTGTATGCTTGGATTATTTTGTATACACAGCAGTTTCGATAGTTTGGTAGTTCAGAACCGGGCCCATTAAAAACCCAAATTACATTGAATAGCTGGAAAAAACAACTAATTATTGCTTGTTTTTCTTTATACACTTAAAAACATGCAAGTATTAGTGGATGTTTTTCCGGCTATTCCATGTAATTCTGGTTTTCGATAGTTCAATATGGGCCCGGTTCTGAACTATTGAAATATCGAGACTGCTGTGCATGCAAAATAATTTAAGCATATACACTTGCATGATCCATAATAAATTACACTAAGGAGAGCAATAGTCAATTATAGCATATAATTTAAACTGTAACTCATGTGGAAAATAATCACATTGACTTACATTGGCTGTAGAAAATATTACATTATAATAATTAAGTAAATTATATTTTAACTAAATTTATTTTTTTATCAATAGCCTTTTTTGCTAGTGTTGTGGCTACTAGCTATTATTTGGTTTAGAGACGCATTTACACAAAAGAGATCACTTGCGTTATAAACATCAAAATACCCACTTCGGTGGCCACATGGTTTAAAGCCTGGTACACACAGAACGCTAAGCTAAGCTAAGATTTGATCTTCTAACTCCTTAGAAAAATAGTGGACAATATATTTAAATGTGTTGGTTCACACAGAAAGCTAAGCTATGACTTGATACGCCGCGCTGTTTTTTCCGATTGCTGGCCGGGCAAGTCTTCCATCTCCCATCTTGAGCCATCTTACGTTGCGCATGCGCATAACGCAACTTGGACTTTATGTTGAACAGACGCAGTGCTGGTTTGGTGAAAATAACTAAAGAAGTGTTGAAGTTTAGTTTTCCGTCTGTTTCATGAGTATTTAAGTAATATTCTATTCATGTTTTATATATAATAAATGTTTTTCATTTGAACAAGTCAAACCTTTACCTCCTAAATTTTCTTGAACTTCTAAAAAAACGGATAACAACAGCATCTTTTCTTCCTCAGTACTAACCTGATCTCAAACAAGACATTTTGGAGAACGCCATCATAACTAAGCTTCATTGGAGCAGACTATAAAGAAACAACACTGAATTTGGGAGTAAAAAGAAGGGAAAATTGCTTAGCTTATCAATGAGTGTGAAACCAAACTGACAAAGTCTTAGCACAGCACATCTTATACTCCATTCACGGTAGGAATTGACCTCTGAAAGGTCTTTTTTATTAACAATATCCTACTATATAATAGATTTCTGGTAGGGAAAAAGGCCTTTCAGAAAACAACTCCTATAGCTTAGCATTCTGTGTGTATCGGCCCTTAGGCGCTACTCTTGCAGTAGACTAGAATGCCGATGACGGGAAGCTCAAGGTTATAATCTCATGGTTTCCCAAAATGATTTTCTACTATCCCTCCAAGCAAACGGTGGTACACTTACTCCCTTTAATAATAGCCTTCCTAATCAGTAAAATTATCAGCGTAATTAGTATATATGTGTATAAACCGAATGGGCTTCATGCGGTCCTAATAAAAACTTAATTAAAAACACCAATACATGCTTAAAAACTAATAATGAAAATACAAAATGACAGGAAATCTAAAGTAATTGCAATAAGGGTGTGGGAGAAACAATGAATTTAAAAAAATAACCGGTAGGGATATGACTATGGATAAAATTAAAAAAAATAAACCTACATAATCTTTTTGAACGTCATTCTAGTCTCACCCCTCCAACTACCTCTACCAGCGATGGGGAGTGAATTATTTATCGTGCTTCCTTTTACCCGTCCAGATTAGCCAACATTGAATACACTCTTGGAGTAGGGATGAGTAAGGTGACATTTAGAGGAAATGTACCAACATTTTAACTGAGAGGGGGTGAAAAAACGATTAGAAGAGAACGACCCCATGACACCCGGCTGGGAATCACACCCTGACCTCCCCATCACCAGCTGTAGATAATTTACGAGATTGATATATAGTCCGCAGTTCCATCAAAGAGGGTGACAAGGTGTGATAAATCTACCACCATAATACCCAACTAGGGTTTGCAAAACTTTTGAGTCAAACTTGAGTCGAGTCAAGCTTGAGTCGAGTATTTACAAACGCTCCCGAGTTTGAGTCGGGTTTGAGTTTAGGCTATTTATGATTTTAAAATGCTAAGAGCATATTCTTTTTATTTATTTTAAAATAATAATAATCATTATTATTATTATTATTATTATTATTATTATTATTAGCACTGCGTCTTACTACCCGTTCGGGTTATACGCACTTACGCTAATGTATAGTGGTAGGGTGATTGTGAGATGAAATGGAGGACCTACAGTTTAACGTGGAATCCGAACCACGGTGGAGGCCTGGCATTCCCCACACTCACAAGATGTCTTGTCAGAGGTGAAGGAAGGGTTTGGTAATAAGATAAATCTTTGCCGGGACCGAGGATCGAACCCCGGCCGCAATTTTTTTTTTATTTTAAAAGTAAAACAGGATGTTTAAAATATGAACAGTCTAAAGAAACATAAAATATAAATACTACATATTTAAAATGTGAGGTTTTAAAAATGTATAAGAACAGTACATGTTCTTAAAATAAGAATGCCAATCATGTTTATAAATGGTAAATACTTTTAAAAATAAAGATTAAAAAGTGAAAATATTGGTTTTTGATTTAATATATAATATTTCCCCAAAATAAGCTTCCGTAACTTTAATTACTTTATAATAAAACGTAAGAATCACAAGTAGTTCGAAATCTCAATGGTTTGATATTTTTTTATTTGTACTTAATGTAATAATAGTGCGTATGATCACTAATTCTGTTCCAATTCCATTCCTATATGTGCAGTTGCGTTGTTCTTGCTAGAACTTATCTTTCTAAGAATCGTATTTCAATCGAATTTTTAATGCTTATAAAATTTGATGGTCATAATTTAAAATGAGAAATAAGACGTTTAAACAATATTATTAGTAAACAGTATAAAATTGTAATTTCTTTTTTATTTGAATATGGTAAGTTTGGTAAAATATTTATTGCAAAGAACCTACTAAACTTTCGATCTCGAACCCAAGCTTTAATGACGAGCTCAGCTCAAAGCGCAGTATTCGAGTACTCACAGAGCCTTGACAACAACCCAACCTAAGAACTGTATATTTAGCAACTTTGTATCATGTCACAAAATACTCACCCATCACTCTTGTTCAGTCAAGTACAGTAGTGCAAGTGTCAATTGAGATAAAGGTGCTGGGTTTGATTCCTGACATGGTCTCCCCTTTCACAAGGATAAATTGAACGATAAGAGGATGGAATGTTGTGTATTTTATTGAATTAACATATTCTGTAAGTAGTGTTAGTGAGATCGGAAGTCGCACTTCAAATATAATTAATAAATAATTATGTTTCCGCTTTTTAAACTGATTTGTTATCCTGCCTGGGTAAAGGGCACAAGACTTTGAATCCAAAGATGTCAAAATCATGCATTTGGTTTTTTGAACCGCTTCTTAATACCAATTGTGTCTATCTATCTTCATTTAGTAGTAGATAATCTCTTAAGCTTCTAAATCATAAGGACTATACTTTGTTTATAACTTTAAAGGTTTTTAGTTTATTAAATTTAAAACTTTGTTTTAAGTTGAAAAAACAAGTAATTAAAGGTATGCCTATTAAAGTGATTAAAATGGAAGTTCTTTTGGCACCACGTCATACTACCGGTTAGGGTTGTACGCTAGAGTGGAAGGGAGTTATACAATTAAATAAGAGTCGTTAAAAGTTAATAAATATAATTTTAAATTGATTGAAATAATTTAGAAGGTGGAATACAAATTTTTAGATAATAGAATAAAGTTATATTATAAGATTATTATTTTTAGCACCACGTCTTACTACCCGTTCGGGTTATACGCACTTACGCTAATGTGTAATGGTAGGGTGATTGTGAGATGAAATGGAGGACCTACAGTTTAACGTGGAATCCGAACCACGGTGGAGGCCTGGCATTCCCCACATTCACAAGATGTCTTGTCAGAGGTGAAGGAAGGGTTTGGTAATCAGATAAATCTATGCCGGAACCGAGGATTGAACCCCGGCCGCCAGCATAGAAGTCTGACACCTTACCCCTAGACCACCAGGTCACCGATATATTATAAGAAGTAAAGAAATATTTTGGTTTGCAGATGACAGGAAGGACAAGTGTACTGAAAATGGTTTTTCACAAATGTGTTTCCTTTCTCCTCTTCCATGACAATGAGAGCATATTTACTTATTTCTACTACATTAACATAGTTCATATATATATATTTAGCTCAAACAAGTAGTGAGAGGAGGTGTAATATTTTTGTCCTAATCTGACCAGGAAATGGTTAAAAGTATGATAGGATAATTTTGGAAATAAAATAATATTACTGAATAAATTGAACCCAAAAAATATAATTGAAAGAGGAGGTTTTTTTTGGTACCAATTTGAATTTTTCATCTACTCAGTGCAGTTCTGTTACGTTTCATATTTGAACACCTAATGGAATGTTTATGTACTTGTTTCAAACACACATTAACCTAATATACATTATTGTAGCGTAATTGAATGAGAATAATATCCATAATAAGGTAGTATTTATTTTTGTGGATTAGGAATAAAAATCAACGATTTATTGAGAACGATGCTTCTTTAACTGTCGTGTAAAATAAACTTATTTGTGTTTGAGAAAAAGTGTAATCAGTTAACTTAAACTCTCTAAGTTTAAGCCAGCCTATTAATAAAAATGGTTCTAGTCTAATAGTTCTGTGAACAGCAGACCTCGCTCTCCCTCCATGTTATTATTGTTACTACAGTCTTACTAGTAGCTCTGTGAACAGCAGACCTCGCTCTCCCTCCATGTTATTATTGTTACTACAGTCTTACTAGTAGTTCTGTGATTAGTAGAACTCGCTCTCCCTCCATGGTATTATTGTTACTACAGTCTTACTAGTAGTATCTTTGTGAACAGTAGAACTCGCTCTCCCTCCATGTTATTATTGTTACTACAGTCTTACTAGTAGCTCTGTGAACAGTAGACCTCCCTCCATGCTATTATCGTCACTACAGTCTTAACATGTCTCCCACGCACTCAATATTAGGAGACAGTCACAGTATTTTTCACGTGGATTCGTGGTGTCGACTGTGCTTAGTCCGACACCTTATCTCAGTCGGTAACGTGTTTATCTACTTAGCTAATGGTCCCAGGGTTGATTCATGACATGGCCGAAAAATTTATCATTGATGGAATGTGGATATACCCTTTAATAGTGATGGGTTAGCGGCTGGGGGCTGGATGTTGTGTCTGTTCTATATTAAATTTGTCTATAAGCCGTGTAATGATATAATCAATCAGTACAAAAAGTTCACGTTTAATACCCCAAATAAATGAAATGAAAAATGATGCTGTTCTGAGTATTATTGTGCTTATATCGTGCTCCGTCATTTGACGAAGTCCCCTGTCTCACAAAATAAACACTAGGCGACTTCGGTTGTTTTATATTTTAAGTTTGTTTCCTTATAATAAATCATGCTCCGAGGATGGATTGTGGGAGTTTGTTTATATACTGCATATAATCACCAGCATTGGTGGGCATGTAGACCTAATATAATGTACACCTAGTACAGCCCTGTTTTACAGTGATGGGAAGGTTGAGATTCAAATCTATGTTTGGTGTACTAAGGATGGTTTTTACAAAAAATTTTATTCTCAATCTCTTTCCAGTATATATGTGAGTACATTTTCTCTATATTTTACCTTCCTCATTCATACTCAATTTAGTGTAGTTAAATGCGTGCAGATGGGCAATAAGACGTGGTTCAAAAAATATGAATAAAGCTTTTTGAGTTTACATTAATTTTTATCAATTTACAGGCCATTCTTGTAACAGAGTGATCAGGGTGGTCGATGTTCTATCCAATCCCGTGTCTAAATTGATTCATTATTTAGGTTTATCAAAAAACATACTATATATTGCATTGGAAAATTTACAACTAGATGCTTAGTTATAAATGTGCTGCATTATGCAAAGTTATTTTGATTTGTATGAGCTTGGCTTTAACTTGTTGAAGTACCCGGTGGTGCCCGGGAGAAATGTTTTAGTTTAATGGCAATGTATTGATGCTAACCGTAAGGTTAGTGTTTTAAGCCCTCTGCTGCCCAGGGAGTGACCTGGATTTTAATTAATTACAAAATCTAATCCAAGATTTAAAATTTCGGCTTTGAGATGCACATGTTTGTAGAATTTCATACCGTTGCCTGTGGTAGATATCGAGCAATGCTCAAGCCAGACATATAAACTCTTTATTTTATTGATACAAGAGATATAAGATATGTTAAAAGTGGCCAAGGCGTCCGAGGCCTTTAATTTACATTTTCCATTTTTATCATCGCCATATAGGTCGGGGTTTGACTCTAGGTAGGTCCACACGGAATATTGTCATCGCTGTCTTATAATCCTTTCTATTTACTATTGTGGGTACATTTATTATATGATAATCTCCTGCTTTCTACCATTTAAGATAACTTATTAGGAACCATTGTGTTGAAAGCTACATCTATAATAAACAAGAAAAAGAAAGCAGGACTCCAAAATTAAAACACATTGAGTAGGGTTTTAAAATTTAAATAAAGTTTTTTTTTCAACTATCATTGAACGCCCATGTCAGCGGCTGAAATGTAACATGTAGGCGCATCCTTTCTCGTGTCAGGAGAGAAAACGAGTCGAGAGGTCAGTTGGAGAGTTTCAGTTTGTCGTCTGAAACCTCGTCGTGATCATCACACGGGCGCTCCCACCACCACCTGGTGTATTCTCCCGGAACTTGGACAGCTGGACCGCCTCGATGGCTCAACCCAAAGGAAGGCCGTCCAAACATTTAAAAAGCTTGTCTCACTCCACGGACACGTAGCTTAATGCGTGTGCATAAGAATATTATCTCGTTTTTTTATTTTGTGCACTGCGTTTTACTATCTGTTCGGTCTATTTGCACATTTACATTAATGGATTTGTGATGAAGAAAATAGAATTCATGTGTTGATAGACAGTGGGAAAATAACTATGAAAAAACCTTCAGTAAACACGACTTGGAATCGAACACCAATCTCCCCTTCATAGGAAATCCAGTCTATTGTGAGAGTGACGCCTTAGACGATATACCTTAAACCAGTGTTACCAAACTTTTGCCAGTCGAGTCTCGGGCCCATGGACTGACTTACACACACTTCATTTAATTTGTAAGGCCTTACCTTGACTGATTCCATTATGGCCATTTCTTTTAAGTTACACCATAGTGGGACCAGGTAAGGTAAGACTTCTACTTTACGGAGTAAACTATGGGTACCTCTTCTATCTCCTCATAGAAAACCTTGTTCTTTTGCATTACGTAATACTACCCATTCGAGCTATAGGCATAATGTACTCATCGCTCAAATGTGCTAGGGATGGGTAAGGTAGAAATTAGAAGAAGTTTACCCACATTTGCATGGAGTGAGAGTGGCCAGTTATTTATGAAAAGCTATCCTCAGTACACTCGACTGGGATTCAATCCCTGATCTCCTGGTCATCGACATTCAGTATAATATGAGTGTGACACCAAACCAAAGCGGTCACTTGTAAATTAGGGGTGACGGCCAAGATAATTTTTTTTTGTATAGGATATCTCTAAAATCCATTTGAAAAGTGTTTTCATGATCTAGTAAATGATGGTTATGGGGGAAATACTAACGAAAATAAAATGTATATTAGCATATTTTATATAAGTCATAACAATCAAAGAATAGTAAACGACTATATACATTGTTATATTAATTAAATAACTCTCAATATATATTTTCTAGATTCAGAAAATAATTCAGATACTAAACAAAGTCTAAATGATGGTCAGATAATTATAGTTACAAATGTCTCAACTGAATCTTCGTATTTTAGCTTGAAATATATGTAGAACAACAATTTGGGGCCATCCTTAAATTATGTAAGGCTTTTTCCCCACATGATTTTCAAACCCCCACTCACCTCCATTTAAGGGAGCGTAAGATTTTCTGTCACCCTCCCCCCACTATTATACGTAGTTTTTTTTTACAATTTGGCTAATTGTTATATATTATATTAAGCGTTTAATTATCTTTAGACATAAGGATTGGTAACAAAGCAAGCTATATTAAATTTTAGAATACTTACATTTCAGTAAAATTAGATATGACTCGTCATACGTAAATGAAATATAAGTGAAATTTTATAATTAATAATTATTTCTTTTATGGTACTTGTTTTAGATATGGTCTCAACATAAACATTAAAACAAACCTTAGGTAAGATGGATTCTGACACCCCTCTCGTAAGAAAATACTGATTCGCCAGTCCAAAAAAAAACTTTTATTAAGGACGGTGCTTTTGGAGAATTACAAATTTCAGTGCACTTGGTAGTGAGTGAGCTTCTATCTTACGTTTAGAGTATGGCATATTATCCGTTATTATTCTTCCGGACGTTTAAAGTGATGAGGAAGAGAATGCGAGAAAAGATCTGTATTTGTGCAGATTTTGTAGAAAAAAACATATTTAGTAAAAATTAATAAACATTAATTCAATATTATACATATAGTAATCTTGACAATTCTTGAATATTTGTTATAGTCATGGTAGCATCTAAACATAAACTTTTGATTGAAGAGAAAATAACTTGTTCAAATTCTGCTATTTCCATTATAAATATAAACGAAACTTTGCATCTATTATGTGTAGATAATTAAACTAAATTTTTCTAATAAAGGAATATTATATTTTTATGACCAGGGCCAGGATGTTGATAACTTTATTTTTTTGTACATCTCAGACAATGTTCACTTATACATAAATTCTATTTATGATTCCCTGCTTGTAGTTGTTTTTAGTTAATATTTTGGTATATTTTTCATTTTGGATATCTAGGCAATATTTTATTACTTTTTGTAACTTTTAAGTCATTTATGTTGAATAAGTTTATTTATAAATCTTATAGATATTTTATAGATGCATACAATACAATCGATCTTTTTTATTTCGTCACAGTTGTCGGAATGAGAATATAATGTGTGCCATGAACTTTGTTTCCTTTTTGCTTGTATTTTTGGAAAACACACATTCCTGGTGAGACTGCAACTAGACTGGAAGGGTTGCATTGGGAAGGTGTAACTATTATTTCTGAAGCAGATATTAATTAGTAAATCAATAATACATTAAGCAGGATGTACGATTTTAGTTGTTAAATTCTTTTCATTCCAAATATATCTTTTAGTTTCCATTTATAAAGCACGTGTTTGATTTACTTGTACGCTTTGGTTAAAAGTTTTTATTCGTAATTTAAGTATTTTTTTGTTGTAAATTTTAACTACATTTTAGAATTTCTAGGTCAATTTCTAGGTGTTTTTAAAAATCAGTTTTAGGTCCTCGAATTGTAGGCCCTTGCAATGACCAAACTATTTCCTTGCTATAAAAACTGCTAATCTTTTCACCTTAACCATCTTTCCCATCCATCCCACCTTTAAATATCTTAAATAAACAGAGTAAAAAAAACAGAGACACATAACGATCATGTTCAAAGCAAGCCGAAAGTGTTGAGATGTTAGAGAAGCGTGACATCTTCTGACTGAAGCATTAGCGAACGTTTCTCTCGGATAAGTGAAGAGGTTAATGAGTAAGACCCGAATGTGGCCCGATTTCAAATGTCCGATGACGGAGTTTTGGTCCAAAAGGTTCTAAGAGTCAATCTTGGCCTGAGCGCAGTATTTTATCTCAAGGTTGCTCACTCTAACAAGTAGTCCGCGTGGTGTCTTATGGGACATGGGGCCATTGTTTGCAATCGGTCGTCTGCCAACAACTAGAACCGTTTTGGTCAGATACCATCACGCAACTCATCTCTTTGTTTCATTTACTGTTCGTCGTTTCTTCTCTTTTAGCCATGATTTAGGAAACCACAGTTAAATCGAATTGATTGCGTCTATTGAAATAGCTTTATACTATGTTAAAGGTATAAAAGAGAGTTTTGAATCATTTTAAAATATTTTACGGGGGTAAGTAATTTGATCCCTATTGATTAACAAACGATTATCTTAAAATAAAGATTATTTTGGACCTTATTTAATATTGTAGTTACTATACAGAGTTAATAATATATTTATTGAAGATTTAATTATGGATTAGTAAAATATTAATAAATCAGTTTGAGCTGCTTTTATAAAAATATAGTGTTTAAAGAAGTTTTACATTCATGTTTATTTTAAAACAAAAGTTTGTTGGTACTAAGAGAACAAATAACCTCTAACGATTTTTTTAATCAATGCAAGACTCTCTTATAAAAACTTAAAAAGCAAACTGCTATAGTAAAAAGTGAAGAGGCCAATCGATAGAAGTCCAAACTTTTAACTTTAGGGCTAATTTGATGAATTTTCGACCCCAATCACACCTACTAATTTATAGAGAAATCATCATAAACACACTATACAATTATAATCTATAACACTTATCATCATCATCCTTAGGTCATCAATCTTGCTATTGGTTTGTTGCAGCTACCAAGCTTTGCCTATCCTGGGCCAAATTTGTTATATTTTTGTACAAAATACTCATACCTGGGTTGGATTCAAACCCCGACCTCTCGATAACCGGCAATCTAGACTGGATTAACTTGTTAGTTCAAGCGTGTGCTCACCGGTGCGGGTATCACATTCACGAGCCCTCATTTATACTGCATATAATGTATAGCTGTAGGCCTCGATTATGTCGCGTCAGAATACTATAGTAAACCCTTTTGAAAGACTGAGTCGAGCTACTGGTTCATACATTCAATGACTTACGCATATTATAAATACTTTAACGGTGACCTGGCGGTCTAGGGGTAAAGTGTAAGACTTCTGTGTTGGCGGCCGGGGTTCAATCCTCGGTCCCGGCACAGATTTATCTGTTTACCAAACCCTTCCTTCACCTCTGACAAGACATCTTGTGAATGTGGGGAGTGCCAGGCCTCCACCGTGGTTCGGATTCCACGTTAAACTGTAGGTCCTTCATTTCATCTCACAATCACCCTACCATTACACATCAGCGTAAGTGCGTATAACCCGAACGGTTAGTAAGACGTGATTCAAATAATAATAATAATTATAAATACTCTAACAATACGATATCAAACTACAAAACAAGATGTACTGTACGTACATTTGCATTAGTTTAATTTACTATATTTAAACTCTAATGGTTATTAAAGACTCAACACAAAGCGGTGTTGGTTGTATTTAGCCGCAAAGGAAAAGGATATATATGTTACACTCTGATAGTGAGACTACCTACTTCATGAATTTGGCAAATCCATGTCTTTTCTGTGAATTGGCTTCTTCGTTTGGCCATTTGACGAGATATAGGCAAAAATTGCACTCTTTCCCAATTCATGAACTGGAACTCATTGTACCATCTACTACAAGCTTAATTGAAATTCATTATAAGATATTATCGTAAATTAGCCTTACCTAACCTAACAAAACCAAACCTTCCATTCTAAACCCTTTGAAAGTTAAATTAACTTAAAGACTAAACCTGTTATTCGCTTGTCTATTTCACGGACCAAGAAAAAACGCGTTCATTTCCTGAATTGTGTAAAGATTGGAGCTGCCCATTTCGTGAATTAACCTGGTTTTGAACTGGGCAGCACAAGCGCTGCCACAATTCATGAACTAGACTATTTTTTTTGCCCAGTTCGTGAAATGGTCAGGAGGGGAAGCCAATTAATGTAATGGGCAGAAATTTTCCCAATCCATGAACTGAGCAGATTTACGAATGTGGTGTAACCTATACACTACCATTTTCCTGAAGATGTTACGTGTAAGACGCCTACGGCCCGTAGGTATTTTTAAGCCAAATCAAATCTCCAACCTTCCAGTAAAAATAAGGATAACAAATCAATACCCCCACTCTAACTGGTGATAGCGTGTTGGACTCAGAATTGAGAGGTCAAGGTTCAATCCCTAGCTCTATGTAGTTTAATGCACTGAATTTTTTTTAAATGAATATATGAATTTTTGTTACTCAAGTAAAGTTAAGTCAAACCTGTAAATTTAATAATCGTAATTAAAATAAACTAGAAAATTCTAGCGCAAATTGTTCAATACTTAGATAAAAATAGATACAATATTATTTTATATGTTAAAGACTTGGTCTAGACTTAAGAATTTTTTTTTCTCAAATGAATAAAACACAAAGAGACGGTTCCTGAGATGCGTTTGGGTAAGGAGGGGGCCCGGAGTGGGCTGGGAGGATTTTTCCGGGTAAGGTCTTAGGACATAATCCCCACCCGAAGATGGGCCCTTTATTTCAAGGGGTTCCAATGATTAATCTTGGGTTGCGGGGTGGAAGGGGTTCCCTTTTTTGGGCTTCCGGTAAAAATGGTTGTAATTTTAATAGCGGTTGGGAGGTCGTTTTATAACTATAGAAGGGTTATTGTAACTCGGAGAAGGTTCTTCAATTATTTATTTACTCATATTTCTTAATCTTGTGACTATTATAAACATTTGTGTTGTTACGGTGAGTTAGCCAACTTGAAACAATTATTAACACCCGCATAATAACCCGTATCGGTGGCTACATGATGCATTTTTAATTATTTGCTGTATTTAACTTGCTCTTTCTGAACTGACTGATTATATCAGCACATGACTTATAAACTAACTTAAATCAAGAACAGACACAACATCCAGCCCCCATCCGTTGATCCATCACTGTGAAATGGTAAACACACATTTCACCAATGATACTTTTTTGGCCATGCCAGGAATCGAACATGGGGCCCTTAACTCAGTAGACAGACACATTACCGACTGCATATGGTGTAAAGCGTCATTCTTGCAATATATTAGAATGCTAATGGCTGAGAGATCTGGGTTTGATCCCTGTCGGGTGTAGGGAGGGTTGTTTTTCCTAGATAATTATCCGCTCTCCCCCTACGCAAACGTGGGTACACTTCCTTTAAATTCAACCTTACTCACCCCTAACATATTAGCGTAAATATTAGGCCTACATATGCTTTCCCAAATGGGAGTGTATATATATATATATTTATTTATTTATTTATTTATTTTAAACGATTAAAATTAAATTTCATTATATCAACAGTTTGTGGTTAATCCTGAGTCTACTTATTTTGCTCTATTAATGGTCTAGATTATCTGCATTTAATTTTAATACCGAGATATGAATTTAGTCGTTAGAATTTTTAAAATAATGTGTACTCTATTTCCGTGAAGGGATAGTGGGAAACCATTTAGGAGAAATCACCGTCCCTTCACCTGATTGTTATTTGAAACAATACTTCCTCGTTACCGGTAAACTTGGACTAAAATATTCCGATGCCTCAGTCCAAGTATCCACAGGTGCGAATACGAATCTACTGTTCGTTCCATTCCTTAAAAATTTTATTATCTGTAAATTAAACATATTTCTAATTTATGTTAAATAATACATTATTTTCTTTACAAAACTTGAAATGAATAAAACAAAAATTGAATTCCTTATTTATGTTTTTTGGCCCATCAAACATTTTATTTAAAATAAGCTCAATACTAAGATTTTAACGAAACATTTTGTGAACGAGAGGGGCAGGGGAGGGGGCACGTGTATAGTAAAGTTAAATTCAAACACAAAAATGTTTTTGGCTTCAAAATTATATATAATTCTAAGAGCTCCTTAATAATTGCACACCACTTCGATGGCCGCTTGGTCAAACGCGCCACTCTCGTGTTTGAATAGACTGCTAACGATGTGGAGATCAGAGTTCGATTCTTGTAAGGTGCACTGAAGTGATTTTTTTCTAAATGTTTTTCCATTCTCCATTCACGCAATTGAAGGTGCACTTCCTCTAAATTAATCCTTCTCAATCTCTGACACATAAGTGCAATTAGTACATAGGCGTATAGCCTGAACAGATAGTAAGACGGAGTGCTAAAAAAATAATCATTTTACACTCCGTTTACTCTGAAAGATATCAGTATTAATTTGAAGGGTTAATATGTGGCCCTATTTTTAAGGTACGCTATGGTGTAATCTGACAAGGTAAGGTTTTAAGCGACGTGTTCATAATTTATTTTAGTTCTATTTTAGTGCACGAATACAAAATATGAAACAAAATCTTGAGTTCTTATCTGGAATCTAAGGTGTAAGTAAGCTGTAGCACCATCTTGTTTTACATTTTAGAAAACGACGTAGTACCATATGATGTTGATTTTACGAAGCTAGACGCAATAATATATGAAGATAAAGTTCATCCCAAATACTGTTTGTAATAACGATTTTTTTTATTCCGATTTCATTTATAGTTGAATCACAAGATTTAGAATCTCATTCAAATGTTACTGACACGAAAGATCAAATATGGTCTTAGCATGACCGAAATTATAAAGGATTGGAGTGTTAAGCTTTTGCTGTTACCTTTTATAAATCTATATAAATAAAGTATTTGAACCCGGGCCAGCGAAAGGGTTTCATACACTCTAGACAAGACTTAATATTTGGGCCTCAGCTTTATTCTATATTATACAAAAACACCGCACCCTCTGCGTGACTCATATTAATAATCATAGGTTGACGAAATACCCGGAAAAAAAGAGATAAATAAATACAAAAACAAAAGACACTCCCCTACCTCCACCTTTCTGCCTTAATCAATGCATGCGCAAATTATCCATATTATTTTACTTTTCTCCTTATATTTTGGGAAGCCTTTAATTAAATATCAAAGTGATTAGTCAAAAAACCTACCCCAAATATCATTCATTAAACCATGAAAGCCATTATGGTTAATCATTCTGTTTATTTTAAATATTTATCAAAATTTGATAAAATGTATACGCTATTATTTATTTAGAAATAACTATAAAGTTATTTAATTTAAATAATTATATTTTGAGATACTAAAGAAATACATTTTCTAGGAATGCGCCCCTAGTACCTGTGCTCACTGGGAAATCTCCTAGTCTAGTTGTCAGAACCCCTATTTAACCCTATCAATAGATATTATTACTGATAGATAGGCATACAAATGTTTAAAAGTAAAATATAATCAAAATATCTTAGGTAAACCCCTTTCTATTAATCATTTAGTTGTTTTCAGTAACAAAAATACTACAAAAAAAATTTAACTGCCAACTAAAATCATTACAGTCAGTGTATCTATAATAGCGTTCTGGTAAAAAAGAAGTTTAATAAATCTTACTTTAATATTGTTCTAATTTCATAGGTATTAATAGGCCTACTACTTGTGAAAATTGACAGTTGCAAGACACCTTATTATATTCACTGTAAATACTTTAAACTAATGTTTTATATACAATCGATAGATTTTGATGACAGCTGACGATTAAAACCTAAACGAACATCGTAGCTTCTCCGAGTCAAAAGTTATACTAATTGCAAATCTCGATACGCAGCAAAATAACCTCAAAATGGCGGTGATTCCCCCTCCACCACGCGCGATGCGTCAATGTTCTCGCTTATTCGCTTATCGTAATGAATTCTTTGATCCTCTAGCTATCCAGTGGTATAACTTAATTTTGGATGTGGAGGATAGATTCGAAACTACAACGCCAAACTGTATTTTTGATATTTTTTTATTCTTACACCTTATTATATACGATGTCACTACTTTAAACTAATGTTTTATATACAATCGATAGATTTTGACGACAGCTGACGATTAAAACCTAAACGAACATCGTAGCTAGTTATACTAATTGCAAATCTCGATACGCAGCAAAATAACCTCAAAATGGCGGCGCTTCCCCCTCCACCGCGTGCGATGCGTCACTGGTCTCGCATATCGTAATGTATTCTTTGATCCTTTAGCTATCCAGTGGTATAATTTAGTAGAGGATAGATTCGAAACTACAACGCCAAACTGTATCCCCCGATTTTGTTATTATTAGGTTTTTTGGATTGCCCCCGTATGGTAGCAAATTTAAAAATGTATTCACGTCAAAAATGCTTGAGCCTTGTTGTCAACCTTTTTTAGACAATCAATTATTTTAGTTTGCCCCTAGTACACAATTTTAAGGGTAATACCATCTTGCTCCCGAAAGATGAATATATAAGTCAATGCGTTATAAATGTGCAGTCGACCTCAATAGTGATCACCACATGTGTTCACGTGTTCAAACCTGGGAGAGGTCAACGAATTTTGACTGAGTGATAAAAATCCGCAACACAACATCCTTTGGATGGGGAAGTAAAGCCGTCGGTCTCAAGTAGATTTAGGCATGTAAAAGAACCCCGAAAGGCATGATATGAGATGTATTTTCCGGCAAAATGTGTAGGTATTTTCTCACTCACTAATATAAATTCAGTGCGGAAGGTAACGGGAAACCACCACACTTATTCACGACTTCCTTAGTATATGTGCTTTCTCCCAGATGGAGTGGGCGGGTGGCGCTAACCTGACAAAGGGAAGGGGACGAGAAAGCACGTCAAACCAACCTTCAGGTCGCAAACTCTCAACAGCATAAATGTATCTGTATTATTAACCCAAATGTAATTTAAATTGAAAAATACTATTTTTTCCACTTTATAGTTTGGCTAATCAATTTTTGTATTAGCTTGTATTTTGTATTATTTATATTATTGAGATAAGTGAAACTTATACGTCCTTTCACTTTGATTTCCTGGATATTCTTTTTCTAAAAGTTATATTTAAATTATTTTGTTCAATCATTAAAGATTCTTTTCAGGTATTTTTCTACCCTCGTTTTACACCCCTCCTTGCTATAGACATCTCATTATAATAATTGAATAGGGAAAAAAAATCGTAGAATTTAAAGATATACCACCCAAATATGGGTAATATACAGTGGGATACTATTTAGAACCTATTTCATTTAGTGGTAATAGCAGCGATTCATAGTGATACAGTTTCAATAATCGTGTTTCCACGAACGTGTATTGCTAGAGCTACATTGCTACTGACACGCATAGTCGGCTTTACTAGCGACTAGTCGCGTGATATATAGCAGCGTGACCAGTATCTACACATTGTTTACAATGATCGTGTTTCAAGAGCATCCTAAATACGCACCACTCTTTAGAAAGAGAACCACAATAAGCTAATGGTTACATGATGTTATATTGTATTTAATAACATCAAGCTAGATATATTTTGATAGCTTTAATGTGGAACTATTTATTGGTTAGATAGTTTCTGATTCCAGATAGATTTCGTTAAATAATTTATATTATTATCCTACTTTTAATCTCGTATGCATAGAGATTGACGATAATGAGTTCATTCTCACCCTTTCATACGCGCACACAAACACACACACATATATGCATATATATATATAAAGCTCTGGCACATGCATATGCAATGTGTTCACAGATTAAATGGCCACACTTTGTGGGTTTTTTGATCTCCTAATACTTACCAATGTCCTCAAGAGATTAGCCCACTCCTGCTTAATTTAAAGCAATCTGCAAACAAATTAACCAAAATTTTCATTTATAATTGTATTTATTTTATTTATTTATTCTTTAGATTCTAAACAAATAAGGCTAGGATTGTGAAACTGAGCGCTCATTAATTATACATTTTTTTGTGAGCCTGACACCTTTGACTGCTTGACCACTATTTCAATTCACACTAAAATAAAATAAAATCTTTTACTTGGCATTGATTTACATGCCTGAAGAAATATTTGGGTGTGCATCTCGGATTGATGTCCTCACCATTGCATTATATTGTTAGTTTTATGCCTTAAATCACTTGATGAGATATATAGATGCCTCCAAAACGAGAAAACGTAGAAAGGGAATATCTAAGCATATGTACTCAGGGAAACTTAAGAATATGACACAGGTATTTATTTGAACTTCATTATAGTTCTCGGCTTACAACTATAACTGCGTGACTACTGCCACGGGTATCTCCAAAACAAAACAAAAAATTAGCAAGCTAGAATACGGAATACGTCTGCGTACTCAAATAAACCTGAGGGTGTGCTCCCCTTCTAGGTGATTTTCTTTTACTATTGTAGCCGATAAACATTCCTCAACTCTGGATTTATTGGACTCGGTTTTTGGGAACATCCAGATACAATGAACCTAATTACTTTGTTACAATCCAGATAGATGTCAAATTATGTTAGAAATTGTATTTATTATGAACTATAAACTCAAGTTTTAGTGAACCTAAAAACTAAAACGCCCAAGCATAAAATATGTCACAAGGCGAGTTTTCGCGATTGACTTGGTTACGTCTTTGTATCAAGTGTTTTCGACCAAGTGGTTCTGACCAAGTTGGAGTGCGAAAACGATATTGAGCTGTTTTTCTTAAACAAAATATGCGACTGGGGGGAGGGGGGGGGGAGTAGAACTAACAGCTGGTAGGTGAATTTATGTAATACTACTACATATACTGCAAATCGACGGAAAATTAGCTTTTTAATTTAATTCTTATTTAAATTGGTGCTTATTTTGACTAGTCCTGATATTTACACAACATGTTAAGCTGAACATATCTTCCCAAAAATAACCTTGGGAAAACATTAGGTACGTATGTAACATTAAATAGGCCTAGATCATATAGTAATATTTCCTAACCATAATTAAATGGTTTTTAAGTACCTACTTACTGTAATGTGTTTCTAGCTAATAATTGTTGTCCATTTTAAATTACAAAAACTTAAAATCCATTGACTACGAAGTTCTATTCGTTTAAAAACTAAAATAAGAAGTGATGCTGTTTTGAAATTGGCGCACAAATTCTCGGCTCATTGGTCGTAACCATACTCTTTTGTCTGGTCAAAGAAAGCTTTACCAAACCGAGCTCTGGTATCATCTTTGTCATAAACATTTCGTTAACATCGATATCAGGTCAACCATGAATACGTTCTGGTCGTAAACATCGATATCAGATCAACCGCTAAAACTCACCTATTTTAACGATGAAGCTCTTTAAAATTATTATTATTATTTTTAGCACCGCGTCTTACTACCCATTCGGGTTATACGCACCTACGCTAATGTGTAATGGTAGAGTGATTGTGAGATGAAATGAAGGACCTACAGTTTAACGTGGAATCCGAACCACGGTGGAGGCCTGGCATTCCTCACATTCACAAGATGTATTGTCAGAGGTGAAGGCAGGGTTTGGTAATCAGATAAATCTTTGCCGGGACCGAGGATCGAACCCCGGCCGCCAGCATAGAAGTCTGACACCTTACCCCTAGACCGCCAGGTCATCCTCTTTGAAAGAAACCCTTTATTGGTGTTTGAAGAAACTATTTCTCTCCCAGATTATTATTTTGGTAGCACATAGAGTAACTGAAATTGTGGAATGGGAAGGGGATGAAAGGCTGATTGCAGACAGTCACTAGATAATACCCTGCAGGCTTAGCTTCATACTGGGGTTGCAGCAAGTAATGACAGATAAGTTACTTCACTGCCGCTTCTTTTTGCCGAATTAGCCATTACTTAGAACTGCATCCGGAACGTTGGTTTAGCTACTGGTTGCATGACATTTGATGCGGAGGATGAAATGTCACTCAAGGACATCAATGACAATGATTTTTAAATTAAAACCCCTATCGATACATACTATTAAGTATTTTTGTTTGTTTTTAACACAGTGTCTTACTGCCTGTTTTGCCTATACGTATATGTATTTACGTTAATGTGTTAGGAATGAGGCTGGTTTTATAAACAGTAGGTGTACCTACATTTTCATGGAGGGAACGTAGAAAACCATTAAGGGGAAAAAAACGAACACTCGACCGGTATACAAACCCTAATCTCCCCGTCATCAGCTGTCCAATCTATTGCGAGTGTGACGTCTTAGACCATTCAGCCACCGAAGCCGGGATAACTATGAAATTGTAACGAAATAAATCTCACCAGAGGAACCCACCCACCATTTAGGCTGTGAAAGGTAGTTCCAGCATGGAAACAAGAGAGATTGAAGATGACTAATACGAAAGTCAGAAAAGTTTTCCGACAGTGAATTAGCTGTTGGGAGGATTTCAAGACTGTTCTAAGGTTTATTGAATGTGTGTGTATTGTGAATTTGAGTGTGGATAAAACGCGGAGTCTTGAGAGGGATACAATGAAAATATTAATATAAAAGGTTTACAACACATAACCGACTATTTTTAATGTTAATGATATTTTGTTTATCCCTACCCCTTTCACTTAAGGTTTAGGTGAAGCACGCTTTGGTTTTAATGAACTTCGCACATGTGAAACATATATATGTCTATATTGGTTCACTGTAAGCGGAGTTGACTGCATATTAAGATCTTGACGCCTTAAACACAATGAGCTCCAGCGTGTTTGATTAAAACTCGAAGAAAAAGAGAAAG
The DNA here is from genome assembly GCA_901482245.1 of Timema douglasi. NCBI lineage: Eukaryota > Metazoa > Arthropoda > Insecta > Phasmatodea > Timematidae > Timema > Timema douglasi. Next base: position 314,226 of record CABEEJ010000211.1, read on the forward strand.
GTGTCACTTTTTCAAGGTATGCCAAGTTGTGAACTTCAGCCGTATTTAAAATTCAAATATGTCGAACTTAATGCCATATATCGCATGACCACTGGGAAGTGCATTTTTAAACTTAACCAAAACCCACCTCTGTGGTACTAGTTTCACGTTGAACTAGACTGCCGAAGACGGGGAAATTAAAATTCGAATATCGGTCGCGTGAACCGGGGGTGGTTTTTCCTAAATGGTGTTACACTCTCCCTCCACACAAATTTGGGTTCATTTACTCTAAATTCAACCTTCCCAATTCCTAACAGGAAGTAAGACGTGGTGCAAAGTATTATTATAGGCGTAATAACTCCAAAATCAAGATGAATAGAAAACTTAAATCATACTAATATACATGCAATTCTGCCTGTCTGTTTGCAAATCACGCCCAAACCACTGTATAATTTTAATAGACAAGGGAAATTAAAAAAATGCTATAAATGTATTAGGATCACTCCAAATTCCCCAATATAAATTAAATATTTGAAAACTATGTAGTGAAATGGGGGGCCTTCTAAATTTCCGAAACATATGTATAAAACTACTTCCCTCCATGATATAAGATTTAAATTTGTCAGGCAGGCATAAGAGCCACTCCAAAGAGTTTGTTTTTCTGTCATGTCATGTCTGTCATGAGCATTGTCTAACAACCGCACCTAAAGGTCGATGCATGAATATGTGCACCTCAAATCCGTAATATTTAAATCTGGATTATATATTTTAATTGATTACAATCATTAATCTAAAAACTTTTATCTCTGGCAAAGCCGAGTACATCAACTAGTATGTAGTATACCCGGCTGGAATTCAAACCTATAACTCCCTATCACCACCAAACCTAACTAAAGTATCCTGACATTACCTTAGTCTACATGCTTATTTTCATAACATCTTGCAATCAATAGTTTTCTTTTTTTTTTAGCACCGCGTCTTACTAACCATTCGGGTTATTCGCATATATACTAATACGCTAATGGTTTTAGAGAAAAAGGTTATGTAAACAGGAAGTGTACACACATTTGTGTGGAGAGAGGCTGGAAAACTATTTCGGAAAACCCACTGCCCGAGATTCAAACCTCGAGCTCCCCGTCATCGGCAGTCTATACTACTGCAAGAGTAGCACCTTAGACCATGCGGCCACTGAAGTTGGTATCACTCTATTATAGGTGCCTTTTACTCATAACTATAACGAGGATAAGATAATGAATGTTTATATTCTATCATTATGTTTAATTCTAATATCCAAAAAATTAATTAGAAAATTTTGCAGCTCAATCTCTTTTACTACATATTGACAACGCAGATAATCTTAAACAAAGTGAATTGTTCAATATGTATTAGTTATATTTCTGATTTAATAAATAATATAATTGCATTTATATTTACTATTTGCATTGAGAAATATTTCAAATAGTTTGGGCATCAATGCAAAAAAAAAGAGTCAATCTTACACTAAATTTTTTATGTACTTCGGAATGATTTTATTAATATGTAGTTTAATTAAAAGTTAAATTAACCTTATAAGAATTAACAGTGAAATATATAATCTTATTAAAATAATTGTGAAATACCTTCCCACTTCTCGCTATATAATATAATTACAACATGTAGGAAGTTGGCTTTAATAAAAAAAAAATCTTGTCTTTTAGATGAATCAAATTGTTTATATCTTTACAACCTAAGGTGGGAATGAAAATACGCATTCAATAATCATACGGTTAATACTAACGCTCCGGTATTCCTTTATCAAATACTTATCGCGTCTACATTAAGAGGCCTACAGAAAGATCATTCATCTCAATATTTTCTTGGTTAAATAAGAACTTGATTTTAAAATCCACTTTAAAGATATCACATTATTTATAGAGTAAAAACGCCTTTGATACTCCTTTTGAAAAGTCGATTGGTGGTTGCGTTAGCATCGTGTTGGACTGGATTGCCGGTGATGGGAAGACCAGGGTTCTAATCCCGGTCAGGTGTGCTGAGGCTGTATTTTCCTTAAACGGTTTCCAAGCCTCCCTTCTTGAAAATGTGGGTATATTTCCCACAAAATGCTACCTTTTTTTTATCCTTATTCCACTAGCGTAGCTAAAGTTTGCGTATAACCCGAACAGGTAGCAAATTAATACAAAACACTTTGAAAATACTAAAAAACAATTTCAACATCTAATGCTAAGTTTAATCCAAACCTTGAGAGTACTACTTAAACGTAACAAACTGAATACGAGGGGAAAGTCACCGAAGAGAAGGTAGGCCTGTACTTTGCGGCTACGCCGTTCTCCACGTCACACAAACACCGCTGTCGGTTAAGTTCACACAAAATATACCTCTGCGGTTTCTATCTTTATTTCTTTCGTGACCAGAATTCAAGGACCAAACCGCAAAACATTCCTTTACCCACCATAACTCGGTGTCCATGCGAACGCTCAGGAAAGAACGGTAGTTATAAACAATACTACGCTGACACAAGGCTATTTTTTTTATCTTGTTCCATTCTCCCCCCCCCTTTTTTTTATAGTGACAATACTATTGTGATAGGGAGATAGGGGGCCTATGGAGGAGATTTTATTCTTATATCTTACATCTAGAACTAATAAACAAATATAAATTGTACGAACAATCATATTATCAGCCTGTCTGGGCGCTATATGTTTTAATGTTATTATTTTTATAAATGTTCTATGTCGGTCTACGATCGAGAGCCCTTTGGGGGCTGGTGTTCGTTATGTGTATCTTCTATGTGCTACAAGCAAATATCTGTAAACTGTGTTATAACCCAATAAATCCAAACAAACAAAAACAAACAAACATGTATTTTATAGGGATGGACATCGAATAAAAAAACATCAATATATACATCGTGATGTGAATAAACATGGTCTACAAAACATGAATGTTATAAAACCAAGAACATCTCTGATTTTTTTTTTCAAATCAACTAAATAATTGACGTAAATGAAATAGATTTTTAGTATAGTAATCTAAAAATTTGAAATAGTTTCAAACAAATTGTTTCCATAAATACAAATCTTAAATAAATGGTACGGACACAATCACACAAGCTTTCTAATATTGTGTATAATGGCTTCGAAGATGGTTAAAAAAATATGTTTTGAGTAAATTACCCTTAATTTAAGTATGCTTTCCTCATAAAACATACACATCATCTTGTTAATCACATTATTCACTCTTTTTATATACATTTTAAACTAAATTGTGCAAATATATATTAAAACCATTAGTTGTTAGCTACCGTAAAGTTATTAGTTTGTTATAAAAATAGAAATGTATTCTTATTTATCATGAAAAACTAATATCAGCTTCTCATATTGAATTTACTCTTCAATGTAAATTTCCAAAAATTTCAAAATTTCTATAATTTGTCGTAAATAAACAAAATTAAATTAAATTTATTTTAGATAAATAATGATAAATTATCATTGATGATGTAAAATTGTCCCCCGATACCAATTTTGTACCAAATCGTTAAAATATTTTCATTTATTTTTACAAAAATTAGTCATTATATAACTACTATTAGATTATTTTTTAAGAAATGCCACATCAATACAAATATTTGTAACACAAGAACTTAACAGATACTCATTTACAATCAACTCACTAAATAACTTTTTTTTAAATAATACGAATTCCCCCGCCTACACCCCCACCCCTCAAAACGCAAGTATATAGCTTTATTTGTCATACTCATGCCAAGCACTCCTCACATATACTTTCAAAGCAAAAGCGTTATAGCCATTTTCAAAATGATTACAATTTTTTAAAAACATTCATTAGTAAACAATCCTATATCGTATTTCTGCCCAAAATAGAGTATACGGGGCTATTTGTCATGTCAAACACTCCTAAGATTCAAACTTTGAAACAAATCGTTAGGCCATTTTAATAATCTTTCCAACTTTTAAAAGAGTGGTCTTCAGTAAACTACCCTTGGATGAGTTTTTACTTCAAAAACAAATATACGGTGTTATTTTCATGCCAAACATTACCAACATACCTATTTGAAGCAAAATCGTTATGGTCATTTAAAAAAATAAACTACTCAACAATGATATTCTACCCCAAAAACAGGTAAACACTGCTATTTTTAATTTCAAACATTCCCATGATACCCATTTGGAATCAAATCTTTAGAGCCATTTGTAAAATATTACATGTTTTTGAAAAATCATTCATCAGTTAACTACGCTTAAATGAGTTTTCACCCCAAAAACAAGTATACAGTGTTATTTTGTTATACCGCATAGACTCCAGATATACATTTTGAACAAAATCGTTAGAGTGGTTTTTGAAATATTTGAATTCAAGAAAAATTCTCATCAGCAAACTACCCTTCATCAAATTTTCGCCCAAAAACCAACTATACAAAGCTATTTTTCATATCAAACAAATTCTAGATATACATTGAAAAAAAAATCGTTAGAGCCATTTTCGAAATATTTGGAATTAAAAATAATACATCAGTAAACTACCCTTAATCAGGGCCAAGGAATCCCTGTAAAATCTAAATCTAATCTAATTCCATGGCCAGGAAGAGACAGACAGACAGACATGGGCACAGACAGAATGGTTAAATCCACATTTTTGGTTCATTTAAACAAAAAAAGGTAATGCTTTTTCATAAGCTTGAGATCAATTTTTTCAATACTTTTCAAAACAATACTTTCTCTTTCTATGAGAAAGTAAAAAATACTGACTGTAATATTAACCAAGTAATTCATAGTTTTCAGTTAATTTATTAAAGCCAACACAATATGTCGTAAACTGATTATGTATTTAAATAGTATATATATGTGCAATAAATCAATAGGTGTTTGCATATCATGATATCACTACAAAACATCAATTTTTCAAAATCACCGACCAGCAAACATCGATGACGCAATCATAAATTCATCCATCTACTTCGATGGCAAAAAAATTGAACATCGAACCTTCAACATAGATGTTTTGAAAACATTGATGTCCGATGTCCATTCCTAGTATTTTCAGTGAAAGTATGATAAGAGTGAGTGTAATATTCTTTTGGTGGACCAATACAGTAAACCCTGTAGTTTAAATTCATTGATGTACTGCAGTGCGCTCTTGTAGCAAGTGCGGGTGTCCTAACGCTTGAAGATTTATATAGTTTTTTAAACACTGCGTCTTACTAACTGTATAGGTTATACACTTATATACTGATTAAACTAGTGGTCTTATGGGTTAGGAAGGTTCTATTTATAGGAAGTGCACCCTTATTTGTGTTAAGAGAGAGTGGAAAATCATTTTAGAAATACACTTTCAGTGTACCTGACCAAAATTCGACTCTTGATCTCCCCGTCATCAGCAGTTAAGTCCACTAAGAGAGTAGCGTCTTAGACCATGAGGCCATTGAAATGAGTCAAATGTTATTATAAATGTTCTAATTCCCTTTTTACGTTAGTTTGGATGTATTCTCATTAAGTTACCCCTTTCCCTTAGATACAGCCATCAATAACCGTTGTTTAGTGATCAAATTAAACAACACTAATTATTATAAATGTGTTAACATGTTTCACACAATAATTTTGCATAGACAATTGGCTTTGTATATCATTATTGTCACATTTCAATTATGAATGCTACATGAGTTGATAAACCTAAATATAACACATATGTTGAAATGTCTAAAGAGAGTGCTTAAAGTTAGAATTTAAAATGTTGGTTTTAACGGATTTTAACTGCTACATAAATACATAATAATAGACAAATTAACCAAAAATGTACTGGATTTTATACAGTTGAGAGCTATTAAGAAATAACATAACAATTTAGCTTTTTTATGGTTCTCAAAGCAGGATATTATTTAGTCAACTACGTTTATAAATGTCTGATCACCATCTAAATTGTTCACCATATGTACAATATGAACATTCAGTTGAAATCTAGAATAAATATTTGAAATATATATATATATATATATATATATACACAGTGAATTTTCCCAAAGATTTTTATTGGATTTCGAGAAAATTTTGTTCACAAATGTGGAGTGTAAATGGAAAACGCTGAAAGTGCCATAAGAGTGAAAATTTATTTTTCTATTGAAAAGTGTAGTATGTCCCATCGCCAATAACGCGGAGAAAGCTGAATGTGCGCTAGGAACCAAATATAGTTCCTACAGCTTCTGATATATTTCGCAATCGCTGTAACAGCTTGTTGAAGTTTCGTGGTAAGCGATGAATGTGCCAGCCAGCATCAGATTTGAGGTAGCCATGTTTCCTTTGTTTGTTCAGTCTAAGATCTAGGTTGTGTGCGTCAGCATTGCACTCGCTGTGTAGTCGGTTGTATTACGCATTGTGTTAATTTTTCTGCGTCGTGTTTTATGATATAAATTTAAAGATATGTCTGAGGACCATCACGAAACAAATAAATCTATAATAAATAAAAAGAAAATTGCTAGGCAAGAAGCAAAACCATGCACAACCACCAGTGGAAAGCACGTTTCATGAAAGGTTCCAGCACCAAGAAACGTGAGTTGCAAACGTCATTATTCTCGTAAAAATCTTTCACCTGAACATAAAGAATATCTTTTTATGGACCTGTATGAATTGTCAGAAGAACAGCAAGGTACCTATTTGTTAAATTGGTTTCAAATAGTGAACATTGGCAGGAGGCGACATGGCGCGTATGAAGATGCTAAAGATAGTAGGCAGCAAGTTACAATAAATTACATCGTACCTTATGGACAAGGTAAGAATGTCGAGATTTGCAGTAAGACATTTAAAGAGATTGTTAGCATCACCCCAAAAAAATTACAAACATTGCAAGAGACGAAGAAAGATGGGTGTCTTGTTTATGAATCTGGAATAGGTAAAAGTCCTGGCTCCAACTAGCATAAAAAGAAGTTCACAGAATATGACAGAAATAATGTTAGAACTCATATAAACGCTTTCCCCCGTCACAAAAGCCATTATGGAAGAAACAAAAGTTCCAGGGACTACCAAAGTTTCTATTTGAATGTTCATCGCATGTACAGTGCATTCAAAAATTGGTATCCTAATAGCACTGTTCCATATCGATATTAAAGTCAGGTTTTTGCCAAGGACTTTCCAAAATTAAAATTTACTTCTCCAGTCATTGACTCATGTCAAAAGTGTGACAAATATCATGTAAAATTATCAGCTGCATCCAGGTAAAAAGAGAAAACTGAAGCAATATTCAATTTAGAGTTCCATCAACGAAAGGCTGAAAAGGCTTAAAGTATCATGAAGTTGGATTTTATTGCCTCTCAACTTCCAGCAAGCAAAACAACATTATTCTGTATGGACTTACAGCAAATGATGTTTATTTCGATGTTGACTCACAGTACCATGTTCTCTTCCCGTCAGTTGTCAATTTATAATTTGTGCACTCACATTGCAGATGACAGTACTAGTTACATGTGTATGTGGCATGAGGTAATTTCAGGGTGGGAAGGAAACGAAATTGCACCAAGTTTCTTTAAGGTATGGTAATGAATGACCTCAGGACTCATAACCAAGTAAAGGCTCATTGTTTGGTGCAACAACTGCGCTGAATAAAATAAGAATATTTTATTATTTATTTGGTTTCAAAGGGAGTTTTTGAATCTATTGAGCCTAAGTATCTTGTCAGTGGCCATAGCTTTATGTCATGTGACCATGACTTTAGCATAATTGAAAAACGCTGAAGGAAGTGTCAAACTTTGTTTCATGAAGAACTGAAATATGTGGTAGAATCAGAAAGAGTGAAAAACCCTTTCAAATTAGTTTCTATGGAACAAAATGACTTCATTGATTTTTCTTCTGTAGCCAATGAATCCATCTACACAAGCAAACTGAAAATCAGTAAGGTATTTCACATCAAGATCTCTTCATCAAAGCCACATTGGGTCAAGGTTGCTACCAATTTTGGCCTCAATCCTGAATGGATACGAGTTAATGTATTGAGAAATAATAAACAACTACAGCTACTTCCTGAAGAAAACAGCCTCCCTCGTGTTAGGTATTAAAAAAAAAAAGTTTTGAGAAAATAAAAAATATCAGAGCCATGTATGAGTTCCTTTAACCCTCATATAGGTCATTCTACGAAGATATTTTCAGAGATGAAGAAGAAGAGAAAGAAGTAGAAAAAGAAGAAGAAATAAAATAAAACTGTGGGCAGGGATAAAACAGAAACAACTAAATAGAACGCTAGCTGCAAGAAATAACGATAATGTGTTTAAATAATGTTTTCTCTTTTAATCGTGCGTGTATACTGATATTTTTTTTTTAAACCGTTCATATAATTTTGTATCAAACATTTATTATGTGATTTGAATCTTCCTTTACCTTTTTACTGCTAACCATATTAGCTCATTCCAAAAAATTGTGTTCAATATATGTGTGTGTGCTTAGTTCTAGTTATACCAATAATCAAAATTATATTATGATACCTAAATTCACCCTGTAACTTTCATCAGTTTCTTATGTTAAAGAAGGTATATTCATAGTTGTCTGCGTATATACTTATAAACATTTTAAAACTAAAAACCAGCTCCAGTAAATAATTAAAAACTGCATTTTAATCAGAAATATTTTTTTTGTGTATTTATTATTATTAGTATTAGCACCGCGTCTTACTACCCGTTCGGGTTATACGCACTTACGCTAATGTGTAATGGTAGGGTGATTGTGAGATGAAATGGAGGACCTACAGTTTAACGTGGAATCCGAACCACGGTGGAGACCTGGCATTCCTCACATTCACAAGATGTCTTGTTAGAGGTGAAGGAAGGGTTTGGTAATCAGATAAATCTGTGCCGGGACCTGGGATTGAACCCCGGCCGCCAGCACAGAAGTCTGACACCTTACCCCTAGACCACCAAGTCACCTTTTGTGTATTTATCAAGCCTAAAACAACTCAAGATTTCACTAAAATGTGATTTATGAAAGTTTTTGTCTTCTGTACTTACAGCCTTCTCCATTTACACTCCACAAATGTATTTCATTAAGACATTAATATAAAAATTACTCTTATAAAACCTATAGGCACCAAAACAGAAATTGATACCAATAATAGTTTATCAATAAAATATATTGCCTCAACAAAACTTACAAGATTTACTATAACCTTATTTTATTGTATGTACATACATTTTGTTTTAATTTATTTGTAACTACGCTTATACATTCACGCAGGTCTATTTTACTACCTAGTTGGGAGTGTAGGGACGCGAGAAAAGGCCAATGTTTTCTAAGTAGTTATAGCATTTTTTTATTTTTTTTTGCCAAAATGACTAAAATATTTATCCAGCAGAAACAGAATTTAATTTTTTAATTTTCCTTACGTGGTGATATCTACAGTTCTTGGTTATTTGTTAAGTTTGTCCTAGCATATGATGACAACTTTTGCTCTTCATTTAAAAGTTTTTATCAAATGCTATTATGATAAACTCTATGTCTTTACTGTAAAAACTACTTGATTTATTTGTGCTAAAAAAAGGTTTTCTGTAAAACAGCAGAGACACTGATTTTTTTCTCGTGTCTCCTACACTCCCACCTTAAGGCTGTGCCTACGACTTTTGATTTTAGTTTTACCGTTAATGTTGTATTTATGATTTGTGGGAAGATTTCTGTGATTTCTGAAACATACAATTCATGATTCTGCCGAAGCTCCAAAACTTCAATACCTAATATGTGAAACTGTTTCTTTTTAGGAAACAATGTTAATATTTTAGGAACTTTTTTTTTCTAGAACTGTGAACTGTTTGTTTCAGGAAGCACGGTTTTTTCATCCACAACAAATAATTTATATATAAAAAAAATCCAATCAAATAGGCGTATCCTTAATCTCCGGGGGTAGAGATGTTTATTGTAAATGTAAGTTAATGCAGTGTCGATCTCAGTGATCTTGGGGGTAAAGTACTCACCTCAGGACCCAATGCTCATGGGTTCAAACCCAGCTGAGATTGATAGATTTTCCTTGAGTTATTAAAATCCGTGGCACAACTTCTATCGGTAGGGGAGGTAAAACCTTCAATCCTATATTTACTGTGGCATGTCAAATAACCTTGGAACATATAGGAAAAAACTTTTCGTTGTAAAATTTTAAGGCCCTTTCACTTCACTCATAGAAAGTCAGTGTTTAAGGCAATGGGGATCTACTAGACTTCCCTAACTCCTCTAGTAATGGAATTTCCACCAGATGTTGCAGGAAGCATTAACCAACCTAAGGGCTGAGTGTAAACCAAGTGCTATTTGGGTAGTAATGATATCAAACCAAAATTTGGGCTGTTTATTTAAAAATAAATAATAATACACCTCCATTCACTTGAACTAGATTATAAATTGTTATTTATATATTTTTTGAGGCATTTAACTTACACTATATGAATCTACTGATTATATTATTAGCGCACAAGCATTTATAAGTGCGAGAGCGAAAGGGCCTACCTATTTTGCTGAAAAAGGTATTTTCACTTACCCCCAGGATTATTTTACATGCCACAATTGACATGGGACTGAGAGCTTTATTTAATCCATCATCGAACATAGGACATATGCTCATAAGGAAATTTAGTGTTGTTTTGAGATCTACTACCCATACCCCAGTTACCTCACACATAAATTGATACAGCCATTGTGTATATGTATAAAGGCCTATATACTTATATATATAAATATATATATATATATATGCTTGTGTGTGTGGGCTGGGAGCGTAGGCCTATGTAAAATCTCACAATTGATAAGAAAAATAAATAGCTATTTTTTTCAGACCCAATAATGCGTTTTATTCCAAGAAACGCCCTTTGTTCTCCTAGACTATTAGGATGTTCATAAAACAATGTTATTTAGATTTCAGCAGCGCTAGTGCTCATGCTATAGGGGGAATGAAAGAATGTGCCCTTTAGGTGAATATTAAAATAAAAACTAGTATCTTTTGGCTAATGACATACAACATGATTTGTAAACCGTGTGTAAGTTCTTATATCTATCTGTGAGCATCCCATTATGAGTTGTCCAGTGATTTCCAGGAATTAGAGGGTCCAACGTCTCAACCCCCACATTTCTGAACCCATGGTAACACGGATGATGTCACGATTGTGTTTCCAGGGCGCGCTCATCCCGGAGCCGTGCACCCTGCAGGAGGAGCGGGGCCCAACATGATCATCGCTTGCGCAGGCTGCGACAAACCCATCCTCGACAAGTTCCTGCTCAATGTCCTGGAGCGAACCTGGCATGCCGAGTGTGTACGATGTTACGACTGCCATGGTAACCTCACCGACAAGTGCTTCAGTCGGGAAGGGAAACTCTTCTGTAGGAACGACTTCTTCAGGTAGGAACGACTCGCTTTATTGCACGGGTATTTGGGACACGAAGTTTTGTGCCTAGGTTTCACCAGGAATGACTTCTTCAGGTAGGAACGACTCACTTTATTACACGGGTATTTGGGACACGAAGTTTTGTGCCTAGATTTCCCCAGGAATGACTTCTTCAGGTAGGAACGACTCACTTTATTACACGGGTCTTTGGGACACGAAGTTTTGTGCCTAAGATTTCACCAGGAAAGTTATTTTTTATGTATTTCACAGGTCTTAATATCCATCCAGATACGCCTTCAAAGGGTCACCCACCTCGGTGGCGTAGTTAGCTAACGTACTAATTTAATGTTGAGCTAGACTGTTGAGGACGGGGATATTGAGATTTTAATCTCGCTCTGGTGAACTGGGGGGGGGAGGGAGGGGGGGTTCTAAATGGTTTTCTACTCTTCCTCCACGCAAATGTGGGTTCACATCCTCTATATTCAACCTTCCAAATTCCTAACCCATTAGCTTAATTAGTATTTAAGCGTATAGCCCGAACGGGTAGTAAGACGTGGTGCTAAGTATTATTCAAACGGCCATTTTGAAAAAAGCTGTAGCTCCACATTTTGCCAAAATTCACTTTTTTCCATTTTTTAATAATAGTGTTTAATCCAAGAGAAAATACCAATTTCACATTTTTATACAGGTCATCGATAAAGGTTTATGGGATTTCATAGTAAAATATGTATGGAAATAATTAAATAATATATAATAATTGAAATAAATGAGTTAAATTTACAGAAGGAAGCTTACCATGCTGCTACACCGTTTACAACTAAAATCACTTAAATAGGTCTAGTATTTCTGAATATATTTCATAATTAAATCCAGGACGAATAAATTAGAATCTCCTGTATAATATGAGCATTTCCTTCGAAAATACCATATTTCCGAAGTCAGACCCACTTCCAACATATTTTTTTGTCTCTCCTGTAAAATTTGTTTTTATTGAAATATGTAAGGCCTTTTCGTGGTAACCGATTCTTTACGCAGCTAGCGTAACTATGAGGAAGGTAAAACTTAAAGGAAATAAATCTCTATTTACTCAGAGGAAGAGTGCTAAAACATTTAGGAGAAATAACCCTAATTTCAACGAGATGATATTCGAACACCGATCTCTCCATTACTGGCAAAACAGACTAGAGGAGACAGCCATTTTGTCCATGTACCCACATATAGATATTTGAGTCCCGGCTGGTTTCAATGAAGGTGATTTGATTTTCACAATATGGCTTTATACCCTATGTCCAATTGAACGATAAATTTTTTTATTTTTTTTTGCTATCCTGAACCTTTCTACATCCCCAGGTTGTCTTTAATACCCCTTGAGATAAACATATATATAAAAAATACTAGAGTTGACAATGCTGTCGTAATTTCTATTTCCCTGGCAATCTAAATTGAATATTAATCCAAGCGCGCTAATAATTCTGAAAAGTTTAATTGTATATAAAATAATTTCCATACTATTATTATTTATACGTTTAAATCAAGGATTAATTATATGCTTTATGGTTAATATTGGTAATTACAAATAACTAGAACATTATTTTCTTGGAGAGAAGACAGAAAGCAATTTCATGGGGAAGAAAGCTTGGAGCACTTGACTGCAATCTTGACTTCATTCAGGAATGTTATTCTGGCACATTGTTGCTGAGATAGTTCTGTTGATAATTCAATATGATGATAATATACATTATTTATGAAATTTATTATTATTATAAATTTAAAAATTAATTCGTCATTGAATGATATTTAACCATTTTTCACCATTACATTTTTTTTTGCAAAAATAAACTTTTTGTCACGTTTACCTAGGATTTAGTTCAAGTTAGTCTACCAGCCATTCTGTGCGTTAAATAAAAATAATTGTAGCCATTTAATTTATATACTCATGCTTATGTGTTGTTAGATATATTAAAACTTATAAAAATAGAGATATTTATTTTTTGATTTAATCGTTATTAGAATAGATGTAGGTAACCTATCACTGCCCCTTTTTTAATGGAGTTATGGATGTTTTAAATATAAACTAATGCATAACTTCATTATTTAAAAATGCCAATCACAATTAGATGTGATAAAAAGTCTAAAACTATGTAAGGTGTTGTGAATAAACTAACATAAATAATATTAAAAATAAATAGTTACTTTTGTGTGTTACAAAATACTATCTTATTTATTATTTGGTTATTTCTGTTAATAAATTATTAAATCACTTGGTTATACAATGCAGAATAATTTTATATATAAATAATTACTATTTATAGTTTACTAGAAAACTAAATTATACTTGTTATTTTGGATGACTAAATTATTTTTAAAAGCCAGATTCAACCCATCAGGTTCATTATTGATTTCCTCATTGCTATTATCATATAAAAAAGGGTAAACATGCTTAGGAATGTATTTCACAGTTGTTGCAGTTTTGAGACTGTCGAGATTAAAATATTAGTAAGTTACTACATTAATTGTAAATACTATATAAGAATCGTGGATTACATGTATTAATATATTATATATATTTAATATATTAATTTATTATATTAATATATTATATATATATATATTTAATATGGTAATGGTTAAAACTCAGTTTATTGAATAACTGGTTATGAAAATCAGTTAATAAAGACTTTTGTACAGCTTATGCAATGAATTTAAAGATAGTTATTCAGAAGTAAGCTATACATTAAAGTTAGAAAAATGTTGAGTGGTTTGGTTTGTCCTTTGGAATGGTTTTAGCTCCTAAAACAAAGTAAAAATTAAGACAAACATAAAAAAAAGCTTCATTGTTAAGTTATGGTAATGTGAAAGTTTGTAGCTATTGAGTAGTTTCATGCGTGGGCTTTCATAACTAATTTATAAATGAAAGATGTTCTCATGACATAGCAACGTTAACTAAAGCTTAGACCAAAAACTCGGTACCCTTCCTCTTCTGGAAGGAGCCAAAATGACTAGGTTATATATATAAATAGACATAGTAAACGGAACACAAAATTACATAGAAAAAAAGTATTTTAGAATGTTATTTTAGTATTTATGTAGCCATTAGTATATTCTAATTTTGTATTCTAGTTTTGGTATCACCTCATACGGGATATTTGAATTTAACTACGCTTTTGGGGTTGGCTTGAGAAATATATAGTTTAGAGAAAATGTAATAATTTGATTTGAGGAAGAAACCATTTAGTGGGGGGAAAAAAACCTTCAGTACACCCAAACGGGATTCAAATCCGAACATTCCCATCTCAGAAAACCAGACTAGACGAGCTTAACGTTTATTCCACGCCCCCACCGGTCAGGGGTGGATCCAGAAGGGGGATGCCTGTGGCGTGCGCTCCCCTCAAGAATCTCTTCAGCTAGTATTAGCAATACTGATTAAACATTAATCCAATTAAATCCATGTTATAATCATTACTAGTTGTACCTTCACGTAATATCTCACTAGCTGGTTGCTTTGCATGTCAATCACGGTCAAAATTTGATTTATATTTTTAATATATACAATAATTTACAAAAATTAAACAAAAAAAACAATGAGCCTGTATGATTTTTTCTTCCAAATTTTCTAACTATTTTTAAATAAATTTCAAATTTAATTTCAAATTTTAAAGAATTTTCCTAGGGGAAGCCGGCCCAGTCTTGTGAAAGCGCCCACGCCCCCCGCCCCTCACGAAACTCCTGGATATACCCCTGCCACTGGTGCAGGTATTTGTGTAATATCCCAAATAATAGGAATAAAACAAGAAAGAATAAGTTTTTAAAACAAAGTGTTAACAAATATTAACATTTGTTTACTCTTTCCCCAGGTTACAGAAAAACTATAGGCCTATTATGTACAAAATGTGTGTTAAAAGGATTGTAGATACCCGCACAATTGGGTAAAAGGGCTAAGAGTCAATTTTATCTTATTTGGGCTTCTGGTGTCAGATAAGTTGCAGATAGAATCCAGGATGGAAATACTAATATGTTTTTAAAATATTTGATTTACCAATCTTCCTCCATGAAAATTATTGTACATGTCCACTACATTGTACCTACCTCATATCTTTACCAGTATTTTAAACATTTGTGAATTGCCTGGGCAAGCATTAAACCAAAAAGCAGAGGAAACACTCAGCTGTAGCTTTAAGTGTATTTTCAGCGCTTGTCCACTGAGCTGCACAAACAATCAGAGCGGTATTAACACTATTATTTCTCACCATGTGCTAATATAAAGTATATTTACAGTACATTATAATGTACACAGAGTCTGAAAGGTTTAGATAACACATAAGTTATACATTCAGGTGTATCATAGTCATCATCGCACCGATAAACAAATGTGCATATTACTGTGTACATTATTTGACGTTCATGTGCATTGTTTGACGTTCATAATTAACATAACAAGTCTGAATACAATTCCCGTTGACCCTGACTTGATTCCACATGGTGTGTAAAAGGAAACATTATTTGTGTGGGGAGTCATCTTGTAACCTAAATGTTAACGTTTAAGGATATGCGTTCGGTTGTTTAATGTAAAGATTACTGTCCTAGGTTAAGATAATTTCAAGAAGTGACACCTCCAGGCATAAAGAAAAACAATTGGCGTTTTTAAATGCATAACTAATGACATTTAAAATAATAAAATGATAATATAATGCTATTTAAGTCAAATAACATGAATGTATACAAGCAAAGTTGTTTTGATAATTAGTTTAAATAACGAGAAAAAATAAAATGTAATAATAAACGCTATCCCACACAATATCGGAATACATTGTGTTAAAGAGCAATGGAACGCCTCAAGGTGAGATGTAAGGTAACTTGTGTCAGGTTCATCATTTTTGTAGTTTTTATAACAAAAAATGTTTTGGACAAAATAATTAAAACATTGCTCCAATAAAATACATTTAGTTGGATTTTATACTCATAGTAGTCTCAACAGTTCTTGAATATTTACTATAGGCATTACGAAATTTGATAGGTTTTAACATTTTTATCTAAAAGGTTTCTCATCAATGTACATTATTATCATCATAAATATTTAGGAACTGTTGTGTATAAAATTAATTCTATATTAATTATACTGGATATTTAGTTACTTTGTTAAAAATAAATAATTATAGAATATTAATAAAAATAAACTGAACTTATCTTGCTTCCCTTTTACCATGTCTTAAAGTGAAATTTTCAAAATACAATCAGACAAAACGTGTTTATATATATGATTTTACAATATTACTCAGTAACCTAAAATGCAATAAACCCTAGGTTAAATACATAATAAATTTAAAGTTTTTTTAATGCTCCGACCAAGCAAATCATACAAGACTTCTTCAATTTATAAACGTAATGTGGGAAGAAGATGATCGACCCCTGGTTTGGATTAAATCAATAGTAATTACAATTTAAAAAAATAAATCAAACATATTGTGATAATTACAGGTGAATAAGCCCATTGAATTCGGGTTAACCCGCCTTGGTGATGAAATTAGATATCGTGCTAGTTTCATGTTGAGCTAGACTGCTAAGGACGGGGACGCAATCTTGGTCGGGTGAACTAGGGTAGTTTTTCCTAGATGGTTTTAAACTCTCCCTCCACGCAAATGCGGGTTCACTTCCTCTAAAATTAAACCTTCCCTAGTCGTGACCCATTAGAGTAACTAAGACTTAGCCGTATAGCCCGAATGGGTAGTACGTTAAAACGTGGCGCTAAAAAAAAAACTCGGGCCACAAAATATATACCAAAATGATACATAATAAAGTAGCCTATATGTAAACACTATGCCTTTTTATTGGCAAAGAAAACAATGGTTTTTGAAAAAGAAGATCCTTTTTTGATGGATATTTGACAGTGAAATTGATGAGTGAAAACAACTAAAAGCTAAATCTGTAAATGCGCCTAGACTTTTCAGCTTTAAAAGAGTTATCAATCGAGTAAATAGAAATACATTATTAGAGGTATTACTGATGAATAATGCTCCAGAACAACTTTTTCTAAATATATACAACATTCATAAAACAAATTTAATCTCAGTCAAAATTAAAGATAAACTGCCGGATTGGAGATATATAGTTTCAAGAGTAAGACAAAGAGCCTCTTTAGCACTGCTCTTTTTAATATACATAAGTGTTGTTTAAACTTTTTAGAGTTGCATACACTCTAATTCGTAAACATTTGCTTCAAGTGCTCTATGAACCTGTTTAGTAAATAAACAAATCAACTAAAACATAATACTCTAGTCTTACTGGTATTTTATTTAAAACTTATCACTTAAATTAGTAAGAAAGTGTGTTATTTAGATTAAATACTCCTTCAAGCATAATTTGTTACCTTTTAAATATCAGGCTATAAACTGTAAATAATTAACCAATAAAAACTTTAACGAACTTCACATGTATCACATATAAAATTTATTTCAGCTTGGTCATAAAGAGAGAGAGAGAAAATAGGTATGAAAAAATAAATTTTATGTGTGAATAAAAATACATACAACGATAATATAAGTGGACATTTTGAGCTTGTTTCTAAGAATACAGTTTGGTTTATATTAGGTTCAAATTATATTAACTTGTAATAAAGAAGAAAGCCACCATTAGGCCTACTGGAAAAAAAGTCGCTTACTGATCTACACGAAACAAATAAATGAAGAATTGAGGTAAAACCTACATGGATGTTTTAATAATAAATTTACATTTCAAGTTATAAGTTGTACCATTTTGCGGATTATTTGGACTTTATAATATTAAAATAAGATCGGTTACAATGCTATATCTATTATCTTACAAATAGTCGCAAATATATAAAACAGGGAAAAATCATAGGCAAACTAAAATGAAGACTTTCTGTGGAAATAAACCTCTATTCCTCATACTGCGTTTGAATATCAAGTTTCTAGGAAAGATAAATGAGTTTATATCTAAGATATTATACAAATTATCATGATTTGAATAATCGTACTTGACAAAAGAAAACTACTTAGCTTACTATTAAAATGATGGGGCTATTAAAATTATACTTTGGAACCATCATTGATACAAAACACACCCAAATACACCTATATATATATATATATATATATATAAAACCTTAGCATGGCCTGTAGGTACTCTTCTACGGAAGCGAATCTGGGACAGTAAGTGAAAAAAAGTGTTCAAACATCTTCTCGATATGGATAAATTATGAGATGTTTTACTAATATTTCAAGTGTTGAACATACTCAAAATTATCATTAGAGGATTGCATAAGAAGTATGATTTCTTGTTGATTTTTAATGAGGTGCTTAGCCCTGGGACAAGTAAAGGACTTAAAAATGTTCTAAGATAATATTCAAGCTTAGAGCTCACCTCGCAATCTCTATCTTGGGAATCTTGAATAGCTTATTTAACCTGTATGTTTAACAAAAGTGTATTTTATTTTAGCACCGCATCTTACTATCTGTTATGTAATAATTACACTAATGGGGTAGGGATTAGGAAGGCTTTATTTAGAGGAAATTCACGCACATTTGCCTGGAGTGAGCTCGGAAAAACCATTTAGGAAAAACCACTCACAGTGCACCCGGCCGGGGTTTAACCCCAATATCCCCGTCTTAAGCAGTCTAGTCCAACACGAGATTAGCGCTGCCACCGAAGTGAGCAGCAAAAGTGTTAATCACGAATTAATCTAAGGGTTCTGCCAGACTGACAAGCCCGCGAGCGAGCGCGTGATTACCAGATACCGCTCGATAGGGCAAAGGCTAGGATCTTGGCTCAATGAACAGAGGATGGTTTTTGACAAGTGATTTATTTTTGTGATTTTCCCATCCTCTCTCTGCGCCTATGGTGATTATTATTATTAAAGGCCTACTTTGATTATAATATTTTAACATATCACTTTTACATATACGAGATATATATGGTTCATGGTCTTACCAATTAAATTAGGCCGTTAGTAGCAAGTGTGCTAAACCTATCTATAATTATAAAAAAGTCAAATGTCAAGTCAAAGTGAGGCGTTTTCTTAGCACTCAACGAATCAACATACAATAACATTGCCCAGCGCCTGTGAAATAGACTGTTCCGGTTCGAGCCGGTTGTGCGCGTGCGCAATCTGACCGTACCTTAAGGCGTATGGATTAGGAAGGTAGACTAGTTTGTTGGGAAATGCATCCGGATTGAGGAACGTATATTAAACAGATTATTAGTCACCTACAGACTATTAAAACCAATACACGGTTACACCGACAGCTGTCAGCTAACAATTCCGAGTGATCGATTCACATTGACACTTGGTAGACGTTGATGAGAAGGTCCAAGCTTGAATTCCAGTTAGGTGTACAGATATATTCATCAACAATGACATCTTACTTAAATTTGGTGAACGCGTTTTCCAGGCGAGTTGCAGACGCTTGTCTTTCTCTCTGTGTGAATTCGCCCTTACCTTCGAGGGTCCTTACTCAAATACTGCTGACCCCTCTTCACTTATCACTTCATCGTTTGGATGTCGGAGAGTAAACAGTTCTTGCTTTTAGTCAGTGGGGGGAAACTAACCTACCGCATCAGTTGTATCCACTCTCCATTGCAATTGTTTGGCACGGGAAATACTTTTTACACTCAAATACTTCTAGTGATCGAAAAAAAACAATCTGGATATACTATAAAATGGTGTAACAGACTCTTAAAAGCCCGTCTCACCTCATGGTTAACGTGTAGCTTAGGTAGGTACAGTAGCCCCACGGTTTCTTTGGTGCTGACTGACAGCTCACAGCTGACTTCTGACAGTCAACATTTAGATATATACCTAAATTTTGACTTTCAGAAGTGACAGCTGATAAACACATGTTTTTACAAATCATATGGTTCGGCGTAGGGATACATAATTTGGTCTAGTAACTTTTCAAAGCCGTGAGCTGTCAGTCAGCACCAAAGAAGCCATGGAGCTACTGTATTACAACTCAAACTAGACATCGCATCGTGGTGAGATCTTTCCGTAGCTGACTTTAAAAAAAACCTTGTAATTTAGACCAGTGATACAGTTTTAACATATTAAAATAAATAACAGTTTTTTTTAAATGTTATTTTAAAAAGGAAAGACAACAAACAAAAATCTCAGTATTATTAAAAGAAGAATGCAGAACACCGTGCTTCGTTAATTTTTCTGGTTTGTTCGTAGTCTTGTTTATGATAACTCGGTTAATCGGCCGTGAGATGGACTATTTAAGCAGGGAGGCTTGGTTTCAATCCTGACTCTTTTTACTTGGGTGTGCACTGCCTCGAATCTTTTTCAAATTATAAATACACATGCGACGTATAGCGGTGTATATATTTATGTTGGGTGACCTGGCGGTCTAGGGGTAAGGTGTCAGACTTCTATGCTGGCGGCCGGGGTTCAATCCCTGGTCCCGGCACAGATTTATCTAATTACCAAACCCTTCCTTCACCTCTGACAAGATATCTTGTGAATGTGGGGAATGCCAGGCCTCCACCGTGGTTCGGATTCCAAGTTAAAATGTAGGTCCTCCATTTCATCTCACAATCACCCTACCATTACACATTAGCGTAAGTGCGTATAACCCGAATGGGTAGTAAGACGCGGTGCTAATAATAATTATAATAATATTTATGTTCCTTGAACATTTTTAACTACTGGTATCAATATTTCTTAGTGGACAAGTAGGTCCCCATACCACCCTACCCACCAATCAATATACTACTTTTTTTTTAGCACCGCGTCTTACTACCCGTTCGGGTTATACACACTTACGCTAATGTGTAATGGTAGGGTGATTGTGAGATGAAATGAAGGACCTACAGGTTAACGTGGAATCCGAACCACGGTGGAGGCCTGGCATTCCCCACATTCACAAGATGTCTTGTCAGAGGTGAAGGAAGGATTTGGTAATCAGATAAATCTGTGCCGGGACCGAGGATTGAACCCCGGCCGCCAGCACAGAAGTCTGACACCTTACCCCTAGACCACCAGGTCACCTAAGTACTAATTACTCAAATGGATTAGAAATTTAGAAGGTTGAATTTAGATCAAGTGAACCCGAAATTACGTGGAGGTAGAGTGAAAAACTATTTAGGAAAAACAACCCCAGTTCACCCAACCGAGACTCGAAACTTGATCTACCCGTCCTCAGCAGACTAGTTCTACACGAAACTAGCGCGTTAGCCAACTACGCCATCGAGGTTGGTACACTATTACTTGTTATATCATATGTATTGTTATTTATATGTTTTAAGCTTTTTTTGACCCGATCTGGGGGGGCGGGGGGGCATGATCTAAGTCATCACTTTTGCAATAGAGTGTGTTTATTGTGACATGGTGGCTGGGATTTGTAATCCAGTCAGGTGTGATGAGGATTTTTCTTTTCCTTGTTGGTTTTAAGTAGGATCTTTTTGGGTCTTCTTTGCATCCAAAATATATAACATTATTATTTTATTACTGTTATTTTATATAAGTTGATAATGTCCATCTAAAGTGACAGCTGCAAGTAGCATGACTGATGTATGACTACGTGAAGTGGATTTAGTCATTTGTTTACCTGTCCAATAAGATTATTCTTTTGCTAATTGTAGTGATAAAAGGTTCATGTGCCAATCCCATCACAAACTAATCAAAATAAACTAACCTTTTTTACCGCGAAAGACAAAATCTTTGTCACAATAAATATGTGCTAGTCATATTCTACAGGAAGGAATTTCAACGGGGACTACACCGGTGGGCACGTAGACTAAGGCGGCAGTATCATTTTTTCTTTTTTTTTCAGTTATGGGAGGTCAGAGTTGGAATCCAAAATGGGTGTATTGAGGTAGTTTCTTCTAAATATTATATCACTATCCGTATCTCTATTCCTTTAGTCTGAATTTACAAGCGAACGGAACGAGTATTAAGATGCAGAGAATAGTAAAAAATAAAAATAAAATTGGGAGCATTCTAGAACCAATGTTTTCATCGGATGTAGTTACCCTAACGTATTAGCTATCGTTGCTGGTTTTCTATGAGATATTTTGGTGTGAAATGGCAGACAGTAGACGTAGCACTTCGGAGTTTCTAAACATTTGGATATAAGGTAGGGTACCTGAATTCCGTCCCCTTCTGTTTCTTAATCCCGCCGCTAGAGACGCTATCGGTGCCAACATGCGTGTGTAGAGGAAGGCAAACAGAGGCACTTATAAACGTTTAGTGATCCAATAAGCTTCTCTTCTGGTTTTACAAATATTTTTCGTTTTATTGGTAAGGTGAGTTCTTGCAATGCCATTATTAGTAGTCCTTTACGCCTATTGTAAGCGTTGTGTTTATATTTTCTACACGCCATTGGCTTCGGTACGTTGTCAATAGAAGGGTGTGTAGGTTGTGTGCCAAAAGGTTCACTCGTTGAAAATGTATTAGTCGTCATGTTAGGTTGAGGGTTGTTCCTAATTTTATCCCCCCTTCATTTTCCTAATCTCGTCCCCTGGATGAAATTAGGAATTTGTATTTTTAGTGAGGTGACCTGGTGGTCTAGGGGTAAGGTGTCAAACTTCTGTGCTGGAGGTCAAGGGTTCAATCCTCGGTCCCGGCACAGATTTATCTGATTACCAAACCCTTCCTTCACCTCTGACAGGACATCTTGTGAATGTGAGGAATGCCAGGTCTCCACCGTGGTTCGGATTCCACGTTAAAATGTAGGTCCTCCATTTCATATCACAATCACCCTACCATTACTCATTAGCGTAAGTGCGTATAACCGAACGGTTAGTAAGATGCAGTGATAGTAATAATTATTTTTAGTGGGTTTTGTTGTATTTTTTTTTAATGGGGGCCCAGAAAAATTGTATGAAGATGATTCAATGAAGATGACGTGTGATTCAATACGCAATAAGGAGTAGGGATATAAATAAGACAACAAGATGTACGGTACAATGTTCCTAGGGAAAATATGAAATATTATATGTATTTTTTTAAGAGAAGGCTTAAGTGGAGAACAGTTAGCTGAAATAGAATAGAACGAAAATCAGCTCTGACACCAGATTTGGAGGATAAACTTGTTGGGTATAGTATTGAAATGGAGAATAATTGTTATGGTCTCATATTGAAAGTCTTAAGGCACATTTCAAGGCAGTATCTGAGCAGTTCATGAGTCTGGATGGACTACGGCCGACTTGTTTGAGAAATGGTTTCAACATTTTATATCGACTACAAACACATTAAAAGAATATCCCGTTGTTTTAATTTTAGATGGACATTATTCGTACACATTCAACATCAACGTCATAGATGCTGGAATGCTGTACGTGAAAATGTCGTTTCAATTGTGCGTTTGCCCTCCCACTCCCATATTCAACAGCAAAAATGAAACCACTTTATGTGATGTTACATTTATGTTTCCTTTCAAGAGTTTGTATGCTCAAACAATTGAAATTTAGCTGCGTAACCATCCTGGTCACATAGTTAGCAATATCCAGTTAGCTGGGCTGTTATTATTATTATTATTATTATTAGCATCGCGTATTACTACCCGTTCGGGTTGTACGCACTTACGCTAATGTGTAATGGTAGGGTGATTGTGAGATGAAATGGAGGACCTACAGTTTAACGTGGAATCCGAACCACGGTGGAGGACTGGCATTCCCCACATTCACAAGATGTCTTGTCAGAGGTGAAGGAAGGGTTTGATAATCAGATAAATCTGTGCCGGGACCGGGGATTGAACCCCGGCCGCCAGCATAGAAGTCTGATACCTTACCCCTAGACCGCCAGGTCACCGGCTGGGCTGTTCAATGAAGGGAATGAGCGTGCTTCAGTTATGCAAACTGCTGTTACTAGATCTACACTACATACAATGTTTCACAAGATTCCATGGAACATGTTCTAGCACCTAAAACCATGTAAAATTTATTTGTGATATTTGCTTGGAAGGTTAAACACTCACCTTAAAAAAAAAATTATGAGTTTTTCTTTCTTTCAAATTAACTTAACATTATTTTTGATTTTTGATTAAAAAAAAATTGTTTTAAATTCTCTATAAAATTTTGTATTAACTCACTAAATTTGACTAATTTTGTTCACATTTGTAATGACTTTTTGTAAATAAAATTAATAAAGTTGAACATTATAAAACACATTTCAAACATCGTAATTACTGCATTTTTCAGAATGTTTCTATTGAAATATGTCGACTGTGTTCATATTTGATCAGTATTAAAATTATAAAGGAGGTGTGTATATAAAAATTATAACTTAATCAACATGCTTATCATCTTGAAGATAACCGTTTCCGAAAATAAAATGGCAAAACAATAAAAATTCTTGAGTCAACACATTCGACCATTTCAAATACTAGAAATGGATGCAACTTAATCGAGAGCAGTATTTTATGCGCTTAAGAAGATTCACGAAGAAGCACGAACTCGTTTCCCTCCCCTCTCTCTCTCCACATCCCATCTCATATCACGTGCTATCTTAAGTATCCGCAACACCATCTGAGACGTATGTTCACTGTTTGCACCCTGTTTATCGACACTGCGTCGTTCGCTGGTGAGATAGCGTGATAGCTTTCCATGTTACCTGAAAAATTAGGAGTACGACAAAAATAGTTCCATCTCTATCCGATGATTAATTTTTAAGTTTACTGGTAAAAAAAAACACAGACAAACGATTGAATGTACAGACATACATCAAAGTTTTATTATATTAATATATTATAGTTATTTTCTTTATTTTTACATCTAAAAAGACTATCCCTTTGACTTGTTTACTCAGTTACTGCAGGCATTTTCGATAAACTTTACGATAACGTAATCCTCAACCATTATCAAGAGGACAAAGAAGGTGACCTGGTGGTCTAGGGGTAAGGTGTCAGACTTCTATGCTGGTGGCCGGGGTTCAATCCTCGGTCCCAGCACAGATTTATCCGATTACCAAACCCTTCCTTCACCTCTGACAAGACATCTTGTGAATGTGGGGAATGCCAGGCCACAACCATGGTTCGGATTCCACGTTAAACTGTAGGTCCTTCATTTCATCTCACCATCACCCTACCATTACACATTAGCGTAAGTGCGTATAACCCGAACGGGTAGTAAGACGCGGTGCTAATAATAATAATAATAATAATAATAATAATAATAAGAGGAAAAAGGCGTCAGTCTCGTCTTTTCTAGTTTTCTAATGACAAGAATGAGGTAGCATAAATCCCGGTCGGGTGAACTGAGGTGTTTTTACTCTAAATATCTTCCCAATACCGCTCTATAAAAATTTGGTTAGGCCTACACTCTTCTCAAATTCTATTTAATTATACCATAGCGAATAGTGTAAAAATCTTTGGACCGTGCAGAATGAAAATAAAACGCTTTACTTACACATTTGAATCTAATTTGAAAATCTTTGATTTTGATTTTCAATGTTATGTTTAATTGAACATGATTAAACTCAGGTGAAAAGTTATCACGATTATCTTTTGTTTGTGCTGTAATGGACAGATATACGAATATTGTGTTGCACCAAATCCCACATAAATATTTTATATACATGTTGGTTTATCATCACTATAAAAATTCAGATTACAACGATGTATGTTTATTTAACTCTTAACAAGTTTAATTCCAGTAAATTACATGCGGATGGCCCGAACGGGGAGATAGAGATAGAACGAGGCATACATCTATCGAGAGATGTAAAGAGACAATATGTATAAACGAATTGACCTACTTACTTACCTACTCTATGGCATTAGGAATTTGAAAGTTCATTGCCGCACTTACAAAAGTACGCCACCTATCTCTATTTTGAGCTAGTTCTATCCAGACTACCTGATTACACCGAATCTCTATCTTAAGCTAGTTCTATCTATTCCACCTCATTACACCCTATCCCTATCTTGAGCAAGGTCTATCCAGTCCAACTCAATACACCCTAGCCCTATCTTGAGCAAGGTCTATCCAGTCCAACTCAATACACCCTATCCCTAACTTGAGCAAGGTATATCCAGTCCAACTCAATACACCCTATCCCTAACTTGAGCAAGGTATATCCAGTCCACCTCATCACACCCTATCCCTATCTTAATCTATTTCTATCTAGTCCACCTCATTACACCCTATCTCTGTCTTGGGCTAGTTCTATCCAGTCCACGTCCTTACATAAAATTTATTTCAGGTACATTCTAATGTTATCCTTCCATCTGTGTCTAGGCCTTCCCATTGGTTTCCTACCATTGGGTTTGCTAGTTAGTTCCTTGAACAAGTTTCTATAAACATAAAGAAAGTAATAGATAAAGAAAATAATAGATAAAGAAAATATAAAGAGTGATGGGAAATGACATAAATAGACAGAGGTGTAAAAAGGAAGGGACGAATGTGAGGTAAGGATTTAAAAGTTAAATGGTACCTGTAGAGCCATAACGTGAGTGACTAATAGAAATAAAGGAAGAAAAATATATTATAGGAAGTTGTGAAATGAAACTTGTAAACAAATATGGAGGAAAAAAAGAGAACCGCATCGGTTTCTAGAGGTTAGAATCGTATTTCGCTTGGTTTATCTGGTCGAAGAGTTCGATGACCGACCAGTTAGGGGCACTGGGATGGGCTTCCTGATGTGAAGGTTCCCTTTGTTTCTATTCTCACTTGGCACTAATATGGCTGCACTTAATATAATCTATATGTCACCATAAATCTGTAGGAACATCATTTTATCTGTTTTACCAGTAATAGAGAGGTAGAGGTTCAAATCCAAAATGGGTGTGCTTCACCATTATTTGCATGGCTATAGAATCAAGCAAAGCTACAATTTAGATAAAAATATCCACCTCTCTGGGCACCCAATATGATAAAGTCAATCACAACAACCTTATGCCCAAACTCTTAGATTATTATCACGATTATTACAATATTATAAGTTTTATTTTTTAGAAGAAAACATTTTATTACATACCGGTATATATTGATATATAAGCTTAAGCCTGTCTTAGTTTGATTCCTGACTGTATCTGCGAATTTGAAAATAAAAGGCACGATAGTTTCAATTAATAAAAACTTCTAATTTTTAGTGCCTTAAAAAAGTATATTTTAAAATTAAAATTTAATTTATCCATAGGTATAACGCTTACGCTCAGCCTTAACCAATTCAAATTTTGAATATTTAAATTAATTCCTATTTAATATTTATCTGGATATTTGAATGGGCTTTCTTATCACGTGATAGGTATGATTTCCACCATATAATGTTATTCTATATATATATGCCCCTAGAAGTCACCAGCTTGGTGAGATACACAGATTATTATTATTATTATTATTATTATTATTATTATTATACATATACATACACATACATCTCCACCAGGATCTTTAGGATTTCTCAACCATTGTACATTTTTCTATGGCGGTCACTTAACTCCTTCTGTCTCTTTCTCTCCCTTTCCCAGCCAACAAGCAGCCTTGAATAAATTATACATCCCTACAGGACCGTTTTAAGAAAATGTGAGTCCCAGGGCAAAAAGATCCGACCCCCCACCCCCCTTTTTACAGCAGTTTTTCTCTTTTAGGATTAAGCCGTTATAATATATCGATACGTACTCGGTACTTATGTTACTTAATAATTTCACATATTTTATGGACTATTTATCAACCCATTAAATGACTGCACTCTATAAAATGCAAACAAATTAAGTTAACAAATGTAAATTCCTCTTTGAAACATTGATCCGTTAGTTTTCTGTAGACCTACAGTGGTAGCACAATGGTGGCGTATTCTAATATAATGCATCAAATCAATCAAACAACGTAAATCTTAAAATTACTTAAAGCTAGGTTTTCAGGAATCTGGAATGGAATCCTATCACTATGAGAATATTTATTACTATTAATTATATGTACACTATTAGATGCGAAATTTCAAAAAATACCTGTAATTGAATTTAATAATTTTGGGGGGGAATGTGGCCCCCCTGGAATATGAGGCCCAGGGTAATTGCACCCTTTGCTCCCTCCCCCCTACATGTGGCCCTGCATCCCTATTATATATCATGTGTGTCATTCCATCGTAACTTAGTAGTGCTTTCTTGTGGTGAAACAAGAAACAAGTTTTAAAATTTAAATAGATTTAATCGTTTCAACTTTTCCCACTTATTAGAATGTTCTTTGAGTAGTTCCATTAAACGTTAACGCACAGCTTCCAAATACATTTAATCTAGAGTAAAACATTCAACCAAGAATTGACACCCGATAGTATTTAGTGTTTTTTCTCTACATTGTGATTTTTCATCCATTTTCTTAAACAAACTAAACTCATCTGATATACAATGATTCAATAGTTTAAAAACCCTGGTCTAGTCTGATTAGCTGGTCACTTTGAAACACGATAGCTAAAATCTTCAAAAATATATCATGTCAAAGTGCTCTTTTTGTATTATTTAATAAATGGCTTCAAATTCGAGACTTGATTTTTTGAATGATAATTATTTTGAATGGATTTATTTGTGTTATTGTTTGATAATATTTTCATTCATATCCACTAAATATCCTTCCAATATTTATTTAGCAGCTGTTAGAAACTTAGCCTAACTAATTCTGGGAAAACACAGTGACCAACTCCAAACCCCTGTTTAATAGCTTATCAAATGTAACAGACCAAATATCATATGATTATAAAATAATCTCCAGCGAAAATTGATTTAAAAAGTTCTTCGGAAATTAACATGAATCTTGATTCTGCGGTTAATTATTACTGGCACTAAATACTTTAAAAAAAACCATATAGAACTAAGTGAAGGCCCTTGCCGAGTCTTGTGAACTAAGGAATTTATTTCTTAAACTGTCCAATTTCATGCCCTGAACCAGAAATAAGTAATCGCTCGCAACTTTGAGCCACTCACAACTTTTTTCGCTCTCCCCCCCCCCCTGCCCCCTTCTAGAATGAACCATGTGGTCCCAGTAAAAAGATGACTAGAACTATATTTATCTCCATTAAAGAGATGACTAGAATTGTGCGTGGCCCCAATAAAGAGATTACTGGTACTATACGTGGCCATGGTAAAGATACGACTATAATTGTACTTGGCCCTCGTAAAGAGACAATTAGGACTGTATGTGGCCCCGGCAAAGAGATGACTAGGACTGTAAGTGGCCCCAGTAAAGAGATGACTGGGAATATACTTGGCTGTGATAAAGATATGACTATAATTGTATTGATCCCTGGTAAAGAGACGGATGATTAGGAATGTTTGTGGCCCCAACCATGAGATTACTAGGACTGTTCCTGTCCTCGGAAAAGAAACAACTAGAGCCCTATGTGAATCCAACAAAGAGACGATAGGACCTAACGAGGTCCTAATAAAGAGACGGAAGGTAAATATGCAGCTAGATGACATATTTAGTAAAGCCATCACGGATTAAAAAATATGTGTCAGTAAATGTTTTTGAAACTTAATTTATGCCGTTGAACTTAAATAGATGTGAGTTAAGTTTGATATTTATTAATTGAATTTACAATGTTATTTGAATAATATTTACTACTTTATACAGTATACGCTTTAGAATAGTTTTTATTAAAATTTAACAGAAGGAAATTGGTTAAGATGGATTAACTGTTATAATAATGCTTTTATTTTACGCCAGTAAGGCCTAGTTAGCAGTCATTTATTCATTCAAAAACTATTAAACTACCCATTTAACCATATTTCCATTTTCCCCAGTAAAATTATCCATAACTTTTCTTTTTCAAATGTAATAAGTTAAGCTAATTTGAAAGTAGGTGTTATCGAGTTGTTCCTACCACAATTTATGAAAGGGAAGTGCTTCATTCTAGAGGAAGGAGAATGGAAATGTCGTGAGCGATTCAAAGTAGTAACATTGATTTTTTCTTGTTCAGTGCACGAGATTAAAAACAAGAAAAATGTTTGCTTAATAATAGTTCCAGAATATTTTAGTGCATGAGATGGGACAGATTCAGGTAGAAATTTCTGAGTGCATGACATGGTAGGTCACCTTTATTTTCAACCTTTAACTGATCAGCTACAACTTACAAGGGAGTTCTAAGACACTTTGAAGACGTTCAGCTGTCTCGCAATATTTAAATATACTGTATAAGTTTAAAAAAAAAAAACTATGATCTACACCAAAATGAAGTTGAAATATACCAACAATATAAATAGCGTTGGCAACCGTATGGATTGTATTGAATAAATTAGAACATACATGTGAAAATGTAAATCAATAGCTCATATTCATGAGCTTTTATCATATTCTTACAGTTCTAAGAAGATATATTCAGCCAGCCATAAACAAATGCAGTAATTTGTTATTATTATTATTATTATTATTATTATTAGCACCGCGTCTTACTACCCGTTCGGGTTATACGCACTTACGCTAATGTGTAATGGTAGGGTGATTGTGAGATGAAATGGAGGACCTACAGTTTAACGTGGAATCCGAACCACGGTGGAGACCTGGCATTCCCCACATTCACAAGATGTCNAGATACATCTTTGCCGGGACCGAGGATTGAACCCCGGCCGCCAGCATAGAAGTCTGACACCTTACCCCTAGACCGCCAGGTCACCGCCATTTGCTGTTAAAGTCGCAAAAGGAAATTATAATTTATCAGATTATTTTTTTAATATGGAATTTTTGAAGCCGCATTTATTCTATCCACCACGTCTTACTTATTCTACTTCTTGTCCAGGCTATATGCATTTTAATAGCGTTAAAGGGATGAGAAAGGTTGAGTTTGTACGGAGGAAGAGAGGGAAACAATTTTTAATGAAACAATCTCATAACACTAGGCCAAGATTCGAACAGCGAACTCATCACCATCAGCAAACCAGACTATATGAACCTGAAATCTATTCCACGTGCTCACCAGTGTGGGTGGCAGCGTTGTGAGCGTTTTTACCTTCAGGAAGGCGGCACTTTTAAGCTGCCAGGTCTAATAATCCCAGCATGCCCCATACAATAGTGCAGCCATTGTTAGCTTTGACCTAGGTGGTTGGGATGGAATCCCTATGGTGACGACGTATCTTCAATCCTCAGGATGGTTCCGATTTGGCAGCAGGAGAAAACTAGTGGATTATGACCTTCAACAGCCCCCTCCTTCAAGCACTCAAGCATTAGGTGTTTAAAACTCTCAGTAGAGCTATGTAGACGGTTCACGGTAAATTGGAATTTTCTCAGAGCTATAAAGGTACTTTTTTTTAGCATCACGTGCTACTGCCCGTTCGGGTTGTAAGCAAATTAATTAATTATTACGCTAGTGGTTTTAGGGATTATGGAGGATATATTTATATGAAGTGTACTCGCATTTGCATGGAGGGAGAGTATGACACAATATTGTAAAATTCATCCTCAGTCACCCAACCGAGATTCGAGCCTTGATCAGTCTACTGCGAGAGTAACGTTAGACCACGTGCCCACCAAAGTGGCGGTAAAAATACTAAAACACTGATTGGAGCCTCATAAATAGGTTTTGTCACATTGTTAAATGAATTCAATATACGTTAGTTGTAAAAGTAACCAAACCAATTGCAGAGTAACTTGATTATGAAACTGATCATAATTCATAATCTCTAAGAAATGGGATAAACTACGATCAACGAGCTATGATATTGTTTGGGAGTTATGTGAGTTTTGGTTTTCCATCAATTCGCACCAAATAATTGAGATATACGTATTTTAATTATACTATTGGGGTAGGGATGAGGAAAGTAACTTTGAGGAAGTATGTTCATATTTAAAATATAACTTTAATTGATAGAGGAAGTCTAGATCTAGGTTTATAACTACTTACTTTAATCTCAGAGGTACGATTTTTTTTAAGGTAAAGGTGTCGTTGAATTTCTTAAAAGTATATTAAACTCTAACTTTAAATTTTTTAACTGGTCAGAAACCTGTTGATAATTTTCGCCTACATTTTGTTGAAAACTATATTAAAAAGTATCAAACAACTTCCTAAATAAGCGGGATTTATAAACGTCACCAGTGCATCTCAGAGATTAACTATGTAGCACTATTAAAGGCCGCATTTACAAGGAACTATTAAAAGCACTGAGTCACATTGGGGAGCGTGAAATCAAAATGCAAGACTCATATAATCTGGTTTAATAGTTACTGGAAGGTGACCTGGCGGTCTAGGGGTGAGGTGTCAGACCTCTATGCTGGCGGCCGGGGTTCAATCCTCGGTCCCGGCATAGATTTATCTGATTACCAAACCCTTCCTTCACCTCTTACAAGACATCTTGTAGATGTGGGGAATGCCAGACCTCCACCATGGTTCGGATTCCACGTTAAATTGTAGGTCCTTCATTTCATCTCACAATCACCTTACCATTACACATTAGCGTAAGTGTGTATAACCCGAACGGGTAGTAAGACGCGGTGCTAATAATAATAATAGTTACTAGAAGGTTGGGGTTTGGTGGGTATTCTGGGAGACGTTTCCCCTAAACGGGTTTCAACTCTTTAATCACGCAATTGTGGGTACATTTAATTAAAATTCTACCTTATTCGTCGCTAACTCATACGAGTGATTAAAATACAAATTTACCTGACTTTTAAGCAATACGTGATTGAAAAATAGGTTGTCAATAATTTAACCATCGGCTATTGGTAATCTAGATAATAAAGTCAAAATATAGTTGCTGATTTTCTAACGAGTAGATGTATGCCACTTAAAATCAGTCAAAAATCGGTTTCTGGTTTTCACCACGTAAGCTAAAAATCCCCATTTGATTAGTTATTTGAATCCAAGTACGTGGGTCAAATGAAATAAGCAATCTCTTGGAATTTGTAAACGTTAGTATTTTTCCATACAACAATTAATGAATTTATAGATGAGGTTATTATTTTATATGAATAGAATATTGGCCATACCTGATTTAAGATTTATGATGAGCTAGGATAATATATTTTATCCAACATAGCGAATAAAATAGTACTAGTTAGTGCAAAATTCAAGTACGCATTTGAATACTTAAAATTATATTTATATTGCAACAAATCCAGTATTTAAAAAAAGCTTGAAATAGTGCTGGACTTTTATAAATTTGTTTATATTTTCTGTCTAATTTCTATGTATAAATACATACTAAATAAATCTACATACAAAATAAAACATTTTTTACAATTTTAAGGATCGATCAAACCCCGTATTTATGAATCGAATTAAAACGGCTATAAATTTGAGACATATTTAATATAGACCTGTATTTATAAACTACATGACTTAAATCACAAATAAATCCTATTATTAAATGGTTTTGAAAGGTACCATATTGTGATCTTTGCCAATTTCAATTGATGTCAGTCCAGTTTGATTTTTCAAATGTTTATGATTATTTTAACTAACTATAAAGTGGTGTTATTGAACATATCATTAATATGTTCGGCCATTTTGTCTAAATAAACATAAGCTTACTACGTCCGCTAAGCTTAACTTTAATCATTATTTTGAACCCTCGGTAGATTTAAATCATCCTGATAAAAGCCACTGCAGCTCTGATACGAAGATCCGTAATTAACAGCCCTTAAATGCATATAGGTCTGAATGGTGTTAGTATTTTACTGAGGGGTCTGAGCAATATTATTTTTGGTACCGTTTATCACTACACCTTTGTAATTTAGGAATAACTACAAATTACGCTAATGCATTAAGTTCGAGAAAGGTTGAATTTACAGGAAATATGTCTATATTTCAGCAGAAGGAGGGTGGAAATTCATTTAGAAAAAGACACCCTCCGTACACCCAACCGGAATTAAAACTGCGATCTCTCCGTTATTGGTAGTCAAGAATATCAAGAGTGAGGCCTAAAAGCAGTGGTTCCCAAATTCAGGGTCGCGACCCAGACGAGGTTCGTGAGTATGTTCCTGAGGATCACCGGAAGGTCTCTAAAAAAAAAAATCCAAATTTATTAAATATTACAACAACAAACACTTTATCAAGCTGGAGTGTTATAATCAGTTAATGCAATAATGACACTAGCCATATTGTTTAAACAACGCTTTGAAACCATTGTGTACTTGTAATTCAGGACCCAGTTCAAAGACAAGCTCATTCTCACTCTGTAAGTTGAAAGGGCTCTTTTCTTTCTTCTGATATAGCCTACCTTTGTGATCAAGGACTTTAATGTTCTATAAGGATCAAGACTAAATAAATAAATCAATCACCTGGATCCTCAAAATCATTTGTTTTATACTCTGTCTACTAACATAACACCCAAACTTGAAGAACACATCTACACAATGAAGCACCATCACAGCTGTCACTGAAAAACCTTTTTTGTCACTAACATTTTTCAATTGAGTCACATTTTCACAAAATTGTTGTGTAATTTTATATTTGTACGCTTAAAATTTATTGAAATTGATTCAATTTAGCTGATAACATTTATCAATACAAAATAAATACTAAAAAACTCGCCCAAAGAATGAAACAGCATTGTTGGATCCATTGAAATATACTTTTATACCGAACATTGTAAAAAGTGACATTTCTATTTAAAACTTTTCTTTACGTTTTGTTTGATTTAAAAGTGATTGAAACCATTGCTATTTAAATTAATCTAAGTTAATTTAGCAAACACTAAAATGAAAATAGTAGGGAATTGAAACTACATGTAATGACATTTTTGGGTTGCTTGTCCGAGTAAATATTATATTTAAGGTCACGACCAAAAAAGTTTGGGAAACACTTCCTCAGATATTTTAACTACCGAACCGGGTAGGAACAAATCTGAGTTTCAGTAGAACCAATATATTATCGACACTTCATAACATGTCACATCAATTTGATTAATACAATCTAGACTTGATTGTTTTACTATACTTAAAAACTATTTTTTTTTGTAACATGTCTTGCTGCCCGTTCGGGTTATATTCCTTAAATATAAGTAATTGATAGCGTGCTAAAGAAGGATAAACAAACTACATTATTTATGGCAGAGTGTTTTGCATGATAAGTTTACTTCATTCCCTCTACTGGTAGTCACGCTCGCAAAATATACTGACTGGACGCTCGCTTTGGAGGCCACAGCTGCTGGCCCCCTACACACGGTCATGCCCTGCTTAGTGCCAGGCTTGTCAGTTGGACCGTTCGTTCCAAAGCTGATAGTGAGTGGGGCATTCCTGCCAGGAATGTTTGCTGGTCAAACCAAAAATGAAAGAGTCAGACGTGTTTGATATTTGCTATAATGCCTGGAATGATGAAAAGCCAGACACGCCGAAACTGATCGTGAGTGAGTAACATCAAGCCCGGAATGACTGACGCATGCGTAGTAAACTTATTGAGCCCGCGCTTTTAGCATTCATCTCTTTGTTGTTTTGTGTGCTGGAGGTTGATATTCGTTGACTTCTAATACCAAATTAAACTCTGTTGAATTCATGATGGACTTTATTAATTTGTAGGGTGACCTGGCGGTCTAGGGGTAAGGTGTCAGACTTCTATGCTGGCGGCCGGGGTTAAACCCTCGGTCCCGGTAAAGATTTATCTGATTACAGAACCCTTCCTTCACCTCTGACAAGACATCTTGCGAATGTGTGGAATGCCAGGTCTCCACCGTGGTTCGGATTCCACGTTAAACTGTAAGGTCCTCCATTTCATCTCACTATCACCCTACCATTACACATTAGCGTAAGTGCGTATAGCCTGAACGGGTGGTAAGACGCGGTGCTAATAATAATAATGCATACTAATTATTTCACTTTTTGAAGATAATGTCACTTAGGTGAGCTCCATCGGACGTCAAACAAATCCAAGCAGGTTGCCCATCACTTTCCTTATCATATATCGTCTAATTGTTTCCGCCGACCCTATATTACTTACGATAGTGTGGTAGGGGTAGCATGTCAAAGAATCCTGGAAGGTATGTGAAAATACCTTTCTCGGCAAAATTAGTAGGCCCTTTCACTCTCGCTCACAGAAATTCAGTGTGGAAGGCAATGGGGAGTGACCACACTTCCTGAAGTCCCCTAGTACATGATATTCTCACCAGATGGTAGAGACAACATTAATCAGCAGCTGAAGTGCTGAGTACATGTCCGGTTCCGGATGGATAGAAACCAAATCAAACCAACATTAGGGTTGACATGTGAAGAAGAAGGATAGGGAGTAGTATGGTAGAAAGTAAAGGAAATCAATCCTCAATTTAATGGAGAAAGAAAGAAGAGAATGTAGGAAAAAATGCCTCAGTACACCTGATCAGGATTCAAACCCCAATCTCCCCGTTGGTAGCAATCTGATCTATTGCAATAAAAGCCTTAGACTATGCAATCACTAATGCATTGGTATTACACTACTATATAAAACAGAATATTTACGAACTCATAATATTAATAAAGTTAAAACTACAATAATTTCAGCCATAGAATTCCAAACAGTTTGGTAATAACTCACCTCGGTGACGTAGTTGGCTAACGCGCTATTTCATGTTGAGCTAGACTGCTGAGGACGGGGAGATCGAGGTTCGAATCTCGGTCGGGTGAACTGGGGGAGGTTTTTCCTAAATGGTTTTCCACTCTCCCTCCACGCAAATGCGGGTTCACTTCCTCTCATTCAACCTTCCGAATTCTTAATCCATTAACGTAAATATTACTTAAAGCGTATAACCCGAATGGGTAGTAAGACGCGGTGCTAAATAATAATAATAATTTGGTATTAAATTACGTTGTAAGTGGTTGTAACTAGATGGGTCAGCTAATGGGGTGGTTAAAAGTGTTCTAGAGCATT
The DNA here is from genome assembly GCA_901482245.1 of Timema douglasi. Lineage (NCBI taxonomy): Eukaryota > Metazoa > Arthropoda > Insecta > Phasmatodea > Timematidae > Timema > Timema douglasi. The sequence continues at coordinate 351,272 of CABEEJ010000211.1, forward strand.
AGGCTGTATATAAATTGAAACAAAATTAATAATAATTAGGAGCGTATAACCCGAACGGGTAGTAAGACGCGGTGCTAAATATTATTAAAAATAATTAGGATTATTATTTTTATATTATACATATATATTTTTCGCCCTGAAGAAATGCTGGGGTACTTTTATTTAAAAAAGTTCTGGTAGGATTGAAACATAATTTGTGGTAAACCATCAAATAGGATTCAATAAAATGATTGATTTAGAGGACTCAAAACAATAAAATCTCAAATATATACAATATTGCTTAGCCATACTCTTCGGAGGATCTACAAAATCAGAATTATGGTTTATTTATGAATTTTTAATGGTAAATATGATTAAAAATAGGAGCGAAACAATACTTTCAAATTTTTTTATTTGAGAAGTACTCAAACAAGTTAAATAAAGTAGTAACTAAATTAATAGTGTATGTGCAGTAAATTATGTTATGAAAATTATCTAAAAAATAAACGCTAAAATTATTACACATTTTTACACCGTTTTCTTTCTGCAGTGATTTAATTGGTTTTAAATACCCACAACATTAATATGGGTATGTAGGTCATATAAAACAAATCTGCCATTTCAGATTTTACAAAAATACTCAGTTTCAATTTTGGTTTAGCGTCCATGATTTAATATGATTTATAGAAATCATAGCTGATTCGGTCTTTGTTTGACGATACACGCTATGATTTCTTTAAAACTTTACTATCTTAAATAAGCATGTCATTTTCAAAGACAAAACCTCTATACATAAAAAAATAAATATATCTTAGTTTGTCGTTTATTTGTTTAGTATCTTATTTTATAATTATGTAATACATTTAATAGCACTGGATATGATTTTATAATTTCATTTTTCATAAGTCATAACTACAAAAATGCAAAGTAGGATATAGTCCTATCATAGTGAAGGAATCCTGGTGAGAAAGGCTGTATATCTTCAGGTATCCTCAAAGTCGCTCTCCAACCAAATTATGCATTGGAGGAATGGTAAAAATGATGCAGTTAAACATTTCATGAATGTACTAGCTTTTACCCGTCGCGGCATCCCCTGCAATAATTGATAAAATCTTTTGATTTTTAACTAAAATGTTTTGTTCATAAATCAAACTTTAATTTTTTCAAATATCTATGCATTTTTTTTTTCAGTTCTAGCTGTAAATAATTTTGCCGTATTTTAATTTTCACTTTTAAATATTTCATGATAAAATAAATATATATTATTTAAGTTATCAATTATACAGTTTAAAAAAAAATACCTTCATAATTAGTAAGGTAAATAAATAAATGTAATAATATTTTTTTTGAACTACATTGCTAAAATCACATCATATTTATTATTTATTAGTACGAAACTACGTCACACTAATTACTATTTAACTTAATTACAAAATATTAAATCATAAATTCTTAAATAATATAATTTCAATCATATTATAATCATATATTTATTATTATTTAAAATCAAAGGTTGGGTCCTATATATATATATATTGGTCCTATATGTTTATATAATAATATGATAATATTTAGCACCACGTCTTACTACCCGTTCGGGTTGTACGCTTTAAGTACTAATTAATCTAATGGATTAGGACTTGGGAAGGTTGAATTAGAGGAAATGAGCCCGCATTTGCTTGGAGGGAGAGTGGAAAACCATTTAGGAAAAACCACCCCCAGTTCACCCGACCGAGATTCGAACCTCGATCTCCCCGTCCTCAGTAGTCGTCCTATATGTTATTCCAGGACATACTCTACCAACGTACAAAGTTTCATTCGAATTAGTTCTAATCCGTTAACTTTATATTACTTTCTCACCTTTTTAAAGTTTGTAAATAACAGTTAAAAACGAAAACATACGCACAAAAAATACTATTGAACTTTTATCATAAAGGTGACTTCGTGTTTACAGGTGAAAACAACAAAATTTCTCTCAACTTTAGGCTCTGTAAAAATATTTTGAAGGTTGGATGGTGCGTAAGTTTTTGTTTTGAACTGATCTTTACTAACTTTAAAAAATTGTGAGTTAAAGTAATATTCTAACTATAATCACATTCATATTTACTCGTACATTAGTAATGTAAAATTAATGTAAAATCAAAGGTTGTAAATAGTCATATATGTTATTCCAGGACATACTCTACCAACATACAAAGTTTCACTTAAATCCGTTCAGTAGTTTTGGCGTGATTAGTAACAGACATTGTAGGTGACCTGGCGGTCTAGGGGTAAGGTGTCAGACTTCTGTGCTGGTGGCCGAGGTTCAATCCCCGGTCCCGGTATAGATTTATCTGATTACCAAACCCTTCCTTCACCTCTGACAAGACATCTTGTGAATGTGGGGAATGCCAGGCCTCCACCGTGGTTCGGATTCCACGTTAAACTGTAGGTCCTCCATTTCATCTCACAATCACCCTACCATTACACATTAGCGTAAGTGCGTACAATCCGAACGGGTAGTAAGACGTGGTGCTAATAATAATAATAATAATAATATATTTTAATTTTGTTTACACTTCATAACTGATAGGGGCAGTTTTGGATAGTGGTGATTTAAACTACTCCATAAAAGATATAGAATAAGAAGGGGTGGATTTAAAAAAATGCACAAACATCCACATGGAAATAGAAATGAAAAATGCTCCTTAACAATCGTCCATACTCTCTTATAAAATATACTAGATATAATATTCTGAAAATTGACCCCTGGACACGGGAATCGAACCCGGGTCCTTTGGCTTAGTACGCCACTGCTCTAACCACTGAGCTATCCAGAATTCGTCTCGTGTTTACGGTCATATTTCACTCATATTTTAAGGCAGAGAGTCTATGATGGGCACGAGACGAATCCTGGATAGTTAAGTGCTTAGAGCAGTGGCGTACTAAACCAAAGGTCCCGGGTTCGATTTCCGTGTCCAGGTGTCATTTTTATATTTTCAGAATATGATATTTGTGTGGAGTGATCCCTCACTAAATGCGTACATAATAGCTTCAGCTATTTGATTCATACTAGATATAGTTTGTGACAAAGTTTTCAAAACCATGTTATTATTATTAATAATAAAAATATTAGCACCGCATCTTACTACCCATTCGGGCTATGCGCCTTAAGTACTAATTACGCTAATGGATTATGAATTGGGAAGGTCAAATAAGAGGAAGTGAACCCGCATTTGCGTGGAGGGAGAGTGGAAAACCATTTAGGAAAAACCACCCCAGTTCACCCGACCGAGATTCTAACTTCGATCTCCCCGTCCTCATCAGTCGACCTCAACACTACTAGCGCGTTAGCCAACTACGCCACCGAGGCGGGTATGTTATTATTAAACTATCCTCAAATAATTTGTATTTGAAAGCCATACATATTTATTATGTAGATCACTCCCCAAATAACTATTAAAATAACACGTTACAAACTTTTTTAATAAGTTTGTCATCAGTTAACTATCATTAATTTGAGGGCTAGAATAAAATAGTCAAAGCAAGATATTACATTTTTAACATTTAAATATCAAGATTGAGCAAAATCGATCAAACATTTTCAACGTTAGCCTAGGGACAGCAACATAGATAGATAAACAAACATACATACATACATACATACAGACATGGAGACAGACATATTGAGTAGGACCCAGTTTGTTGAGTTCAGATGCACATACAACCAGTGGCGGCTCGTGTATAGGCAATGCTGAACTGCAGCACCCCCTATTTCCACTTGATATTATCGATAACATTTAATCTAATTCATTAAGCTTAATGTCAGTACTTCATTAGCCATCTCCCAGTTTATTAAAAAGATACAAAAACCTTTTTATGGAATTGTGCACTTCACAGTGCCAGCGAAGTGGTGTTTGACTGTTGTGCGCATGCGCACAAAGTAGGGGGTGGGGAGGAAGGTGGGACTGCCAGGTAGAGGAGAGAGAGCACGGTTGCTCTCGCAGTGCCGGCTCTGGCGTGATGGTGGAAGGGAGTTTTATTTTTACTCATTGTGTGCTGTGCTTAAAAACCGTGTACCATATTCTTGAATGTGATAAAGTGTAGAAGAGTGTAGAATTAGATTGTTATTTTGCTTCCATCTATTCTATTTGATTCTTTTTTTTTCGGTTCTTTTATATAACAGAAAGAATAAATGCACTTGGAGTACTTTCAATGGAGAAAAATTTCCTCGATTGTCATCCAGAGATCAAGGAGAAACTTATTGAACTTTTTGCGCAAATTTAAACAAGAAGAATGTATTTCAGTTTAAATAAGTAGATCTAGCTTGAACTGTAACAATTTAAGTTAAAGTAAGAAAAAAGTTTTTTTGTTAATATTTTATCAAGCTCCTGAATACATTTTCTTTTTATACAGTTTTTTCTTTCTACACAATTTTAAAACAAAGGCTAAACACTTTCTGGAGCAGCACCCCCACTAATTTTAGCTATGAGCTGCCACTGCATACAACGTCAAGATTTATCACAATCTCGAGACCAAAATCTCTCACTATTACAATAATATACTATAAGAATCTTTAAGAACTATAAGATCTACAATCTATAAGGTAAAAATAATAAAGGATGTGACACAATCCTAAAAGTTTCTCATATTGTGTATTATAACACAGAAAAAAAAAGTTTTCAGTGACTACCCTTACGTAAGTTTTCCTTAAAAGTTAATCACAATAAACTCTCTTCAATCATATATTTTTGTTGACATTATTAAGTTCTTGACTATGATGAGACATGTGATTGTTGTCCTGTCTCTCGTCTATTGTGTAGTTGCGGATCCGCGGTTTTTTTCAGCAGTTATTAGACAAAATTCAATCAGTAATATATATTCGTTTAATGCCTGACAAAATAAATAACAGCACAGTGAAGAAATAAAAGATGGTATGCTTGTATTTGAACAGTATTAACTCAACCGGCTATGGGCCCAAAACGCTTCCACTGTGACGCCATTATATCGTAAATTGCGAGTTGGGAGAAATTTTGTTCGTGTCGTCGTTACATATTTTTTTGTTCGTATTGTTGGTACGGTTTGTACGTGTCGTTAGTACGTTTTGTTCTTGTCGTCGGTAGGTGTATATTGCGCCCAGTATATATTTTTTTCACTGCTTGCAGTAATGACGGAGAAGGGCACATACGATCTCTCAAAATTCGACGACACAAATCTCGCATTGTGGATATTTAGTGTGTCTTTCTTACTTGGTGCTTTAGATTTGGTAGAATTTGTGGAAGGGACGGATACAGAAACTTCAAAGCAGCAAAACTCGACGCATGGAATTGTAAGTCAAAAACAGCATTGATCTTATTGAGCTCAGTGTATCGGACATTTCATGTGAATTTAATAAACAGTAGGATACCAAAAGGGATCTGTAATAAACTACATTCTTTGTATGGAGATACAAGTGAAGATGTGAAACAGGATTGTTGGCAACAATTTTACGATTTTCGGATCAAGAATGGCGTGTCTGTTGCGATACAGCTAGACAAATTTGAAACCATCTGTAAGAAGCTTGATGATGCAGGTGAAAAAAACCCACCTGATTCAGCTGTGATTATAAACTGCTGAGCAGTTTGCCATCAATATTATCGGCATTTACCATGGCCTGGGAGTACATCGCAAAATATAAGCATAAAAAAGATAATTTAATCGCGAGGATAATTCGTGAAGACAAAAGATCGACATCGATGGAATAGGAGTTTTCAGCACCTGCACTGCAGGTAAAAGCCCTTCAGCTTAAACTAGATAAACAAGAAAAAATGCCATCCAATTACTAAAAGGTTAATGATTCCAAGTACAAGCAGAAGAAAAATTCCAAGAGTATTGAAGAGTTGTAATTAAAGCATTCTTGTAAGTAATGCAACGAGATTGGTCACTGGTATCGTGAATGTGAAAAGCGAATAGCAGATTAAGAAAATAAAGGAAGAAAAATGAGTGATGATTCTGCATCTGCATATTTGTGTGACATTTCAGCTTTATTCTCAGAAACGACAGATGAGGATACATCTGTGTGGTTGACAGACTCGGGGGCAAGCCTGCACATGACTTTCCACCGTGAATTTTTTCAGTGAACTCAGACTTGTTGGTTATATAAAGTTTGTTCAAATCAAAAATGACCTGTAGCAGGTCGGCACAATTTTTATTCCTGCGGAAGTGCATGGAAAGAGGGTAAACCGGAAATTGACCAATGTGCTTTTAGTTCCGGATTTGAAACGAAATTTATTTTCAGTTGGAGCGATCAATGACAACAATTTCTCATTCCATAGTTACCATAATAACTGCGAGGTCCGAGAAAGAAGTGGTGCCTTATCAGCGAAAGTGGTGCGTCATAGATTGCTGTTCCGAAATCCAAATGCTTTTCGATGTACAAGTTTTTTCAAAGTGTAATGTTGCAGAAAATATCTCACTGAAGCTGTGGCACGAGAGGTTGGGTCACATTAATGTCGGTTCAATTAATGCAACGGAAAAATTTGATGCATCTAAAGGTTTAGTAATCAAAGACAAATCCAATTTTTTTCTGCATGCTCGCAAACCACACCCATTGAGCAAGAGACCGAAAGATGATAATCCCGGTGAAATAATTAATTCAGATGTATGTGGTCCAGTTAATGTACAGTCACCAGGTGGTTCAAAGTATTTCTGATAGTGAAAGTATGAATACTCTGGATACCTCTCTGTATTTTTCATACATCACAAACATCAAGTGTTTGCAAAGTTCAAAGATAATGAAGCTTTTGTGACAAAGCAGACCGGCAACAACATAAAAATTCTTCGTACATACAATGGCACAGAGTACCTGTCAAATGAAGTCAATGCTTTTCTGAAAATCAAAGTAATTGTTCACTAGCTGTCGACACCATGTGCTCATGAACAGAATGGTCGAGCTGAGCGTGAAATTCGTACCCTTTGTGAAAGTTCCAGATATATGTTACTTGCCGGAAACCTTCCAGAAGAATTATTGGCTGAAGCTGTTGAAACAGCTATGCATGCTTTGAATCGAACCATCTCAAAACAATCTGTCAGAACGATTGGTGGTTTAATGAAAAGCCAGAAATCAAACGTGTGCGCGTATTTGGTTGTGATGCATACATGCATATGCCCAAGGAGACACGCAGAAGTTTGATCTAAAGAGCAAGAAAACGATCTTTGTTTGCTATCAGGGATAGTCTAGGAATTATTGACTATGGGATCCTAACACTCGAAAAATACATGTCAGCTGTGAGGTAATCTTCAATGAGAGAGCTGCAATGGCAGAGCAAGGTTTTCATAAAAATGAGGTGAAAATTAATTTTGGTTTCGAAAATCAACCATACCCAGAAAATGATGAAAACCCACTACCATTAGCTCAGGTGGAACTTGACTAGGATCATAAAGGTCAATCAGACTTAGAAGCAGCAGTGGAGCTAAGACCAGCAGCAAGCAGCTGAGCGAGTAGAACCTCAACTGGAAGAGATTCAACTAGCATCAGGTCCAGGAAGACAACTTCGTGATCCAGACCTGCTACGCAGACCATGTCATTACAATGATTCTGTGCTAGTTGTGGATACTGTGGCTTCTACTTTAGAAGAGGCTGTCACGAGTGATGAAGCAAAAAATTGTTTACTTGCTATGAATGACGAAATGAGTGCACTTCAACAAAACGAAGCGTGAGAACTTGTGATTCTCCCAGAAAGGAAGCATGTGATTGGTTGTAAGTGGGTGTTCAATGAGAAATCAAATTCAAGTGGGGGTCTTAGATACAAGGCCAGCCTTGTTACAAAGGAGTTTGCTCAGCAAGAAGGTATCGATTATTTTGAGACTTTTGCACTTGTAGTTCGTTATGAATCAATTCAATTTCTTCTAGCCATCGTAGCGGGAGAAGATCTTGAAATTGAGAAATATATTCAGCAACCCCCCGGATTTGAAAACAAAGCACATCTTAAAGCAGTATGTAGACTTCAAAGGACCCTGTATGGTCGCAAGCAATCGCCACGTTTCTGGAACATAAAATTCGTGAAATTTTTAGAAAAAATTGTTTTCCAACAAACTGAGTGTTTGCTGGCAAGGTCAAAGGAGCAACTGTATACTTAACTTTATGTTGATGATAGACTGTTGATGTCAGCTTCTCAAGAAGCAATTGATGAGGTTCTGAAAAATATGGAACAGTGTTTTAAAATCACAATTGGTGAAGCTAAGCATTTCATCGGCCTTGAAATCGAATGAAATCGGGAAAAATGCACTAAAAAAATTAGTAAGTGCATACATACAGAAAATACTACGAAGATTCGAAGCCGTCAAATGTTCCTGCTGAACCGGGCTTACACTTAAGCAAATGATAGAGTTCAAGAGATGAAGAAGAAAGGAAGAAACTGCAATATGTGCCATATCTTGATGCAATTGGTTTTCTTCTTTTCGCTGCAAAAGTCAGTCATCCTGATAATGAATATGCAGTCAACCAAGCCAGTCAATTTTTGACTAGCTATGGGCATATTCACTGGCCGGCAGTTAAGAAGACCCTCCGTTATTTAAGGGGGATTATGGGACTGTTTATGGAGACAGGAGAGTAACACTACATTGAGAAGTTTTACGAATGTAGATTATGCTGGTAATGTAGATACGCGAAAATCGACTAGTGCTTTTGTATTTTTGTTTAATGGGGGTGCTATCTCTTGGTCCTCTGAGTGAAAAAGAGTAGTCGCATTTTCAACAACAAAAGCTGAGTGCATTGCATTGTCCAATGGAACGTAGACTACGTAGAATTATTTATGAATTGGGTTTGGAATGTGATAAGGTCCCAATGCACGTAAATAATCAATTAGCAATTAAATTGACGAATAATCCTGAGCACCACCGAAAAACTGAGCATATTGATGTTCGTTTTCACTCTGTACGGAATGTCTATGAACGTGGTGACAATGATATAAAGTATATTGAATGCAAAGGACAACTTGCAGATATTCTTACAAAGCCTCTGCCAAAGCATCTGTATAATTACTTGCGAAGCAAGGTTGGTTTGAGAGACATATCTAAATAAGTGGGAGTGAGGACATTATTTAGTTCTTGGCTATGATGAGACATGTAGTTGTTGTCTTGTCTCTAGCCTATCGTGTTGTTGCGCATGCATGTTTTTTTTTCAGTTGCGTTTAACAGACTAGTAATGTTTTTTCGTATGTTTTTGATCTCCAAAGTGATTAACTAATTTCGGAAGTTATTAGACCAAATTCAATCAGTTATATATACTCGTTTAATGGTTGATAAAATAAATAAGAGCGCAGTGAAGAAATAAAAGCTGATATGCTTATATTTGAACAGTATTAACTCAACAATTTTAAACAAGTGGTTAGAACATTTCCAAAAATTTCAAAAATTCATTTACTTGTAGACAATCCTTAAATTATCTTTATTTATTATTAAAAACAATTCTTAGATACCAATTTTTAGCTAAATCTTAAAAATCATTTTCAGAAAATTCAAATTTTCTAAAATATTTTCATTCATATATTTACCTTTGAATTAATTTATTTTATAAAACTCAACCAATAGTTGTGTATCCTTAAAAATAATCTGCAACTAAAAATTTCAACAAAATTCTTAAAGATAATTCTAAATGTCAAGTATTTCAATAAACAGTCATCAGTCATATTGATTATTAAATAAATTATGATTAATAAATCTTTCTTCTCTTTAAAAATATTGCTACACTGCCTGTTAATTTATTTTAAGCCTAACTATTAATAATAGGTCAGCCTCTTCCATGACACTGATATCACTTGACTCATTTAACTTAACTTACTCGACATAATTACTTACTTAATTACTTTTCTAATTTAACTTACTTAAAAATGGTATTAAAAATAAGAAATATCGCTAATGTTAAAATTGATTAGATTGAGGTCAGACAAGTGGTTATCTCCCTCTCTCTCTTAAACTCTGAGCAATTAAATAGATTGTCATTAAGTATGTTCTCAATATTCCACTCGTTACGTTCTACCCACCTTTGGATGCGTTAAGGTTTAGTTTGAAATCCCTGAGCTAGGTAAACACAAAATGCTTTAGCTCACGGAAAGTATTTTGTTATTTCTATTTTCATTAGTTTGGCTAAAAGAGCCGTCTTTGTTTGTTTTTTTTGCTACAGTAGGTATTTTAAATGGGTGTTAGTCATTACCACTAAAACAAATTATTTATTTTTATTTTGCATCAACATTATAAATCTACGTGTAGTTTTATATTTAATGTTGCTGTTTTGTGTTATATGTAATAAAAAGCAGATGACTGATAGTCTTTATCTGAAAAAAAATCCTTATTTTTATCTCCAGATCACTGCCCTAACGCTCCTCTTGTACAAGGTTTGAATCCCTTTCTTGGCACATTTATCAAATATAGATTATTCCAGTTTATCAAAGGATTTATGAATATACTGGTATTTATATAAACGGTAAACCTCACTTACAACATTCAAAACCTTTTAAGTATATCTATGCTAAGAATTTTGTCATGTTATTAATGTTACTACACCTTTACTATACTTTTTGGATTCTAATATTAAATATCTCTCATAATTTCACCTTGGATTTGAAGTTGATATTATTCTTTAGTGATCAATTCAGTCATAAAACAAATGCGTTATATAATCAATAATGCATTATTTACGAGTACATAGGCTATATAATTAGCATTGTTCACGAGGTTTAAAACGCCAGAATCAAAATAAATGTCAACATTAAAACAAATACGCTTTGGGTATTCGATCGATTGCTTATAATTTGAGATTAACTGCGGTAATTCATTTTTAGTGGATGGCATCTTGAAACAGATATTTAGATTGCAAAACCATGTACTGTACAGTACATACAGTAGCCCCATGGTTTCTTTGGTGCTGACTGACAGCTCACAGATGACAGCTGACGGCTTTGAAAAGTTACCAGACCAAATTATGTATCCCAACGCCGAACCATATGATCTGCAAAAACATGTGTTTAACAGCTGTAACTTCTGACAGTCAAAATGTAGGTATATACCTAAATGTTGACTGTCAGAAGTCAGCTGTGAGCTGTCCGTCAGCACCAAAGAAGCCATGGGGCTACTGTACGTTGTCCAGCATAGGATAAAATAATGTTCCTGCCAAATATATTAAAAATCAATTACGCGCGCATTTGACTAATTTCACGGAACAAACTTCTGGGAAAACAGACAGACGAATTGCCAACTGGTCAAATTAAAACAAAAACCCTCTACGCTAGGTCAACTAAAAGGGGACTATTCATATGGTTAGCAAATACTTTAAGATTTTTACCTGAAACTTTATAAAAAAGATATATATTCTCATTTAATTATGTTATTTTAATAAAGCCATCAAATATAAAAATGAGACATATCCACTGGGGCTAGAACTTAATGACAACAAATAATTTTAATAGAGAGGTTCAGCAGACCGATTAGCCCGAGTTAGCATTTCTAAAGAAAAATAGATCAAACATTTGGTTTTGCTCTATGGTAAACTATTAATATTTTAATTTATATTCAAATCATTTTCATTGAATTTCAATGAAGTTTCTTTCCGAGCACCTAATACAAATAACATCAACCCAATGTTGCTCTCTTGAACTATTTTATTTCCTTGAAGAATATGGATGCCTATGGTTTCCCCTATCTTTGCGGATCAACGCACCAGAAAATAATTTCTCCTCATTAAAAAATCATACACGTTTAGTGAAAGAAACACTTCTTCCTAATACGAGTACAGGGTTGGCTGGCTCTTGTAAGCGGAAACGAAGCTTTTGGCATCATATATTCACGTAACTACGAGATGGAGAAAGATGGAGAAGGAAACAGGCACATGCACAAAAGGAATTAAGGAAAGTGAGGGGAAAATGAAGAAGAAGAATGCTAAGAGAAAGGTCGAACGAAAAGAAAGAGATGGGGAGACATTTCATGCATAACATAGCATTTTGTTGCTTTTGGCGGGATTCTTGTTTCCCTAAAGCCTCTCTAAAGCTGGCTTGTAGGGGAGGGAGGTTTCAACCCACCTATTCCCTACAAGCCCTGCCGGCCCCCCCCCTTTCCACCCACCTTCCCTCAGTATCCTCCCAACGCCCCTAAGACTTGCCTGTCCCTGGGTTTCAAGCTACCGTTATTGTTATAATCCCGTCGGTTTTCAATTTGCGAGAAACCGCTTATTCAGATCGTGGGCGGATTCAAACAAGAACAGTGGCAGACTAGAGGATCTAGGCTTCAGCGTTACTCTTCGCTTCCTGAAAAACAGTGCCTAGGAGAAAGCCACTCCTCAGATTTAAGATAGGATGTATATACTTATGTTTGTGTTTGGCACACACCTTAGCTCGTTCGTCTTCTGAGTTAGGGTGGTGACCATTAATCTTTGATTTTTATGGATGGTTACATTAATAATAACGTGTACAGATTTTTTTAGGAATAAAAAAATGCAGTTTTAAATTTGTATGGAGTAGATAAACTGGACTAATCATGTCTATTGTAAAAGTTTAAATGTAAAATATGAAAAGAATTCACCTAATCCTATCAATCTACTAGTATTTCTCATTCTTCCATTTTTTCTAAATGTTTGGTGATGAGTAGGCTAGTTCACTAATTTCAAGCAGGTCTACCATATACTATCACTTTTAAAATGTATGCCACTACATTTAATAGATCTAATTTATTGACACTTTACAAAAGAATGAATATAAAATTTATTTATCTAAGGTGCTCCAACAATTCAATTCAGTCAAAATTGTGTCTTCCAACTGAACAACAGGTCCTGGGTTTGATTAAAGGCATGGTCGAATCATTAACCAATATCAAATATGACCCATTTGAGTGGTATAATGATTTAAGGTGTCATTTGTGTTTTGACTGGTCTGCTGATGATGGGGAGACCAGGGTTCGAATGTTGGTCATGTCTCCTTGGGGTGGCTTTTCCTAAATGGTTTCCCACTCTCCTTTCGCTGGTTTATTGCATATAAAATGCTTCCTTCCTCATCCTTAATTTATTATAAGTGTATAACCTGAACAGTTAATAAGACGTTGTGACTAGTGAGGGGCCGTCCTTAAATAACGTAATGTTGTTTTTTTTGGGGGGAGGGGGGGGAGGATTCCGTATTTTCTCACGCTTTCTTATGGGGGGCGAGGGGTCAGATTCCATCTCACGTAAAGATTTTTATCAATTTTAATAGT